>JAOTOL010001016.1:75000-211088 GCA_034440575.1 Imbricaverruca yamaguchii
GTCATGCAGGCGAGAATGCAGTGGGAGGCGTTGGAATGGGGGAGAAAATTCTGGAATGCAGTCGAACACGAAATGGTATATATATATATATATATATATATATATATATATATATATATATATATATATATATATATAAATATGTATCCATGTATAAGTGCATACATTTACATACACATTCGGTTGTGCCATTGCAACTGGAATGCCTAATGTATATCAAATGTCCATTATTTCTGGATATTACATAGCATCATATCTTGGAGTTCCCCACCACACTCCACCTTATTGCTGGACAACCCGTGAGCTATTGAAAGCGTTTCCTCAAATATTTTAAAGAGCTTGCTTGCAGCTGCCGAGAGGTTGCCGCGGGGAATATTTTCCTACAGGTCCCGCAGATCTCACAGATTGTTAAAATTCGTCATGGAATTAGTGTCAATGGTTTTAATTTCCAATGGTTTTAATGTCTTTTAGGTTTAAATTTGAGCCAATGTCTGTACCTTCATCAGTTGTATCGATATTCATTTGTTAGGAAAAGCTATATTCGGGATAGCGAGAAGAAAAATCAGATTATATACACTGGTGCTGTTTGCCACGTCCCATTGTGAATAATCCTTCTACCTGAAATTGCGTTGCGAAATGTTCGTGTATCATCATCCCTCATCGAGAACATGATCATGACACTTAACAATCGAGGTAATGTTAGAAAGGAGACACTAAGACTTCATAAGCACGCATCAAGAACCAGGCTGTCGATGCTTCTTGGAGCAGGATGTCGAGTGAGTGTTCAAAAAGTGGCATATTCCACCCTATATTACGAACAATTTAACATGGCTCCACTGGGTGCCTCTCACTCCTCAGAGAGTGCCCCGCTGGTGGACAATTTAGCACGGCTCCACTGGGTGCCTCTCACTCCTCAGAGATTGCCCCACTGGTGGACAATTTAGCACGGCTCCACTGGATGCCTCGCACTCCTCAGAAAGTGCCCCGCTGGTGGACCAGCAGGGCAGCATCACGTCGCCGGGCTACCCGGCCAACTACCAGGCCTGGTCCAGCAACATCTGGGTGGTGCTGGCCGGGTTGGGACACACGCTCGACGTCGAGATAGTGGACTTCAGCTTGCAGAACGGCAGCAGCTCGAACATCTGCAACAAGGACTTCTTGAAGATCTTGTAAGAGATGCGGCGGTGGCGACACCTTTCGCGCCGACCGCGCACCAGTCGACAAATGTTGGCTTCCGGATTTTACACCGGTTTGTAACCGCCTTCGATTGGCACTGTTAAACGGAAGCGCCACGCATGTGAACATGACACGAAGCGCACAAAGAAATTCCCACTTTTCAGAACACTGTAGGCCTTTTCGCCGATAGCGATTCTCACCAATTTGGTGTTGTCAAGTAATAGCCAATAATTAATTAATCATCAATAATAATTCATTAATAATAATTCATCCTCTGCTAATAAGTTGTAAACGTATTAGCAGAAGATGAATGTACGCGAGTGGAAACAAGTTTGCCTACGCGAGTTGGTCCCTGTGAAAGTTTGCCTACGCCGATAATGCGTAGGCAAAATGCGTAGGCGTATGTCTCTTTACTATGAAGAGACACACGCAACGTTAGGCGTTGAAAACTATAGGCCAGTAAGTCTCACATCCCTAGTCTGCAAGGTACTCGAATCAATCATCAAGGATAGAATAGTTAGTTATCTGGAAGGGAACAGATTGATTCAAGATACTCAACATGGGTTTAGGAAAGGACGGTCGTGTCTCACAAATCTCTTGGACTTTTTGAACTTAGCCACAGAACAATTTTATCAGGGAAATCAGGTTGATGTAGCATATCTTGACTTTAGTAAGGCCTTTGACAAGGTACCCCATAAACGATTAATGATACAGCTTCAGACCTATGGTATTGCAGGTAGCATCTGAAAATGGATACAGTTGTGGCTTTCAAATAGACAGCAAAGAGTGATGCTAAATGGTACAGAGCCATCATGGCAAAATGTTCTTAGTAGAGTTCCGCAGGGGTCAGTGCTGGGGCCACTACTGTTAATTATATTTGTAAATAACATTGAAAGTGGCCTAAGCAGTAAAGTTTTGAAATTTGCGGATGATTTGAAGGTCTTTAGGGCAATAACAGGTCAGAAGGAGCATATCTCGCTGCAAAAAGACTTAGACGAACTTGTGAAGTGGTCCGAAGAATGGCAAATGAAATTTAATTGTGATAAGTGCAAAATCATGCATGTAGGTAAGCAGCATATGAAGGCTCCATACTTGATGGGTAGCAAAGTGCTTTCAGTGACTCAACAGGAGAAGGATTTAGGTGTTATTCTAAATGTAAAATTTGGGGCATCAGAACAGACCAAGGAAGCGAGGAAGAAGGCACTGAGAATGCTCGGGGTAATAAATAGGAACGTATCATACAGAAGTGAGGAAGTCATCAGGGAGCTTTACTGTGCATATGTCAGGCCACATTTGGAATGCTGCGTCCAAGCTTGGTCTCCTAGCTATGAAAAAGATTGTTGGCTTTTAGAGAGAGTACGAAAGAGTGCTACACAAATGGTTAATGTTATAAGCAATCTGGCATGTGAGGAAAGATTGAAGAAATTGAATGTGGTTTCACTTAGATATAGAAGGCTGAGAGGAGATTTCATCGAGGTCTTTAAATTTGTCCATGATCTAGAGAGGGGATATATTGGGGAAAGGTTTGAATTTAACAGACATGATGCAATTAGAGGTCACAAATTCAAAATTAAAGTTAACCAGAGCCGAGCAAGGTTAAGGCAGACTTTCTTAACCAACAGGGTAGTAGAACACTGGAACCAGCTGCCAGAAAACATTGTCAGTAGCAGCACATCGAACATCTTTAAAAACAGCATAGACAATCATTATAAGAATAGAGGGCTTGCTTTTCAGTATTAGAGGGAGGGCTGATTAACAAATTTGGTGGGCAACTGGTTCAGTGTACAGAGTGCAACCAAGAAGGGCCCTTGTGACTCATAGTTGCACTAACCTTTTATGTCTTTATGTATTTATGTCATGAGCGGACATAATACCGGTGGCGCCGCTCTGGTGGTGGGCTTGTAAAGGAACACCACCAGAGTGGACTTGCTCTGATTAATGCTATATTCTGCTTTCTACAGAATGTGCAAGTGATTTCCAATGGTCAAAGTTGAACAATTTTGAAACGAGCTTTCTTATGATGTGAAGTTCGTTTTATTATCAAATAAAACGAATCGTTTTATTATCAAATCAAACCCGGTCACTTTGTCCTTAAATTGAAATGGGACCAATGGGCCACTCAACATCTTGCGATAAAAACGCGTCACACATATTCTGTGTGGTGTGCTGGCACTTTCCAATGTTCTTAACTAAACGAGAATCGAACGTGCGACATTTTTATGTCACCTTGAATAAATTTCATGAAGGTTTAACCCTGCCAATTTTGCACTAACTTCAAGAATTTGTGTCCCAAATGAACACATCGTACTACTTTAAATTATGTATCAGATGTTCTACATTACCGAATTAATTGCTAATGATCTCAACTAAACCAGCATAAAATAATCTGCCTTTTGATGCCATACTCAAACACTTTCATAAATATCTAACCGTGTCATTCTTGCACTCAATTTCAGGATTTCTGTGCGAATTATCACATTGCATTACTTTTATTTGTATAGCAGGTGTTTTACATTAGCGAATTAATTTCCAATCGTTTCAAATAAACCGACATAAAATCAGCTGCCTTCTGATGCCATACTCGACTACGTTTATACATATCTAACCATGTCATTTTTTACCTTTTGATATGAAGCTTTCCGGCATTATTGAGGTTCTGTCCCGGCGGCACGTCAAGCGTCGACAGTTGCTGCTCAGAGGATCCGGAGGGCAGCCGAGGGGTGACATGACACAAAGCAAAGTTCCACCCTTCAACAATACTAAGCAACATCGGCTCTGCCATGCCAAAATGGTGTAGGATAGAGTAACGGTTGTGTATGGATTATTTGCATTCGACGCCCATAAGCGTAATGTTATTAAACAACATCGAGAAAACCTGTTGACCTCAACTGCAATGGTAGCGGAATTGATGCCAAGCACATCGCCTATCGTTTCGAATCTGAAAATCTGCCTATAACTTTGGCGTTAGGGTACATTAACATTCATGAGATGGTTCGCACCCCACCATGTTATGAATGGCGGCGGGCGGCCAGGGACGGGCCGGGAGCCGCCGGCGTCCAGCCGTATATAATGAAAATTGTTCCAGAAAGCAATACGCATAGTAGCAATATGCGTAATATATCACTGTAAGTGGCAATGGAATTCACGTGCAAAGGCAGGCTAGCTTTCATTCATGCACTTATTTGCATCATATTTTTCATCATATTTTTCATCATCATATTTTTCATCATATTCATCATATTTTTAATATCTTTCATTCGCATCATATTTTATTGAGACAGAATCTCATAAATTGTAACTATATTCTTCGCGCACACACTAGTGAGCATCCGGGCGCGCTTGTCGCTTGCGCATGTTTCAGCGTTCTTGAATGGCATCAGGAACCTACCTGTTTCCTTTCCTTACTGGAAATCCCCTGATGCCCGCATTAATATTGCGTGTAACGCCTAACGGGTGGCCCCATACGGATCAAGTAGTTGTGAAGCTGGCGATCGCTTCCAAAGATTTAGCATAGCAGAAACTCACATAGGTAGAACACAGGCATTCCACTCCAAGGCAGATGCCCGATGACTTTAAAGATTGGTGCTTTGTCATGACAATCATGGTGGGGGAACCGACAGCGACAAGTAAGATAACTTTGGAAAGTGGCAACTTTCCCCAATTCCAGAGGATTATGGTGAATCTCACATTCCCTGGTGACCTCTATGATTGACCTCTGTGTTGGTTGGATGGATATGGTGAGGCCATGATCATTTCTGTGTGGGCCGGTGCAGTGGCTAGACCAGCATGGCTGACGTCTACCAGCCTGTCGCTTTTGGTGTCCAGCTGTACCCCGTCGAGACAACAGACCTTTTAAAATGCCTAAACAGACAGTGAAAACGGCATGGAAAAAATCATGGATGCCTACATCAGGCACAACTCCAGGGTTTTGTGCCCGAGCGACACGACCCATTCAGGGTTCTGAAGGTCGCTAAAATACCTGTACATGTGCCTGCACCTGTACATGTTTGGGCCCACCTATTTGCCATACTTTGCCCTATTGCAGCTACACGCACGCCCGCGCACTTCTGAATATCGAACTAATTTCCAAGCACGACAACCTTATCCACGTGCATGGAAATACTAGAATTGTCCACCGTTGGGAGTTGGCATACAGTTTAGATCACTGCAACGTCATCCCAGCCAAGTCAGACGACCAATCACAGTGTCTGTAGCGCGCAATGGCTGGTCTCCATGGTTACTGTAGAGGTGAGGTGTCAGAGTTGGCGGCCAACCAAGTGGCACTGCAGCTGCCTGTATCGAACAGTAACCGGCTGCTGTACCTCCAGTGACGGAGAAAGTACTGCCAGCCCACTTCTGAAAAAACTGTGCGGCTCAACGTACCCTGCAAGAGTTGGACCATCGACTAGCGGCGCCATCACCATCAAGTTTTATTCCGACAGTTCCGTGGAATCAAGAGGCTTCCACCTCAAGTGGTCCACCTACTGCGGCCCAGGTGAGTTCCACGTGTGTGTCCACGTGTGTGTCCACGTGTGTATTCCACGTGTGTGTCCACGTGCATATTCCACGTGTGTATTCCACGTCATCACGTTATGTATTCCACGTGTGTATTCCACGTCATCACGTTATGTATTCCACGTGTGTGTCCACGTCATCACGTTATGTATTCCACGTGTGTGTCCACGTCATCACGTTATGTATTCCACGTGTGTGTCCACGTCATCACGTTATGTATTCCACGTGTGTGTCCACGTCATCACGTTGTGTATTCCACGTGTGTGTCCACGTCGTCACGTTATGTATTCCACGTGTGTGTCCACGTCATCACGTTATGTATTCCACGTGTGTGTCCACGTCATCACGTTGTGTATTCCACGTGTGTGTCCACGTCATCACGTTATGTATTCCACGTGTGTGTCCACGTCATCACGTTGTGTATTCCACGTGTGTGTCCACGTCATCACGTTGTGTATTCCACGTGTGTGTCCACGTCATCACGTTATGTAGGGGGTCTTAGGGGGAGGGGGGACGTAACCCCCTCTAAAAATCCAAACTAAGCTTCGCACGAAAACGAAGGAGGTGGCATCGGAAAGCGCTCGACGTGTAGGGTTCGGGTCCACCGCCCAAAACAACGTTTCCCCGAAGTGACGTCACTAGGGGGCTCTATTTTCAGGACTTTTCATGACTTACCTTATGTTTCTGGCTCTGGGGAGTTCAGTTTGGTCATATTTGAAAGATAAAATGATTTGGATTCAGAAAAGAACAGCGAAATCGACTGGGGCCATAACATGTTTTGATCCCCAAAAATGCACTTATTTTCTTGAAATTTCACAATTTTGAGTTTTCAAGTTTTCTTTAATTTCCCTTTTCTATTTGGCAGAGCAGACCGAGAAACGTTGTTGGAGGTCAACTTGCACTAATAAAAAATGTTTAATTTAGCCAGAATCGTCGATTTGAACTCTACTAGGCAAGTATGCAAAATGAATAAGCAGTAAAAAACTGGGAAAAAAATTCCTCTCGTTCGTTTTGTTGCATCCCTAAAGATAAGCAGACACTGAAGGATTCATTAAAATATATGTATCCGTTAAAGCGTGACGACTGGTTGAACTTTTTTGGAGGTGACCTCACTTGACCTTGACCAACACGTTGCCCTAGATGACCTGACTTCAAAATTTTGAAACAGCATGCCAAATTGATGTGGAAAAGGTATGCCAAATTTTGGCGCGCTGCTTCGCGCCGTTCGTTCATTGTCCACGGAAAACTTGAGAGAAGGGGGGGCGGGTTGAAGACCACCAAGACGGGATGAGTTAAAGCTGGGAAGGTAAACCCCAAGCGCATTGGTAGTTTTTGTCGAGAATGGTATGTTTTGATTCACGAGTTTAAGCGCTTACTTCGTGGTTTCCGAGAACCGACAAGCATGAGGCCAAACCGTGAAAGTAAAGGATGATGACTGGAAAATGACTTCCGACAATTAGTGAAGTTCTCTCCCGTACATGATGAAGACTTGATTTTCATTTTTTCATATACTGAAAAGTGAAGTTCCTCTCAGCCAGTGAAAGGTTTATAACCGCCGCGTTGCGATCCCCGCACTCGAAAGTTTAGCTTCACTTTGCGCTATATTTGCAAAGGAGACACTCAAACAGCGTGCGTGGGGAAGATAGCAGCATAGCCAAAAGATGAGGATTGCTGACAGGAATTTAGAATAACTCCTGCCGTCTAATGCTAACTCCGAATGCTAACTCCTAACTCCTGCCGTCGCCCATGGCTGGCCGGACACACACGGCGGACACACACGCCGGACACACACGGCGGACACACACGCCGGACACACACGGCGGACACACACGGCGGACACACACGCCGGACACACACGGCGGACACACACGCCGGACACACACGGCGGACACACACGCCGGACACACACGGCGGACACCCACGCCGGACACACGGCGGACACACGGCGGACACACACGCCGGACACACACGGCGGACACACACGGCGGACACACACGGCGGACACACACGGCCGGACACACGGCCGGACACACACGGCGGACACACGACGGACCGGACACACACGGCCGGACACACACGGCGGACACACACGGCGGACACACACGGCGGACACACACGGCCGGACACACACGGCCGGACACACACGGCGGACACACACGGCGGACACACACGGCCGGACACACACGGCGGACACCCACGGCGGTACACACACGGCCGGACACACACGGCGGACACACACGGCGGACACACACGGCCGGACACACACGGCGGACACACACGCCGGACACCCACGGCCGGACACACGCCGGACACACACGGCGTACACACACGGCCGGACACACGGCGGACACACACGGCGGACACACACGGCGGACACACCGGACACACACGGCGGACACACGGCGGACACACACGGCGGACACACACGGCGGACACACACGGCGGACACACACGGCGGACACACACGGCCGGACACACACGGCCGGACACACCGGACACACGGCGGACACACACGGCCGGACACACACGGCCGGACACACACGGCCGGACACACACGGCGGACACACACGGCGGACACACACGGCGGACACACACGGCGGACACACACGGCCGGACACACACGGCCGGACACACACGGCGGACACACACGGCGGACACACACGGCGGACACACACGGCGGACACACACGGCGGACACACACGGCGGACACACACGGCCGGACACACACGGCGGACACACACGGCGGACACACACGGCCGGACACACACGGCGGACACACACGGCGGACACACACGGCGGACACACACGGCCGGACACACACGGCCGGACACACACGGCGGACACACACGGCGGACACACACGGCGGACACACACGGCGGACACACACGGCGGACACACACGGCGGACACACACGGCGGACACACACGGCCGGACACACACGGCGGACACACACGGCGGACACACACGGCGGACACACACGCCGGACACACACGGCGGACACACACGCCGGACACCCACGGCCACACGGCCACACGGCCAGCCATGGGCGACACGGCCGGACACACACGCCGGACACACACGGCCACACGGCCACACGGCCAGCCATGGGCGACACGGCCGGACACACACGCCGGACACACACGGCCACACGGCCACACGGCCGGCCATGGGCGACACGGCCGGCCATGGGCGACACGGCCGGCCATGGGCGACACGGCCGGACACACACGCCGGACACACACGCCGGACACCCACGGCCACACGGCCACACGGCCAGCCATGGGCGACACGGCCGGACACACACGCCGGACACACACGCCGGACACACACGGCCACACGGCCAGCCATGGGCGACACGGCCGGACACACACGGCCACACGGCCAGCCATGGGCGACACGGCCGGACACACACGCCGGACACACACGCCGGACACCCACGGCCACACGGCCACACGGCCAGCCATGGGCGACACGGCCGGACACACACGCCGGACACACACGCCGGACACACCCGGCACACGGCCAGCCATGGGCGACACGGCCGGACACACACGGCCAGCCATGGGCGACACGGCCGGACACACACGGCCACACGGCCGGCCATGGGCGACACGGCCGGACACACACGGCCAGACACACACGCCGGACACACACGGCCACACGGCCGGCCATGGGCGACACCCCGCGGCGGGGGTGACTGGCCAGCGCGTTACACAGCGGAGGAAACACACCTTCACGCTATTGGCTAACGGGTGTCAGCCAGTGACACATCCAGGATGGCTGCTGGGGCGGACGAACTCCACCGAGGCGTATGACCCACGTACTAAACCTTAGGCCCAACAGGACATCGCCGGATGCCGGGCCACCGTCGATCGGCGGCCGTCGGCTCTGGTAGCGTCGATGATCTCACCACACCGAGATAGCGCGTCCGGCTCGACATACAACTACTGCAGGATGATTCATGGGACTACATACTTTAGCGCTTGAGTCGAAAGGGTACAGTTTTATATAGCATTCCTGCAATGCCATCTAATGACGGAAGTACCAATAAGGGCTTGCATTCCGCTTCGCTGTATGTAAATAGGAAGCTCTGGTGCCGGAAGGCTTGTTAAGCCACACGGTTCGGGATCATGTGTCCAATTCCGCTTTGTTTGTCTTCTGAAATAACTACCAAACTAGGGGTGTGACTTTATATGCGCCATCCTAACTGCACCCCCAATGAAACCGAAACTTAACACGCGCCCTGGAGGGCCTCTGAAAATAACGCGCCCTGGAGAGGGGGGGGCGAATTCGGCCCCCCCTAAGATCTCAGCTCCTATAAAGGCTAGATCAACGAAATTCATAGGGTGGATGGGCATGATAGTGAAATATATTGTGTGCAAAGTGCATGACCTTAGGTCAATATCTTCAAGGTCAAATGAGGTCAAAATAGCGAAATATTCTGGTTTTGCGTGGCTTGGCTTGTCATTGTTATGGATCACTGTGGTTGTGTTTAAATGCTCCAAAATTGGCATTCACGATGTTTTGGACATTACTAATGATGTAATACAGACGTCAGATGCGCCATTTGACCTCAGGTCACCTATATAGGAACACTTTATTAGGTCATTACCTGCTCCAGTTACCGGAACCGGGCACCCATCCCGACTGCTCCGTTGGGCGGCTCGGCACAATCGTCTTCGCAAATAAAGGAGTGAAATACATGAATAAAGGATGGAAATGCTTAGGCACACAATGACAAACAGTAGATTTCGGGATGTATAGGGTAAAGTGACATCAATCGCATGCCAGTCATTTGCATTTATGACACATTCCAGTTGACCAAGTTTGCCTCCATTAGCCTGTCATGAACTTGACCTGACTTGACCTCGGCGACCTAACATGACTTTAAAATTATATAGGATAACAATATGCATCACACACGTCGCTAGTGTTGTCAACAACACTTCCCTATTGCCAATATACGGGAAGCGCATCAGCGCCGATTTTTGTGGTCTGGCGCTGTGAATTGTTTTTACTTTAACGGCCCCTAACTTGAAAACGTCTCGGCCGATTTCCACTTTTCTTGCTTTAAACAATGCGCCGGTCATTTCTAAGCTGGTATGCGATAAATTTGCCGTATATCGGCCGGTACAATATGCAGTTATGTACGACAATTTGGAAGGATTGGCGGATTTCGCCATACCCCCTCTAGAGCGTGTGTCAACCTGTTATGAACTTGACCTGACTTGACCTCTGTGACTTAACATGACTCTAGAACAATGTAGCATGACAATGTACATCAAACAAGTCGCTAATTTTGCCAAGAACACTTCCTTTTTGCTAGTATACCGGAAGCGCATCAGCGACGATATTTGTGATCTGGCGCTGGATTTTGTTTTGATTTTAGCGACCCTGAAGTCGAAAAATATTCGGTCGATTTTCAGTTTTCTTACTTCAAACAACGCGCCGGTCATTTATTGGCAGGTCCACAAACAATGGCGTATATCGGCCGGTACAATCTGGAGTTATCTAAGAAAAACCGGAGGGATTGGCGGATTTCGCCCTCCCCCTCCAGGGCGCGTGTTAACCATGGTCATGGGCGCACACTGGGTAAAAATACATTTCGAGGCAGCTTTTAGCATCAAGATGGTAATTCCCCCTCTCCAAAACCAATTCCATAAAGTGATGCCCATGGACGAAACCTGGTAACCGGACAAATGTGCGTAAAGCAAATGTGCACATGGTAGATGTACGCACGTAAATATGCGTGAACAAATGCACTTTGGCGCAGATGTACGTATGGCAATTGTACGTGAGCGTAGATGTACGTATGGCTAAGGTACGCAATCGCAAACGTACGTAAGGCAAATGTACAATGCGCAAATGTACGGTAGCGCAAAAGTACGCATACGCAAATGTACATAAGCGCAAATGTACGTGTGCGCAAAAATGCGTAGACGCAAATGTACATATGCGCAAAAGTACGTATGCGCAAACATACGTCAGCGCAAATGTACGTAACCAGGGGCGTCGCCACCGAGCGGTGGGGGGGGGGGCAGGTGGGGCGATTTTCCCTCCTGCCGTGAGACTGGCGAGCGCCGCCGCCTTGAAATTTGAGGAGGACCCTATCCGGGAATGCACAGGAAAAAAAGGTGAGCAAGGCGGCCGACGGGACGGAAGATCATGCTGTCTATGAAGCCCCAATACCGACAACGAGGTCTCCAGGAAATATCATCAGGATCATGCTGTCTATGAAGCCCCAATACCGACAACGAGGTCTCCAGGAAATATCATCAGGCCCCTGCAAGAGACGTACAAAATAGATTGGGAGGAGGCCCCCAGGACGAAAAGGAGGCCCCCAAGACGAAAAGGAGGCCCCAGAACAACAAGGAGTCCCCAGGGCGAACAGGAGGCCCCAGGACGAAAGGAGGCTCGCAGGGCGAAAATAAGGCCCCCAAGACGAAAAGGAGATTCTCCAAATTATGGGCCTCCAAGAGGAGGCCAGTCATTTGAACAAGGGGTCACCTAGGAGAAGGTAGGAGGCCCCAGAAATCCAGAGGGTGCCAAAAATTGGAACGGAGGCCCCTGTACGAAAAGGAGGCCCCCAGGTTGAAAAGGAGGCCCCGGGACGAAACGTAGGCTCCCAGGACGAAAGGAGGTCCCCAGGACGAAAATGAGCCCCCCAGACAAAAGGAGGCCCCAAGACGAAAGGGAGATTCTCCAAATTGGTGGCCTCCAAGAGGAGGCCCGTAATTTGAAAAAGGAATCACCTAGGAGAGGGTTGGAGGCCCCAGAAATCAAGAGTGCCAAAAATTTGCACGGAGGCGCCCAGAACGAAAAGGAGGCTCCCAGGACGAAAAGGAGACCCACGGGACGAAGAGGAGGCCCCAGGACGAAAAGGAGTCCCCTGGACGAAAAGGAAGCCCCATGACGAAAAGGAAACACCCAGGACGAAAATGAGAACTCCAAGAAGAAAAAGAGGCCGCCAGCACGAAAGGGAAGCCCCGAGGGCGAAAAGGAAGCCCCCAGGACGAAAAGCAGAACACAGGAAGAAAAGAGGCCCCCAGGACGAAGAGGAAGCCCCCAGGACGAAAAGGAGATTCCACAAATTAGGGGCCTCCATGAGGAGGCATATGATTTGTAAAGGAGTCCCCTGGTAGGAGGCCCCAGAAATCAAGAGAGTGCCAACAATTGGAACGGACGGAGGCGGACAAAATTGCAAAGGAGTTCCCAATACGAGAATGGAGGCCCCAGAAAATGAGAGGAGGCCCTAAGACGGAACAAAGCCAGAAGATATGAGATGAGGTTTCGGAGATGCAAAAGCAGGCACGAAAATGGGTAAGGTTCCACCAAGCTAGAAAAGGATGATCCGGAGACATGGTAGTAGGTACCTAATTCGGAAGATGACGACACAAGATTGGAAATGAGACTCCATGATGAACGAGGAGGCCACTAAAATAGGAGAGAACGGCCAATGGATAAGATAAATGGCTCCCAGGCGGAAAAGAAGGCTCGAAGACGGCCAAGAATGTCCCCGGGAATAACAAGCGCCCACTGAGATACGTTGCCTTCAATTTGGAAGAAGAGGCACCTGGGAGAGAAGAGGAGTCCGTCATGGGATAAGAGACGACCCTTATCCCTCCTGTCAGGTCCCCACGCCCTGTTCCGGGAGGGGGAGGTCGATAGAGATCCCCTCTAATTTCCAAACTAAACGTGGCACGAAAACGAAATAGATACCATTGGAAAACGCTCGCGACCAGGGCCAGACATCACCCACAACAAATTGTTCCAAAAAAAGTGACGTCACTAGGGGCCATAGGGTTTCACGACTTACATCATGTTTGTGGCTCTGGGGGGTTCATTTTGTGCGAGATTTGAAGGAAAAAAATTATTTGAAATCAGAAATAGAAAGCTAAATCGACCAGGACCATAACATTTTGGCCACGCCCAATTTTTTTTTTATAGTAAAAAATGTGGAGTTTTCAAGTTTTCTTTATTTTCCTTTTCTATTGGGTAGAGTGGACCGAAAAATGTTGTTCGAAGTCAGCTTGTTCCAATAAAAATACACTTTAGCCAAAATGATTTATTTTAATTCTAATGGGCAAATATACAAAAAAGTAAGCAAAAAACGGAAAAATACTCCGGTGCGATTTGTTGTATCCCTAAAGATAAGCAAACCCTGAACGTTTCATTTAAATATCTTTATCCGTTGAAGCGTGACGACTGGTTTAACTTTTTTTAGAAGTGACCTCACTTGACCTTGACAAACTCGTTGACCCTGGATAACCTGACTTCCAAATTCTGACACAACATGCCAAATTGATGTGGGAAGAGGTACACAAAAGTTCGGCGCGCTACCACGAGCCGTTCTTTCACAGTCTGCGGAAAACCTTATGGAGGGGCGTCAGCGACCACCTTCCCCCCCCCCCCCCCACCCCGAGACGGCGTGGGTGCAGATGGGCAAAGTTAGAAACAACACGCAGAGCAAGAGACTCCCTAGACGTCAGAGGAGGCCCCTGATTTTACTACGAAGGACTCTAGAAGAGAAGTGAGGCCCCTACTGGACTCGAGAGGAGTCCCTCAAGAAGGGGTAGGTCTCCAGGACAGAGTGAGAACCAGAAGACTGGAAGGAGTTACAAGGAAAAGATGGCAGTGGAAGTAGGTATGGAAGGATGTGAGGTATCCAAAATTGAAGATATCTTCAAGACGGCTAATGCTTCGCCAGGATAAAGGAGAAGGCCCATGAGGAATTGCAAGAGGCCCCAAATTTGGCAGGTAATGCCCTTGGAACATGAGAGGAAACCCCATGCCATGCTAAAGGGGCTCCAGGATGTAAGAGAAGGCTCTCCAAGATGAGAGAGGAGGGCCATTGAATTTGAAGGAGGGTAGGACACACAATGAGACATTGAAAACAGGTAAAGAGGCTCCAGGAATTGAGACGAGATCATTAAGACGCGAGATGAGGCCTATACTTTGCAAGAAGAAGCCCCTAAGAAATGGTAGAAGTCATCCCGGGGTACTTGGGAATCACGATATTGGGCCTCAGAAGATCCGGCTGGGACCCTTGAAAATCACCCTGGAGGCGCAGAAGGTCGCGCCGGAGCCCAAGAAACCGCATCTACTCCAAAAATGAATTCCTAACCGGAAGGTCACCCTGGGACAAAAATATACTCCTTCAGTGGCCGCAGTGGCATATGGAAGGGGTAAATGCCCCCTGCATCCTGAGAGGGATAAGCTCACAAGAATCGTGTCGGTGCTGCAAAAGTCGCGTTGGGGCCACCAAAATTCGCTTCGATCCACCAGAATTCGCCAAGGGTATCCAAATAAATACAGCGGGTCCCAGAAATCTGGCTTCGAGGCCAGAAAACCTGCAATAGGAACTGTAAAAATCGCGTTGGGGCAAAAGCTAACGACAACGCGTTCCACAAACTCGAATCGGTTCCCCAAAATATCGCCCTCGGGACTCACAATTCTCATGCCGTCGAGGCTCAAAAAGATTGGCGTTTAGGGCCACACGTAAGCACAGTATGACCACAAAACCGAAATGGAAATGAAATTAAAATGAAAATCGGAAATTTTTACTTCAAAAGCAGCTGACGTTAGGTTAGGCTTGACTGGACTTGGTTTTTAATCTATAATATTTTCAGAAAATATATTGGATAAAATAAATGTTTCTTATGTTTTTTATCTCCAGAGGATTGTTAGGGTATGCTAGATTAGGATGTGTTGGTTATGGTTATAAGGTTATGGTATGGATGTACTAATGAGTGAATCCACACCACATTCACACTGGAGTCTAACAGCCACATCATAACCTTACTTCTACAACGTATTTCACAAGAACCCATCTCGACTGTACTCCTCACTCAGGACACCATAGAGGTCAATTAATGAAATGGTTACTTCATTACCTGCATTGTTAATGTAAACAGAAAGAAGTCATTTGAATCACATGTAATGTCCTTCACAGTGCTGTTCCATCCACCTCCAACTCCAACCCTGACCACACTTCAGGAGCGCATGAATCTCCAAAGCAGCCTGCGGACAAAGGTATGTATTGCAGCAAAAGTACTATGATCTGAAGTCCATGGCATCCCTCTTGCCTATTACTCCATCCTTGCCTATCTTTGCAGGTGATATTTGACTTTCCTCAAACTGTTTGGAGAACTTTGGAGTTGTAATGACGTGTGAGTGATGAAACAAATGAGCTATTCCTGTATACTTACGTTGCATAATCGCGTGACACAATGGCATGCCGAATGTGGGGGGGGGGCATTATGGGCAGTTGCTCCCCGACATGTTGTGGGGTCACCAAGAATCGCGTCGAGCTCCGAAAAAAATTGCACCAGTCTCCTTATAATCTTGTTTAGGCTCTCAATAATCGCACCGCGGTCGAGAAAAATCACATGGGGCCAAAAAATGGCACAGGGGCTTCTGAAAAGGACGCTGGGCCTGAAAAGGTTTCACATGCGTCCCTAAAAGTCACGCTGAAGGCTTAAAAGAGTATTGCTGGGATTGAAGAAAATCAAGACGGAGGCCACAAACGGTCGGGTCGGGGCCCCAAGAAGCCACGCTGAGACTAGGGGTATCAAGTATTCTCCCCAAGTCTGTGAAAATCACGCTAGGGGCATGAAAGGTCGCACCGAGGCTCCAAAAGTCTGAGATCACCCAACCATTGAAGCCGGGGCAACGAAAATCAATCCCGACATGGAAGATCACTATGGGGTCCTAATAACCGCTCCAAAACCCCACAAAACGTGTTGTGCCTCCCAAAACGTGTCCTAGCCACTGAAACTCGCGCTTGGGATCCCAGGAAGTGTCCACGGGGCCCCCAAATATCGCGTTCTGGATACAAAATTCCGCCGGTAATCCAACAAATTAGCGTCGTTAATCCAAAGCGCACCGAATTTCGCAAAACCCGACAGGGCTTTAAAATATGTTCTGCAGCTCGCAACAATAGCACCTGGAGCGCTAAATAAAGGCATAACGGAGACACCCTCAAGGCACATCAGGGTCATGAGACTGCACGGGCCTCTAAAACAGGCTGTGTCCTCAAAAGGGAATTGATCATAAACAAGGAACAAAAAGACCGGGCACTACATAAACACACCGGTGTCTTCGAAAACTCGCCGGTACCTGAAATACATCATCGGTGTATAAAAAGCAACGATGCTGTAAAAAGAAGCCGCGTCTCAAACATGTGGCAGGCTATGGACAAAAACTGGCTCGAGTCCTAAAACACATCCATAGAACGAGAAGAACGCAACGGGTAGAAAATAGGAACACCTAGCTAGGGTCACGGCGAAGAGATGGTGTGAACCAAAGCTCAGTTTTTCTCCGCACTTCTGTTAGAAGGAAAACATCCTCTCCGTATTCCATCACTCCGATGAGGTTTTTCCTCTCATCCGGGATTGCGAAGTATAAATCCAACCGTGGTAGACGGTACATCCTCCATGACCCTGGTCAGTCATGATGAATGGTATGGGATTAGTAGCGGTTTTGCATCATCTTCCCGAGCAGTTTCGTGTGCATAGGTTGTCACTTCCTTCGTATTCTTTTTCACCTGATCATTAATAGGTACCAATATCACCATGTGTGAATATTTCCCACATCGTCAGAGCCATTGAATCTTTTTGAGACACATCTGCTCTTGTCGTGCATTTCGACCAATGGATATTGAAGACATAAAAAAAAACAATTTCTGTCAGAACCGAGACTGACTTTACTTCCACTAGGGTAATGATTGCAGGTGCTGGCAGCAGCACAACGAGAAATGCTTTTGGGTGCGGCACCCTTCTGGCCTTATTCGTGTCCCCCGCACCTATATGAAGACTCCTTACGTCTGACATGTGTTCCTACTGTCCGACATTTTGCACCTCTTTATGCTTGCTCTTTATATGCTTTATATTTGCTTTATATAAGAAGGTCCAGTCACACGAAACCGGGATATCTCGGATCATTGTTTGTTCACACAATGTCCTGGTGTTCTACTTCGATGACTCTAAAACACACACACACACACACACACACACACACACACACACACACACACACACACACACACACACACACACACACACACACACACACACACACACACACACACACACACACACACACACACACACACACACACACACACACACACACACACACACACACACACACACACACACACACACACACACACACACACACACACATACACACACACACACATATATACATATATATATATATATATATATATATATATATATATATATTATTAAATACAAATTTCTATTCACAAGGAACAGTAGCATTTGGCATAAGACGACATTGCGGGTGCAATGTCGCCAAGGCAGCTGACTCGCACAAAAATATCAACTCCACGCAAAACATAGCAGTATAAAATGTGCATAATACTTGACCTGACCTAACACCGTTAACCTTGTCACATGTTTGAACGCAGAATGTCCATAACTATTTTATCAAGTTCTGCACGAAATTTTTCCCTGTACTGCGACAAGAAGGGACACTTTTATCTCACCTCTGTTCAATAACCTTGACCTTGGTTAAATTTTGAGAAGGCAGCTATTTGATTAGATGAAAGAACAGTATGATCTGGACTTGGTGTTGCTATGCTGCAACTACTGCAAATGGTGGCATTTTGGAGATTTTGGAATATTATCCTCCTTGATCCGTCCCAGGTCAATTTCAAGGCAATTAGAAACCAAATTGGTGAATGTGGTCAAGAAGGCGAATATGGTGGGTCCAACCGCCACCAAAGGTATAGAAAACACCGCACCTAACCTTCAGGAGGAAAGAATTGCAAGTACTAACAGGGCTGCAGTAAAAATGCTCCTGTTGCAACACTGTTTTGTGGACCATTC
This sequence comes from Imbricaverruca yamaguchii, assembly GCA_034440575.1. Taxonomy (NCBI): domain Eukaryota; kingdom Metazoa; phylum Arthropoda; class Thecostraca; family Neoverrucidae; genus Imbricaverruca; species Imbricaverruca yamaguchii. The sequence continues at coordinate 93,549 of JAOTOL010001016.1, forward strand.
CAATTCCAACGATTGGACACTGTTTTGATTTCTGATATTATTTCCACTTTCCGAAGCATTGTGCTTTTTATTTCCGACTCCAGAGCAAAAAAATCATTCGAGCCGACAAATCCATTTTAATACCGTCAGATGGCACATCTGAGAATGTCCAGGGATAACCTTTTCGGACTCATTTGCTGGGACCGGAGAGGCATGTACCCAGTGTCTCCTACTCTTGCTCTATGCTGCGCCATTGGGCACGGGTGGAGTGTTTAAACTGTTGTAAAACAAACAGTAAGACGATTGTGTTGATTGATGAATATGATTCGTTGTTCATTTTAGTTTGCTTGGTGTCATGTGTGGTCACTGACTAGACTCGGCCGGCGATCACGATGCACGTGTTCACGGTACATCAGTGCACATGTTTGATCAGAGAACATTGTTTTCGATTCCTATAATTTATGGAAGCTATGCCCCCTTCCCGACCCTGAACTCGCCCAACCAAAACTTTGGCTTCGTCCCTCCCTAATGTCAGGCACCAAGGAAAGAACTTCACCCATCGTCATCACAGGTCAGGTCGGCTGTGCTACGATGCTCCATCAAAGCCGATGTGTTTTAGCCTGCAAATCGGTGCAGAAATATTTTACTTGAGCCGTTGTGTGTTTGTTGGTGTGTGGAGTGAGGGGAGAGCGATGGTGACGTTGGCGATGACGTTGACGATGACGAGGGACCAGAGTCTGGTGTATGACACTGTAGTAGCATTCTATGACTCACAGTTTATATTGACATGTACTGTTCACTGCTGTTTTGCTTATGTGACTCCACTTGCTACTGGACGATTTTTCCCGTCGGCGGGGGTGCGGAATAAGCATGAACATATACATCATGAAATAAAAATCAAAATTATTGAGGTCTGAAAATATAGTGGGTGAAATCCGATGCGTTTTTTGGTTTGGGGAGGGGGCGGGGAAGGGAACGGTCTAGTACACTTCAGCCCCCAATGTTCTTTTTAAAAAATCGACACCCCTGAGTATTGGACCCCCACAAATGTGTGTCAGAAGCCCCAAATAAGCACAACGGGACCCTAAGAACAAATCGTGGGTCGACAATACAACGGGCCCTCCAAAGCGCACATGTATTCCCAAAAAGCGGCAGGGCAAAGGACGCATGCTTTGCAGCCATAAATAAACATACCTGGACCTCTAAAACAATACACAGGATGCTCTCAAGGCACACAGTTGCCATGAGAACGCACAAGGGCCTGAAAAAATAGGCTGTGTTGCCGCAAAAGCAGGGATGCGAAGCCGGGAAAGTTTCGGACGGCTCCGGCTCCGGCTCCGGCTCCGGCTCCGACTCCGGCTCCGAGTAAAATGTCCCGGCGGCTCCGGCTCCGGCTCCGGCTCCGGCTCCGTACATCCCAAACGTGATCGATCCATTAAATAAGAGCTATGGGATGTAAAAAGGTTAGCCGTGGCCACTCAGAGGCGCGAACTTTAGACAATTATAAGCAATTTTCACGTATAAACCCTGCATCTATCTTTAAATAAACGCCCGACCCCGCCCAAATCACTGCTGGGTGTTATGCCCTCGTAAACTGACCCTCGCTTCGTGCGCTATTGGGGCAATCAGAAAAGGGGAGACTCGAATCAACAACACAACTCGAACAACTCGAATCCCGTGAACGGTCTAAGGAACACCACTGTTGTAAATCGTAATGTTTGACCTCATCTCTAATAAGATACAACAACCCGTTGATGATGGGAACAATGAACTTAACTAAACTAAACATGGAACTATTACATCGACTACTGAGGCTAGAATATGGTTATTGGTTATTCTACCATTATTTGATGATATTTTCACATGTCGCTCGTATTCAAACATTTTGGCTTCTAAAAATGCGTTTTCATACCATACCATACTAGGTACAATGTATTCATTTCACGTATGCTAACTTTGTTTCATTTGCACCTCTTTCGGAGTCGGAGCCGCCCTGCTTTTGACGGCTCCGGCTCCGACTCCGGCTCCGAGTAAAATGTCCCGGCGGCTCCGGCTCCGGCTCCGGCTCCGGCTCCGGGTCCGGCTTCGCATCCCTGCTCAAAAGGCAACATGGTTCCAAAACGAACAAACAAACCGGGCGCTAAATATAGACGTCGTGATCTTCGAAAACGCCCTGACACGTAAACAAAAATCGTTGGTGCACAAAACAGCAATAAACCCTAAAACGAGCAGGGGTTTCTAAAATGTACTAGGTCCCTAACAAAGATGGATTGAAGCCATAAAGCACATCCCGTATACCAAGAAAGACACAATGTGTTAAAAAAAGAACAGCGAGGAAGGGCCTCCGTTCGGGAGCCATTCTGAGAGGATAGAAACAAAGATATTAGGTGTATCAAGGCTCGGTGGAATCCGCATTTCGTAACTACCAGAAAATGTGGGAAGTAGGGAACTAATGATCGAATTTAATTTATCGACTTTTCGCAGCGAACGCCCATACGAAACATTCCAGCACGTGAAATATGCGCAAGTCTATCATATGGCAGCAATTACCAAAACGCAGAAGGCCTAGTAGAAACCGTAGCGTCGCATAAAGTGTGACGAATTCGCCGAATGCGCAAGATGAGCGTGCAAGTGCACGGACATTGACGCCGTGACGACCGGGCGATATGAACTGGAATGCCTGAAAGTGGGAAATTTTGCATTTTAAAGTAATGGGTAATACATTTAAAGTTGAAGTTAGGCACACAATACATTTGATAAACCCCTGCTCGTTTTAGGGATTTGCTGTTTTTTATGCACCGAGGATTTTTTGGCGTGTCAGAGCCTTTTCGAAGATGCCGATGTGCTACAATCGGAATACAATGCTACAACGGAATACAATCGGAAACGAGCCGAGCGGGATACAATCGGAAGCGCAGTATGAGTGCACGGGTGCTCATCCCGTGTGAGAAAAACGCGTGTGCAATGTGGCGTCCCGACCGATGGCGCCGCCGGAGATGGGCGTGCGTCTGCGACCCGGCCTTGCGTCTTCCGGTGCCGACCGGTACCTGGCCGACAGCCGACCGGTAGCTGGCCGACAGCCGACCTGTAGTTGGCCGACAGCCGACCGGTACCTGGCCGACAGCTGACTGGTAGTTGGCCGACAGCCGACCTGTAGTTGGCCGACAGCCGACCGGTACCTGGCCGACAGCCGACTGGTAGTTGGCCGACAGCCGACCTGTAGTTGGCCGACAGCCGACCGGTACCTGGCCGACAGCCGACCGGTAGTTGGCCGACAGCCGACTTGTAGTTGGCCGACAGCCGACCGGTACCTAGCCGACAGCCGACTGGTAGTTGGCCAACAGCCGACCTGTAGTTGGCCGACAGCCGACCTGTATTTGGCCGACAGCCGACCTGTAGCTGGCCGACAGCCACCTGTGTGTGTGTGTGTGTGTGTGTGTGTGTGTGTGTGTGTGTGTGTGTGTGTGTGTGTGTGTGTGTGTGTGTGTGTGTGTGTGTGTGTGTGTGTGTGTGTGTGTGTGTGTGTGTGTGTGTGTGTGTGTGTGTGTGTGTGTGTGTGTGTGTGTGTGTGTGTGTGTGTGTGTGTGTGTGTGTGTGTGTGTGTGTGTGTGTGTGTGTGTGTGTGTGTGTGTGTGTGTGTGTGTGTGTGTGTGTGTGTGTGTGTGTGTGTGTGTGTGTGTGTGTGTGTTTGTGCGTGTGCGTGTGCGTGTGCGTGTGCGTGTGCGTGTGCGTGTGCGTGTGCGTGTGCGTGTGCGTGTGCGTGTGCGTGTGTGTGTGACGATGGACCGTGCCTGTACGCGTTTGGTTTATCGTTTGGTTTATCGTTTGGTTTATCGTTTGGTTTATCGTTTGGTTTATCGTTTGGTTTATCGTTTGGTTTATCGTTTGGTTTATCGTTTGGTTTATCGTTTGGTTTATCGTTTGGTTTATCGTTTGGTTTATCTGGTGCGGGCTGGGTGGCCGCTGCTGGGGCGTTGATTAGCGAAGACTATTTGGGGCTCCACTACAAGAAGGAAACATTAGGGGCATCCCACAGGATCCCATGCTAAGCAGCTGCAATTATTGGGGGAGGAGAGGGAAAGCCGGCGTTCAGGGGTCAAAGTCCCCACGGAAGTATGCCAACAGACATAAATGGTGGGGCATGTGCTGCTTAGGTTCCGGCTCCCTTGGGATATGGGAACTGAGAACGAGGAACATGTCCTCTTCGCAGCTGAGCAATCGGATCGATTGGAGAGAGAATATCTCGTGCCGGAGTTTCCCACAGTGTTGAACATGTTGGGGCTGCACCTGCTCTTTAACGTAGCACTGTGAGAGCGACTGCATGGAATATGCGGAGAAGCAGCATATCTTGGTCATACTCCCCCCGCCGCTCCGTCACAGTCCCTTATCGTTGGAACAACGGAAGAAGGCTATCATGTTGGTTAGGCCATCCATGAATAACCAACACAGGGCCATCGAGTCCAAGTTGAAAAAGCTGGCACAAGGCACAATTTCCTGGGAAACAAATCAGCTGAACGAGAACAGATTCATGTAGAACCTGAGGCCTGACATGCTTCCGAACACCGTGACCTTTGCTGACCTGACCCACCTATTCAGCTTTGCTCGGAGGTCGGCTGTCCTATTCCCTGCTGAGAAAAGGCCCGTGTTAACTGAAGGTGGCCTCCAACCTCACCTCCAGGGATGAGGACAGCCAGTTAAGGAACCGTCCAGATGAGTCTTGGAGACCAATCTGAAGCAAACAGCAGAATAGTAGAGATGATGATAATCGCGGGACTGCCTTAGTAGATTGTGTTCTTCATTTTATGGTTCTGCAAGGTGCGCTACACGAGCAAGCACAAGGCTTTCTGGGATGTCGGTGCAGGATCGTGCATCAGAGTAGGCAGAGCACGTGACTTCAGCACGGCCGTGTCCTTCCGACAGACATTTGAGTCCAGAGCCTTGCTTGGCCCGGATTCTTCGGACATCCACACGTTTCCGGCAGGAGTACAGCTGAGTTGGAGAATTAGACGCGGGTCGTACGTTTCAAGGTTGGCATACGTGCACCGAATTATAAAGATAAACACGATTTTCTGAAAAGTCATTGGAAAACCAATTCGTCCACCCGCGAATCCAATGCACCAAGGCCGAAATTCGTCTCATTTCCCGAACATTTTTCACGTACCTTACACTTGAAACACCATGCTGAATTGTCGAAACAGCGCAGGAATCCGGGCCAGTCTGGATGTTTCCGTCTCGCTGTCTTTTTACGGCAGCCTGTTGTACACCGCCAGGAGTAAGGCTGGGCAAGATACGCTCAATTTTACGCGGAACCAATGAACAAACACTTGATCTTAGCAGCACAACCCGTGAGGCTAGTCGTAAAGACATAAAAACATAAAAGGTTAGTGCAACTATGAGCCACAAGGACCCTTCTTGGCTGCACTCTGTACACTGAACCAGTTGCCCACCAAATCTGTCAATCAGCCCTCCCTGTAATACTGAAAAGCATGCCCTCTATTCTTATAATGATTGTCCATACTGTTTTTAAAGATGTTCAATGTGCTGCTACTGACAATGTTTTCTGGCAGCTGGTTCCAGTGTTCTTCTACCCTGTTGGTGAAGAAAGTCTGCCTTAACCTTGTTCTGCTGTGGTTGAATTTAATTGTGAATTTATGACCTCTAATTGCATCATTTCTGTTAAATTCAAACATTTCCCCAAGATATCCTCTCTCCAGACCATGGACAAATTTAAAGACCTCGAAGATATCTCCTCTCAGCCTTCTATATCTAAGTGAAAACATATTCAATTTCTTCAATCTTTCCTCATATGCCAGATTGATTATGCCAATAACCATTTTTGTAGCCCTCTTTTGTACTCTCTCTAAAAGCCAACAATCTTTTTCATAGCTAGGACACCAAGCTTGGATGCAGTATTCCAAATGTGGCCTGACATATGCACAGTAAAGCTTCCTGATTACTTCCTCGCTTCTGTATGATATGTTCCTATGTATTGCCCCGAGCATTCTCAGTGCCTTCATCCTGGCTTCCTTGGTCTGTTATGATGCCCCTGTTCGTAGTCGACTTTGCCTGGCACCGGCCAAATTCTCCATTACCCCACCGGCTTTGAACACACACTGCGAACACCTCAAACAAGTGCCTACTGTCAACTTGAAGCGTGCACCTTTGGCTGTGACTGAAGAGCGTGAGATGTGAAACGCTGCAGACGGAATGTTGCTGATGTGTGGAAGGGGCGATGGTGAGGTCGAGCGGGAGACCGGATCGGGTCTAGTTGCCATGCAAGCTCGGGTCACGTAACGCCTCGCCCGGGCTTGGCCATCGGCTCAGATATCCTCAGCTAACCACAGAAATGTACGTCAATTGGACGTTGCCGTTTTCAACTTGGCATTGTATGTAGCGTATTTGTATAACTTAACTTTGTCGCCGGTATGTGTTTTGTGGAAATAGTGAAATGCACATCAGTTTTCACTAATACTATCTCCAGAAGACTTCCAATCCACGAACTCGGCTCTTTGCACAATTGTCACAACTGCACCCAGACCAGCATTTTGCAGCATCATCCTGTTTTCTCCGAGCGAGCTGACCGTCGCTGCCGCCTCCAGTTTTCGGATGCGGGGCGCAATCACTGCTGCCGCAAGCCGGCACGGTGACGTCACTCAACCACCCAGAAAACTACCCGAACAACCGCGAGGTGAGCTGGCAGCTGCTGGCGCCGCCCCACACGCGGTTCATGCTGACGTTCCTGGAACTGGACATGGAAGAGGACGCGCCAGACTGCCCGAATTTCGACTACATCAGCATCGGGTAAGAGCGTCGGGTGGTGAGAAATAGGGAGCTGTGTAGGCGGAAACCCACGGCGGGTCGGCTGTTGCAACTTTCAAGTTGAGTCTTACCCAACACGACAGGCTTGGCTATGCAAAGCAGGCTAGCCACGTGAATGTGCGTAAAATTGAACGTTGCCGTTGTCAACTTGGCATTATGAGTATCATACTTGCATGTCTACATTTTGTCGGCCGGTACTAGTTTAGCGATGTCAGTAAAACGCGTGTCGGTCTTCAGTGCTAATATTCCCAGAAGACTCCTCAATCCACGAACTCGACTCTCTGCACAATTTCCACACCTGGACCTAGACCGACATTTTGGAACACCGTCTTTATTTTTCGCTGTAATACCGAAACAGACCTCAATACTCTTACCCTGGAACAAGGAAAACATAATGTACTGTTTCTGCCGCCTTACTGCTCCTTTTCTATTTTTATATGCTCCCAACATCATAATTTATCCAGAGGACGCTTCTTCTCTCACTGCTCTATCTGCATCTCTCCCTCTCTCCAACTCTCCTTCTCTCCCTCCCTCTCTCCCTGTCTCCCTCTCTCCGTCTCTCCCTCTCTCCCTGTCTCCCCCTCTCCCTCCTTCCTTCTCTCCTTCTCTCCCTCTCTCCCGCTCTCCCCTCTCCTTCTCTCCCTGTCTCCCTGTCTCCCTCTCTCCCTCTCTCCCTCTATCCGTCTCTCCCTCTCTCCCTCTCTCACTCTCTCTCTGTCTCCCTGTCTCCCTCCCCCTCTCTCCTTCTCTCCTTCTCTCTCCTCTCTCTCTATTTCTTTCCTTCTCTCTCCATTTCTTTCTGTCGCCCTCTCTCCCTAACTCCCTCTCTCTTTCTAAGTACGACCCCACAGTACTGATGGCGTAAGATCTTGGCCATAGCTACAGATGGCGTAAGATCTTCAAGCTTTTCAAGCATAGTATTGCAGGTCATATCAGTGTCCAAGATGGCAGATCATGATAAATTATGTTGCATAGCGGGGTATGCATGACACCACCATAGCGGGGTATGCGCACCACCACCATAGCTGGGTAAGCATGACACCACCATAGCGGGGTATGCATGACACAACCATAGCGGGGTAAGCATGACACCAACATAGCGGGGTAAGCATGGCACCACCATAGCGGGGTAAGCATGACACCACCATAGCGGGGTAAGTATGACACCACAATAGCGGGGTAGGCATGACACAACCATGGCAAGCATGACACCACCATAGCGGGGTACGCATGACAACACCATAGCGGGATATGGCATGACACCACCATAGCGGGGTATGCGTGACACCACCATAGCGGGGTATGCATGACACCACCATAGCGGGGTATGCATGACACCACCATAGCGGGGTAGGCATGACACAACCATGGCAAGCATGACACCACCATAGCGGGGTATGCATGACACCACCATAGCGGGGTATGCATGACATCACCATAGCGGGGTATGCATGACACCACCATAACGGGGTATGCATGGCACCACCATAGCGGGGTATGCATGACACCATCATAGCGGGGTACGCATGACACCAAAAATCACAGCCGATCCCTGACTCATGGTTTGCTGTTTATGATACAAAATAAGACTTTCTACCCCACAGCATCTGCAAGAGGGAAAGCGAGCACACAAAGAGAAAGTCGAATTCAGAAAAAGTCGAATCCCCCAAGGATTCAGAATTTTGGAGGGAAAAGCACCCAAAAAGTCGAAATGTTTGGTTCTTCGGACGACGAGAATGAGCTTCCACATCCAAGCTTGATCAATCACCATCTACAGTTAGAGTGACGGGGTTCTAACACAAGCGTTGATCACCCCCCCCCGTCCCACCCTCCGACCACTGTCTCATGGCGCGTGCCATTCCCCCCCGGAGTGACGCCGACCTAAACTGGTGAACTGGTGAACTGGCGACCTGGTGTCGGCAAGCTGGCCCAGCTGACTCAGGCGCCGTTTCGGTGCAGTTCTGGCACACAGCTGGACAGGTTCTGCGGTACCGAGCCGCCAGCCTGGGTGGGGCCGACCGACACCAACGTCGTCGATCTGCACATGCATACTAACTCGGGAAACAGCGGCACAGGCTTCCAGATCCAATGGAACACCATCCCCAGCGCCGATGTTGGTTACGGCGGGAGCCAGACGGAGGGACCTAGTGTCTTCAGCTTATCACCAGGTAATGGACCACCACCTGCGCCGGTGATGGTTACAGCGGGGAACCAGGTAGAGGACCACCACTACTGATGGTGCATAAATAAACGCTTGGGATAAACGCTTCATGTCATGTACTACCACCAGTGCCCGTGGTAGTGGTAATAGCGCCACACATATTGGAATATCACCAGTAGCCGTAGCAATAGCCGCAGCCATAGCCTCAGCCATCGTCGTATCCGTCGGTAGATACCAATGCCACAGGGAATGCTTTTGGCATCAACGTTTTTTTTGCACTGTCAATAGTATTGTAGAACTGTGTAACACCTAAACGTGTATGAGATTAAGATTGCGCGTTAAGTACTGAAAGCTCCTTTGGCTTTTCGATGAACTTGCCATCGTGCACATTAGGAACGTACCACGCTACAATAATTGTGCCCATTGCTGATGTAGCCAAGTATGGCAGGTAGTACATAATTCGAACTGTGTGTCTGTTCTAGTTCCATTTGGGTAGAGCAAATCGTCATTTCCAAGAAATCACAGCAGCTCTTGCAACATCATGGAGTGTGACCATCTGGCAACGACGTCACGTGGTTCAAAATACGTCACGACTTCACAAACTGTTTCGTTCGGCTGAACTGAACCGGTCTTGCACTAGCACGGAAGCTATATTTCACTTCTTTTCCGGTTGTGTTTTCGCCTCGGGCGAACAGGCGGTGGCACAAGCAGACGATTTTCAAGTGGTGTCTGGAATGTATGAACACTCCCACCAGAAACCGAGAATATTAATAACAATTCCCAAGCATGAGACAAGTGCCTCAGAATTTCACCGGATAAGCTAGGGGCGAAAGCTCCCTCAGCTCTGCCTCGGTGCGCGATCGGTAAGCTTGTGAATCTCGGTATTGCAAATGTTCGCGCTCCCACCCGTCTAAAAGGAGAAGATTGTGTGGTATAAGTGGTCGCAGGATGGGCGCTACGGCAGGCGTCGGGTATCCCACGTACGTCATACACCGCGGGCATTTGCCAGTGACGAGTTGGAATTTGCGCTGTGCATTGTTGTTCACATTGTTGTTTGCGCTTAGATTGCTGGCTGGCTGGATCGCAAGGTCGCCGCCGTATTTTCTGGACACCGCCTCCTTGGTGTTCGGCGATGTTTTTTTCTCTTGATGTTCATGTTGCCGAGATTTAGATATATATATATATATATATATATATATATATATATACGTGTGGTATGTGTGTACATCAGTATTGCCTTTTGAAGTGAGTCGAAGAAGGTAGCAAGCAGCCGTTTCTGGTGGGCGGATCATAGTTGGAAAGTGCGCTGTGCATTGTTGTTCGCATTGTTGTTTTCGCTTGGATTGCTGGCTTGCTGGATCGCAAGGTCGCCGCTGTATCTTCTGGACAGTGCCTACTTGTTGTTTGGGGATGTTTTTCCTTGATGTGCACGTTGCGTGATTTATGCATATTTATATATATATATACAGATATATATATATATATATACATATATATATATATATATATATATATATATATATATATATATATATATATATATATATATATATATATATATATATATATCCCTGTAACCCTTCCAATTTCCGTCCTATCTCCATCGTCCCAGTCATTGGGAAAATTGTAGAGCGTGCCGTCCACCAGCAACTCTACAATTACCTGTCCGATAACCACCTCCTCTCCGAAACTCAGCACCGCTTCCGTCCTCGTCACCCGACGGAAACCGCTCTGACCTCCATATCAGACCAGATCATATCCGCATGTGACCATGGAGAGGTGTCCCTTCACTGCCTGCTGGATTTGAGCAAGTGCTTTGATGTGATAGATCATTCAAAACTCATGTCAAAATTAAGTCTCCACAGCATCGATACTTCCTGGTTTTCAGCTTATCTTCAGAACCACACCCAGAGTGTCAGCCTTACTGACAGTCTGGGTGTCGTCCACAAATCTGCCCAGTTACCCAACAGCATCGGCGTTTTTCAAGGAGCATCTCTCGGACCTCTCCTCTACTGCGTCTTCGCCAACGACCTCAGCTTATTCGCCGAAGGTGCAGTAGTTGTTCAATACGCCGACGACACCCAAATTTTGGTCAGTGGTAAGGAATCTCAAATTCAAAATGTTGTCACTCATATGGAAACAGTTCTGGCCTCCCTCGATATCTGGTTTCGAGCAAATACACTGAAAATTAACTTAGCTAAGACACAGCTGATGATGTTGGGCAGCTCACAAAATCTGCGTGCCTTACCCGATGTCACAGTGAAATTTCGCGATCACTATCTACCCACGATTTCGGAATGCAAAAATATCGGTCTTATTTTCGATCGCTCTCTCAGCTGGGACTCGCACGTCTCAGAATTTACTCGCCGTTGTTTTGGAGTTCTGGGTGGTCTGTCGCATCTGAGGGGGCACCTTCCACCTGCCGTCATCTCCGCGCTGGTCAATACTCTGATCTTCTCGCAGATCCTCTACTGTGTTTCTGTGTATGGTAACGGAGGCAAAAAGAACCTATCACGCTTTGAACAAATTATAAACTACTCGGCAAAGGTAATTTTCGGCCGCAAAAAGTTTGACCACGTTTCGGATCTGCTGAGGAGGCTGGGCTGGCTCAGCGCCGAGAACCTGGCGAGTTATCACACCCTTCGCCTCATACACAAGGTGCGTCTCCATGGTGAGCCAAAGTCACTGGCTCACGATCTCACACCATGGTGGAGATTCGTGACCGGACCACCCGTCAAGACCACAACTTGTATGTCCCCCGGTTCCGCACCGAGATGGGGAAGAGACGCTTTAGTTCCAGAGCGCCACACATGTACAACTCACTGCCACCTGAGCTGACGCGACTTCCCGTGTCGATCTTTGGTCGCCACCTACGGGAGTATGTAATTGACGTGCCGCCCGTGCCGGACTGATAGACTGCTCGACTTGCTGTTATTTCTTTATATATATTTATTTTAAATTTAACTTGTGTTCTGTGATTTTGACCCTCCTTTTTACCTTTTGTGCTATGTTGTTTTATCTATTTGACGCGATGTCGTAATAGCCACAAGTCAATTATGGATGACTTCAATAAAGTCTCTGCCTGTCTGTCTGTCTGTCAATATGGCAAATACGCAAAATTTATATGTAGTAAAAAAAAACAATTTTTTTTAACTCGTATGTGTTGATGCATTCGTAAAGATAAGTAAACGCTGAAAGTTTCATTAAAATATGGTTATGGACTGGTTTAACTTTTTTGGAGGTGACCTCACTTGACCTTGAATAACTCGTTCACCCTAGACGACCTGACCCAGAAATTTTGAATCAGCATGTCAAATGGATGTGAAAAAGGTATGCCAAATTTGGGCGCGCTAACGCGCGCCGTTCGTTCACTATCCGCGAAAAACCTGAGGGGGCGGTTGAAGACCCCTCCCCCGAGACCCCGAGACGGGTTAAATATGAAGTCGCCAGTTATATCAACTTATTTATTACGCAGGAGTTATATGCAGGACCATGCAGGATTTATGTGCAGGATCATGCAGGACTTATGTGCAGGATCCTGCAGCATCCTTGAATACATTTTTCACACAGAATCCTGTAGGATTCCTCAGGGTCCTGTCATGCACAGTTGTGCAGGACAGTCCTGTACGATATTTTTCTTCAATAGGGCCGAGAGGCACCTTTCCCTCCCAATAGGCACTTCTGGCTGAAAACAAATTAGGGGTGCACTCGAACCTTCTCGGAACTGGCGCCTTTTCCCGGCCGAAGGGGCATTGCAGGCTGCATGGGGGCATGGTCGCACATGCTTCCAGTTCCCCTCCCCAAATATGTCACTGATAAATATTTCACATCTATGATACATTTATCTACGGTCGTTGAAGATTTGATATCAAACCTTCAAGATGGACTTGAATAGATATCAGTAAAATCCTGCAGGACAGTCCTGCACGTTACTGAGATCCTGCAGGACGGTCATGCATGACATTACAGTCCTGTAGGACAGCTTTCTGTGCAGGATTGTCTGCGGAAATGTGCAGGATCCTGTAGAATTGTGGGGATTTTCCGAGAGTCCTGCAGGATTTTTTTCACCAGGGTGTGCTGCACCTTGGAAGAATTCAGTTACATAGCTGTAGCGGCTCGAGAGCCGCTTGATAGTAGATACCAATTCCACCGCATTTGTTCTGGGCCACCACAATCGGTGCACAGCACTCAGTCGGCTCAACGACTGGTTCCATTTTTTTCCAACAACTTGTCGAATTTACTTCGAAGCGGTTTTCGATAGGCATGCGGGATGCGACGTGGTGCTTTGATAGCAAACGGAACCGCGTCCTCCTTCAGTTTAATTTTGAAAACTTCTCCTGGCCTGGCCCGCACAACTCCATCGAGAACGTCAGGGAACTCATTCCGTGGTGCAGAAGCAACAAACTCAGCTTCTCGTGGTGCCAACCATGGGTATTTCCACTGGGTGGGGGTGGGGGGAAATGTCCTCCCCAATTTCCGAAAAAGTGGCGATTTGTCCCCCTCAATTTCTGTCGTGTCCCCCAGGCTCATCTACGTGAGCATGATCGCCGCAAAATTATACTTACTCATCTATAAAATAAGATAATCGCCAAAGATACTTGAAGCCGATCTACCCAATCAACGGGCTTCACAGGCTCTCTCTCATCACAAGATCTCCGAGTGGTAAATCAGCCCAAACGTTAAAAATGTCTACTTCTAAATGATTCTCGAATAATATGAACCTTGACAATCTTGTGTTTTCGCTTCGGTGAAAAATTATGCTTTGCGGGGCCAAACATTTGCATTATCGCAAGGCTTTATACGTCTTAGGTTGCATTCCCCTGCGCTTATATCATATACATCTTGAACAAACGTGACTCTGGGTGTTCCTGTGTATCTTCAAGTCCATGGAGTGAAGTCATGGGCAGCCTTAAGGACGTACGTAAAGTTAACGTCATATTCGTATTCGCATTCAGCGACGAGTTCGCCAGAAGCTAATTTGTATTGACATTGGCATGCTTCTGCTTGTGCTGGACACGCTGGAAGCAACTACATAGGTCTCACATGACTACTTTAACGGTCAAGATCCAACGCAAATCGGTTTCTTCCGTCGCCTCTCATTTTGTTTTCGTTTGCACTCAAACCTGCCCAAATCTGGTATCAAGCGATAACCAGTGGTGAACCATAGTAACATTTGAAACCGGTACATGTCAACGTGAAATTTCAAGGTCAATTATAAGCTGAATTTATTAGATGTCGATATTGATGCGATATCGATCGAGTGCGAGATTCGCTTGTTACCGCTTCAAATTCCACCAAATGTACGTTATTCGACGCGGCTTGTTATGCGGTATCTGTAAGCTAAACAATCGAAATATTTTCCTTTTCACAGGCAAAGCCCAAGCTGATCCTTCGGTCGGCTCAAATGCTTTCGTTTTCGCTCAAACCTATCAAAATCTGGCATGAAGAGATAGCCAGTGGTGTACACTCGAGTAACATTTCAGACCGGGACATGCCTGGTGTGGTGTGGGCCATTTGGCATCACACGCATAGTTGGTGCCAGTCTTACCAGAATTGGCACCTCTACCCTCAGGCAGTGTGCGGCCGTGACCCGGCCGCCCTCCCGGGATTAGGTCCGGTGAGCCAACCCGGGCATATACCAATAGAGTGACTCGGCAACAGCCTGTGTGTTCGGACGTGCGCTCCTCACAGACGCGAACCAGAAATCGTAGACTCCCACACATAACATGGCGCAGTCGGTAGGACGTTAGAGGATGACAAGTGTGTCCACGTGAACAGCAGTGCTTAGTGTGGATTGGCGATCAGTGATTTTTCGTGAACTGTGACAGTACTCGACAGGCGGTGTCCACTGCAGTGCGGTCATGGGCGGTGGTGATTCTGACGCGGCTGCGGTAGCGAAACCTGAAGTGGATGCGATTAGCCGCATGCTACAGCAGTAGCTAGATATGGCCGAAGCTTCTGCTCGGCGCGAGGAACGGCTCACGGCATTGCTGGAGCGGTTCTGTCAGACCCCCGCCGGTCACCCTCCCGCTGCCGTGGGCGACGTCCCGGCCGGTGCACCGGTTCCTGCGGCTGTGGCTACTGGTGTACGACCTCGGGTCCGGATGCCGGCTGCGGGCACGCCTATTCCCCACCTAGCCTCCTCCGCCACGCTCATGGAATTTGAGGCGTGGAAGCAGAAATTCGAAGGATACTGCCTGCTCACGCACGTTCCCGATTTGACGCCGGAAGAGCAAAAAGCGGCCCTGCTGGCAGTGCTCGACGACGATTGGGCGCGCGTCGTTCGTTTCGGGCTGCCGGTCGCAGCGGACGCCAGCATGACTGATGTCATCACGGCGATGTACACCCACCTTCGGCGACAGAGGAACGTGGTAATAGACCGGCGCGACTTCAGCTGTCGTTTCCAGCAGGCTGGCGAGTCCGTCGACGACTACATCTGCTCCCTCAAAGAGATTGCATCGTGTTGCAATTTCCGCACCCACTGCACCGACGATCGATATCGCGATCATCTCGTTGTCGGCACCAACGACGGCGACGCTCGGCGTCGGATGCTGGAAGCACCTGACCTCTCTTTCCAGAAGGCGTTGGACATTTGCCGTGCCTCTGAGTCTGCCTCACACAATAGTTCGGCGATTCGCGGCCCCCTGGAGCGAACAGTGAACCGGGTATCCCGTTACAGAAGAGACCGCAGTCGACGCCGGTCCAACAGTGCTGAACCCGTGACAACTGCCCGGTGCCTTCGGTGTGGAGCGGCACAGCATCGCGGCTCCCGGGAGTGCCCGGCCCTCGGTCGCATCTGCAATAATTGCCGTGCAGTGGGTCATTTTGCCGCGGTGTGCCGCGGCCGGGCGAACGGCGGTGATCAGCGGCGCGCGGCTAGTTCTTCTCGTGGCCGCCAGGGTACACCAGCCGGCCGGCCTCGCGGCGCACGCACCGCGCGCAGCGACACCCGTGACCGCCGCGACAGCTCAGCTTACCGGCCACGCCGCCAGGTGTCAGCGGTTGCTGCGGACGATGTCTGCGATGAATTCTCGCCTAACTTTTGTGATGGCGATGAACTGCAGCTGATGAACATTCGCCTATCAGATGTGCGACTGCAAGGCGTCTCTGCTAAGCGGTCCCCGCAGATACCGCTCCGTCTACATCGGCACGATGGCAGCACAATGCCGAGTATCTGGACGCCGGACACGGGTGCCGAGACATCAGCGGTGTCTCTGAAGCACGTTGAGGCTTTGGGTGTGTCGCGCAAGGATCTCCATCCGTCTACAACTACTCTGTGGACGGCGGATGGCCGGAAAATGCAGTGTTTAGGCACATGTGATCTGACGCTGCAGCTGGGGGACGTTACACGCAGGGTGGAGGTTTCGGTGCTCCCATCCCTCCACTCGCCACTTCTGTCCTGGCATGACTGCGTCCGGCTGGGCATACTTCCGTCAAACTTTCCGCAGCAGATTCGCCGCATGGAATATGGCAGATCAGCGAGTGCCGACCTGGCCAGTGCCCCTGCCTCGGGGAAGCGACGCGTGGACTTCGTCGCTAACGGCCGGCGTGTCGACTCCTACGCTGCCCCCGGCAGCAGGATACCGGTGCCGACAACACGACGCGCTCCTTGTTCCGACAAGCTCAGCGGACTACCAACCTGCAGTGGTGGCACCCATTCCGCGCGTCAACGGCAAGAACATTTCGAGGCTTTGAAGGCGGAGTTTCCGCGTTTATTTGACATGAAGGCGAAGCTGCGGAAGATGAAGGGGAACCCCATGAAGATAGAGCTGACGGACAACGCTGTCCCCTACACCTTGACGACGGCCCGCATCATACCGTTTTGCTGGAGGTAGGATGTTCAAAGTCAGCTGGACGAGCTGCTGGACAAGGACGTAATAGAGCCTGTTGAGCATCCCACGCCATGGTGCCATGCTCTCGTCCCAGTTCCGAAGAGAACTCCAGACGGCGCAGTATCCGGTTGTCGCCCCACAGTCGACTTCACCAAGCTGAACCGCTTCGTGAAGAGACCCGTGCATCCCGCTCGCATACCCCACGACGCGGTAGCATCGATCCCGCCGGGAGCCACCTTCTTCACCAAGCTTAACAGCAAGGCCGGGTACCATCAGGTGAAAATCCGCGACGAGGATCGTGACCTCACATGTTTTATCACACCGTGGGGGCGCTGCCGCTACAAGAGGGCACCCATGGGCATCAACTGCTCTGGAGACGTGTACAACAACCGCGGTGACGTTGGGATGGGCAACATCCCCAACACGGTACACGTGGTGGATGACTGGTTGGCGTATGACTCCGAATACGCTGCACACGTGCGCCACGTCTGGGGAATAATCAAGAAGTGTGACGAGCTGGGCATCACTTTGAACCCGGATAAATGTGTGTTTGCAGAAGAGAAAGTTGAGTTCTGCGGCATCTCCGTCAGCTCAGCCGGCTACACCGTCGATGGCAAGAAGTTGCGCGCCATCAAGGATTACCCTCAGCCCAGCAGTATCACAGATCTGCGATCGTTTCTTGGCCTGGTCAACCAGCTCGGAGCATTCTCCGACCAGATAGCGGCGGCCGCTGAGCCGCTGAGACAGCTGCTCCGGCCCCGCAACGTCTGGATGTGGACGTCTGCCCACTCGGAGGCGTTCACCAAAGTCAAGGCTGCGCTGGTGTCCCCGCCCGTGCTCGATTTCTTCGACCCGCGGCGGCGGACGGTGCTGGAGACCGACGCGGCACGCACCGGCGGACTGGGCTTCTGCCTGCGACAGCGAGACGATGCTTGACGGTGGCGACTGATCCAGTGTGGTTCACGTTTTCTGACGGACACAGAATCTCGATACGCCGTGATTGAGCTGGAGCTCCTCGCCCTGTCCTGGGCGTGCACCAAGTGTTCTGTCTACCTGAAAGGTATGCAACATTTCGAGGTAATGATCGATCATCGGCCTCTGGTCCCGGTGTTGAACGCCAAGACGTTGGCCGACATCGAGAACCCTCGTCTGCAACGACTGCGGGAGCGTCTCATCCCATACAACTTTACTGCCACCTGGCGGCAGGGAAAACTACACGCCGTCCCGGACGCGCTCTCTCGTGCGCCAGTGGACGACCCGACGCCCGAGGACGAGGAAGCTGAGCTGGACATTCTTCACCAGATCTCCAGCTTGATCAACCGCATCACGGCTGACGCGTCGGACGGCGACGTCAGCCCCTTCAAAGACTCGGCTCTGGAGGAAGTGCGAGCTGCTACTGACACGGATCCTGAATTTATATCGCTGAAGGAGGCGATCCTGACAGGATTTCCTGATCACCGAAGTCAGCTGGACCTCCTGCTCCGACCGTACTGGGGCTGCAGAGACCGCCTCACAGTCGACGACAGCCTGGTGGTCTGCGGCCCGCGATTGGTGATACCGAAGAGTCTTCGGCGGGCGACGCTGGAACGGCTCCACGCCAGCCACCAAGGTGTGGAACGCACCAAACGACGCGCGCGGCAGGTGGTTTACTGGCCACACCTAGATAAGGACATCGCAAACTTTGTAGGAGCATGTGACCTCTGTGCGCGCCACCTGCCCAGCCTCCAGAAAGAGCCGCTGATGCCGGAGGAGACGCCGTCTCGTGCCTTTCAGTCAGTTTCTGCGGACTACTTCTCGTGGGCGGGCCGCTCGTATTTGGTGTACGTAGACAGGCTGTCGGGCTGGCCGTTTGTCTGTCTCGTCTCGGGAGCAGCGTCCGCTCAGGACCTGACACGGCGCCTGCGCAATTTGTTCGCGGCCACCGGCGTACCCCAGACGCTGAGGACTGATGGAGGGGGGCAGTTCTCGGCACGACACACACGCGACTTCCTTCAACAGTGGGGTGTGCAACACCAGATTTCAACCCCGCACTACCCTCAGTCAAATGGACACAGTGAGGCGGCAGTGAAGAGCGTGAAACGACTTGTGCAGAAGACGACTAGCAGAGGTGAACTCGACACGGATGTGTTCGCGAGAGGCCTCCTGGAGCTTCGCAACACGCCGCGAGCGGACGGGCGCTCACCGGCGCAGATTCTGTACGGACACCCTCTGAGGTCGGCAGTTCCTGCTCACCACCGTGCTTTCGCCTAAGCGCTGGCAGCTGGCGGCAGACCGGTGCGACGCCCGTGCTGAGTCCCTGAAACTGCAAACGAAAGAGCGATACGACATGTCGGCGCGGACTCATCGGCCGCTGCGCGTCGGGCAGCGTGTTCTGGTGCAGAACCCGAAAACCGGTGTGTGGGATCGCGCCGGAATCGTCACTGTTGTCGGCCAGCGGCGCGACTCCATCGTCAAACAGCCGAGCGGCCGGATACTCTGGCGGAACCGAAGATACCTCCGTCCGCAGAGGCCGTTCTTCCCCGCGCTGGCTGCGCCTCCTGCGGCGTCTGCAGCTGGCGGAGCTCAGCACTACCCGCAGCAGTTCGTCACCGACACGCAGACAGCGCCCTCAGACTCCCTACCGGGAGGCCTGACAACTGCTGTGCCACCGGGCGCATCAGCGCTCCCTATGTCGACCGGTACGGCTCACAACTCAGCGACTCGTGCCGGCGATATAGATGGCGCTGCTGGAGATGCGGACCCTGTACCCAGGCGCAGCACGCGGCAACAGCAGAAGACGAAACAGCTGACAATCAGCTGGGGAGACACCAGATACCGTTATATCTGACCACTCTCATGGACTTGTAGTGATGCTAGGAACACTCAATGAACTGTTTGTGCGTGAACTTTCAGTGATTCCCTCGATTTGTGTCAACACTGTTCGTTGCAAACTGTGAGAGTGAATGGAGTGCCGGTGCCGTTCTAGGGCACTGAAGTACTGGTGGGGATAGTTTGTTTTGCTATGCTTTTTTTCGTCTGTGGTTTACTTTCAGATCTCCACATTCTCGTTGCATCAGATGAACTACCTTTTATTTTGCACACATGCTCGTGTTTTTCGTTCCTTGTCAGACGCACTCACATAGAAGTTTGCATCTTGGAGGGGGAGATGGTGTGGTGTGGGCCATTTGGCATCACACGCATAGTTGGTGCCAGTCTTACCAGAATTGGCACCTCTACCCTCCGGCAGTGTGCGGCCGTCACCCGGCCGCCCTCCCGGGATCAGGCCCGGTGAGCCAACCCGGGCATATACCAATAGAGTGACTCGGCAACAGCCTGTGTGTTCGGACGTGCGCTCCTCACAGACGCGAACCAGAAATCGTAGACTCCCACGCATAACACTGGTCACATCGTCCCGATTGTACCGAATCTTAATGCCTACGTGACATAATGCAGTTTCCAAGAACCGAATCCACCAATATGCAACTGAAATCTTGGCAACGCATATGTTAGGAAGTTGGAGTTTTGAGTTTAGAGTGACGCTGTATGTCCTTTGAGATCAAGCACGGACCCATGCCTTCAAACCTGCATTATAGTGTATGTTCGCACACTACATGTTGGCTGAGTATATTCATGCACGCCAGAAACTTCCTGCAAAATGCGGTCGTCCTATGTGTAGCTATTAGAACAACGAAAATGAGAGAAATCGCACAGTCCGGTGACATCGTACCCGTTGGCCCCCATGCTCATACCTAGGTGACGGAACGCATTGCGAGAAAATCCGAATGCCTGAGCATGGAAATAAAAAAATTGGCAACGTACAATTGAACAAATGGTCGTTCTGAGTTCAGCTTGACACTGGAAGTCTTTTCAGATGACGTATGGTGCCATTCCCTAAAACGTGCATTTTCATGTATGTTTGCAGACAACATGTTGGGAGAGTATATTGACGCACCAGGGAAACTAATCGAAATGCGGTCGTCGTAGGTGTAGATGTTAGCATAAGACAAATCAGTGAACTCGCACAGTCCGGTGATATCGTACCCGTTGGCCCCCATGCTAATGCGTAGGTGAACTAACGACTTGCGAGGACAGCCAAATCCACAGGTAAGCAACTGAAGATTTTCGCAAAGGATTACTTAAGAAATGGAAGTTTTGCCTTCATCTTGACACTGGAAGTCCTTCGAGATGAAGTATGACAACATTCCCTCAAACCTCCTCTTTCGTGTATGTTCGCACGCTAAATGTTGGGTGAGGATATTGACGAACCCGATAAATATCCTCGGAAATACGGTCTTCGTACATGTAGTTGCTGACATTCCAAACGTCAATGGAATCGAACGTTCCGTTCATATCGTCCCCATTGTGCCGAATCTTAATGCCTACGTGACATAATGCAGTTCCCAAAAACCGAATGCACCAATATGCAACTGAAATCTTGGCAACGCATAAGTTAAGAAGTGGCAGTTTTGAGTTCATAGTGACACTGTAAGTCAAGCATGGACCCATGCCTTCAAACCTGCATTATTGTGTATGTTCGCACACTACATGTTGGTTGAGTATATTCACGCACGCCAGAAACTTCCTGCGAAATGCGGTCGTCCTAGGTGTAGCTATTAGGATCCCGAAAATTAGAGAACTCCCACAGTCCGGTGACAACGTACCCGGTGGCCCCCATGCTAATGCCTAGAGGAAGGAACGCATTGAGAGAAAAGCCGAATGTATGAGCATGCAACTGAAAAAGTTGGCAACGTACTATTGAACAAATGGTAGTTCTGAGTTCAGCTTGACACTGAAAGTCTTTTCTGTTGAAGAATGGCGCCATTCCGTGAGACGTGCATTTTCATGTATGTTCGAAGTCTACATGTTGGGAGAGTATTTTGACGCACCAGGGAAATTGAATCGAAATGCGGTCGTCGTAGGTGTAGATGTTAGCATAAGAAAAATCAGTGAACTTGCACAGACCGGTGATATCGTACCCGTTGGCCCCCATGCTAATGCGTAGGTGAAATAACGCATTGCGAGGACAGCCAAATCCACGTGTAAGCAACTGAAGATTTTGTCAAAGGATAACTTAAGAAAGCGAAGTTTTGCGTTCATCTTGACACTGGAAGTCCTTCGAGATGAAGTAGGACAACATTCCCTCAAACCTCCACTTTCGTGTATGTTCGCACGCTAAATGTTGGGTGAAGATATTGACGAACCCGTTAAATATCCTTGGAAATACGTTCGTCGTACATGTAGTTGCTAACATACCAAACGTCAATGGAATCGCACATTCTGGTCATATCGTCCCCATTGTGCCGAATCTTAATGCCTACGTGGCATAATGCAGTTCCCAAAATCCGAATCCACCAATATGCAACTGAAATCTTGGCAACTCATATGTTAGGAGGTGGGAGTTTTGAGTTTAGAGTGACGCTGTATGTCCTTTGAGATCAAGCACGGACCCATGCCTTCAAACCTGCATTATAGTGAATGTTCGCACACTACATATTGGCTGAGTATATTCACGCACGCCAGAAACTTCCTGCGAAATGCGGTCGTCCTATGTGTAGCTATTAGGACACCGAAAATTCGAGAACTCGCACAGTCCGGTGACATTGTACCCTTTGGCCCCCATGCTAATGCCTAAATGAAGGAACGCATTGCGAGAAAAGCCGAATGCATGAGCATGCAAGTGAACAATTTGGGAACGTACAATTGAACACATGGTAGTTCTGAGTTCAGCTTGACACTGGAAGTCCTTAGAGATGAAGTATGACAACATTCCCTCAAACCTCCACTTTCGTGTATGTACGCACGCTAAATGTTGGGTGAGGATATTGACGAACCCGATAAATATCCTCGGAAATAAGGTCGTCGTACATGTAGTTGCTAACATACCAAACGTCAAAGGAATCGCACGTTCTGGTCATATCGTCCCCATTGTGCACAATGTTAATGCCTACGTGACATAATGCAGTTCCCAAAAACCGAATCCACCAATATGCAACTGAAATCTTGGGAACGTATCAGTTAAGAAGTGGCAGTTTTGAGTTCAGAGTGACATTGAGTTCCTTTGAGATGAAGCATGGCCCCACGCCTTCAAACCTGCATTATAGTGAAATCAGATCCTAGGTGTAGCTATTAGGACACCGAAAATGAGACAACTCGCACAGACCGGTGACATCGTAGCCTTTGGCCCCCATGCTAATGCCTAGATGAAGGAACGCATTGCGAGAAAAGCCGAATGCATGAGCATGGAACTGAAAATTTGGCAACGTACAAGTGAACAAATGGTAATTCTGAGTTCAGCTTGACACTGGAAGTCGTTTCATTTGAAGAATGGCGGCATTCCCTGAAACGTGCATTTTCATGTATGTTCGCAGACTACATGTTGGGAGAGTATATTGACCCACCAGGGAAACTTAATCGAAATGCGGTCGTCGTAGGTGTAAATGCTAGCATTAGAAAATACAGCGAAATCGCACAGTCCGGTGCTACCATACCCGTTGGCTCTCATGCTTATGCGTAGGTGAAATAACGCATTGCGAGGACAGCCAAATCAACGTGTAAGCAATCGAACATTTTTTCAAAGGATAACTTAAGAAATGGAAGTTTTAAGTTCATCTTGACGCTGGAAGTCCTTCTAGATGAAGTATGACAACATTCCCTCAAACCTCCACATTCGTGTTTGTTCGCACGCTAAATGTTGGGTGAGGATATTGACGAACCCGATAAATGTCCTCGGAAATACGGTCGTCGTACATGTAGTTGCTAACATACCAAACGTCAATGGAATCGCACGTTCTGGTCATATCGTCCCCATTGTGCCGAATCTTAATGCCTACGTGACATAATGCAGTTCCCAAAAACCGAATCCACCAAGATGCAACTGAAATCTTGGCGACGCATATGTTAAGAAGTGGGAGTTTTCAGTTTAGAGTGACACTGTAAGTCCTTTGAGATGAAGCATGGCCCCATGCCTTCAAACCTACATTATAGTGAATGTTCGCACACTTCATGTTGGGTGAGTATATTCACGCACGCCAGAAACTTCCTGCGAAATGCGGTCGTCCTAGGTGTAGCTATTAGGACGCCGAAAATTCGAGAACTCGCACAGTCCAGTGACATCGTACCCTTTGGCCCCCATGCTAATGCCTAGAAGAAGGAACGCATTGCGAGAAAAGCCGAATGCATGAGCATGCAACTGAAAATTTGGCAACGTACAATTGAACAAATGGTAGTTCGGTGTTCAGCTTGACACTGGAAGTCTTTTCAGATGAAGTATGGCGCCATTCCCTGAAACGTGTATTTTCATGTATGTTCGCAGACTACATATTAGGAGAGTATATTGGCGCACCAGGGAACCTTAATCGAAATACGGTGGTGGTAGGTGTAGATGCTAGAATTATAAAAATCAGCGAACACGCACAGTCCGGTGATATCGTACCCGTTGGCCCCCATGGTAATGCGTAGGTGAAATAACGCATTGCGAGGACAGCCAAATCCACGGGTAAGCAACTGAAGATTTTCGCATAGGATAACTTAAGAAATGGAAGTTTTGCGTTCATCTTGACACTGGAATTCCTTCGAGATGAAGTATGACAACATTCCCTCAAACCTCCACTTTCGTGTATGTTAGCACGCTAAATGTTGGGTGAGGATATTGACGAACCCGATAAATGTCGTCGGAAATACGGTTGTCGTACATGTAGTTGCTAACTTACCAAACGTCAAAGGAATCGCACGTTTTGGTCATATCGTCGCCATTCTGCCCAATGTTAATGCCTATGTGACGTAATGCAGTTCCCAAAAAGCGAATTTACCAGTATGCAACTAAAATCTTGGAAACGCATATGTTAAGAAGTGGGAGTTTTGAGTTCAGAGTCACACTGTAAGTCAAGCATGGACCCATGCCTTCAAACCTGCATTATAGTGTATGTTCGCACACTACATGTTGGCTGAGTATATTCACGCACGCCAGAAACTTCCTGCGAAATGCGGTCGTCCTAGATGTAGCTATTAGGACACCGAAAATTCGAGAACTCGCACAGTCCGGCGACATCGTACCCTTTGGCCCCTATGCTAATGCCTAGATGACGGAACGCTTTGCGAGAAAAGCCGAATGCATGAGCATGGAACTGAAAATTGCATTGGGTGGCGACTGGAGGCGACGTTGAGGGAAGGGATTGGGGGGGGGGGGAGGGGGGGGTGAGGGGGGGGGGTTGGGGGGCCAAGGGGGGGGGGACGTTGACGGCAGGCATTGGGTGGCGACTGGAGGCGACGTTGACGGCAGGCATTGGGTGGCGACTGGAGGCGACGTTGACGGCAGGCATTGGGTGGCCACTGGAGGCGACGTTGACGGCAGGCATTGGGTGGCCACTGGAGGCGACGTTGACGGCAGGCATTGGGTGGCGACGGCGGCCGCACCGCGCGGCCAGCCCAGCCCCACACCAGTCGGCCATTCATACAGTCATCAAGCGGTTAGACTTATTAAGAGCCAGAAGGACCCATTAAGTTACGTCTGTAATTGGACGGTACCATAAGCCGGTAAAAAAGATCCACCCCAGCCATTCACCACATTCTAAAGAAGCCATCCACCAACATTCCGCATTCCTACCATTGCCTATCTACCCTAGCTATCCATCCCTCTTCCGTTGATCCCCCTAAACATATGTAGATTGAATGCTCTACCAACAACTTAGAAACCGCAACCATGCCCGCTTAATGGAGTCTATGCCGTACAACCTCACCTAGCACAAATATCACCCCATCCACCACACATCAGAACTCAAAAACAATATTTCCCCGCCTAAAAAAATGCGTTCACCCTACTTTTAAATACATTCAATGAGAAACAGCCCAAAACATCAGCAGGAAGCCTATTCCACTGATGAACAACACTTTGACTGAAGACTTGTTGCTGCTTGACTGTCCTACACCTCAACTTCTCCAACCTGAATTGATGACCCTATGATGACTCTATCCTAAACTAAAGAGCGTCATCCAAATTGACGTGATCTAATCCTTTAACAATTTTGTACATTTTAATCATGGCCCCCTTAATCTCCTATACACATCACAAGTGAGTACACATCCAATACTACAGATCTGTCTCCATATTGTAAGTTGCCTATTCCACTAATCAGTCTCGTTGCTTCACCATCAGATCTGCTCCGGGATGCGCGGTGGCGTCGGCGTGTACGATGGCTCCACTGAGACCCGCGCGCCCCGCTGACAACACGTTGCCTACAGCGTTTCCCTCTGAACGGGCCAACTTCCTGAAGAACCCTCTCGTCTTGCATGTTTGCGGGTCGCCGATCGTGCCTCGCCTTCTTGGCTAGATCCTTGTACACTGATGGGCGGAGGTTAAACGACGCAGTTCCCGTACTGTTGATACTGATAGTCTGTCGTTCACCGTGTCATTTTCCTCGAAAAGCACTACAGTCTTGGTGTAATGAAGCGTTGGATGCCCGCCCTGGCTAAGTCCCGGGCGGCCCACTGGACTGGCGCGGTGCACATGAACCGCCGCCGGCACTCCGCGCCGTGCAGCGAATGCATATGTATTCGCTGCATATGCCATGTCTATCCCATATGCATTTTCTTGCAGCTAAGGCATATGATTAAGAGTGAGGCTGCAGCCGTCTGGAGCGACGCAGGGAGGCACCGGCAGCACGGAGCACTCTTCGCAACCACACCGGCTTAGCTAGGTCAGTCCGACATAATGGGTACAGCTCCCTGGTGAAACAGAGTGTGTACAGTTCCCTGGTGGAACAGAGTGTGTACAGTTCCCTGGTGGAAGATGGAGGGTACAATTCCCTGGTGGGACATAGTGGGTACAGTTCCCTGGTGGGACACAGTGGGTACAGTTCCCTGGTGGGACAGTGGGTACAGTTCCCTGGTGGGACAGAGAGGGTACAGTTCCCTGGCGGAACAGAATGGGTACAGTTCCCTGTCAGAACGGAGTGGGTACAGTTCTATGGCGGGACAGAGTGAGTACAGTTCCCTGACAGGGCACCGAGCCGCCGACAGCATTCAGTGTCGTGCAGAGAACGCACAGACTCATTGCCCTCTATATAAATTACTGGGCAGAGAGCTCGACTTTTCGAAACGGCCCCTTTGGCGGCGCCGCATATGGGCAAAACGGCAGCGCTGGTAGGCGCTGCACAACGTGTTGTGGATGTAAAGCGGTGATGCTGGGGCGTTCTAGGTGGTGAAAATGAATACATCATGTTCAAATGATAGTCATATATGAAAGCAAAAACTTTTGTTTGATATATATATATATATATATATATATATATATATATATATACATGTACACATATGCATATGCATATACATGATGAACGGCAGGGACGCGGCAGGTTGAAGTACAAGGATAGGGGAATAATTGATGTGGTTTGTGCATGGGATGTCCGTATATGTATATATATATATATATATATATATATATATATATATATATATCTATATAGATATATGTGTGTGTGTGTGTGTGTGTGTGTGTGTGTGTGTGTGTGTACATCCCAAGCAAAAACCACATCATCTATTCCCCATTATGCTTGTACTTCAACCTGACGCGGGCACAGGGGACATGTGGCCGCCCATGGCGAGGTGACGCGGGCACAGGGGACATGTGGCCGCCCATGGCAAGGTGACGCGGGCACAGGGGACATGTGGCCGCCCATGGCTGAGGTGACGCGGGCACAGGGGACATGTGGCGACGGCCAGGGGACATGTGGCCGCCCATGGCGAGGTGACGCGGGCACAGGGGACATGTGGAGGTGACGCGGAGGGGACATGTGGCCGCCCATGGCGAGGTGACGCGGGCACAGGGGACATGTGGCCGCCCATGGCGAGGTGACGCGGGAACAGGGGACATGTGGCCGCCCAAGGCGAGGTGACGCGGGCACAGGGGACATGTGGCTGCCCATGGCGAGGTGACGCGGGCACAGGGGACATGTGGCCGCCCATGGCAAGGTGACGCGGGAACAGGGGACATGTGGCCGCCCATGGCGAGGTGACGCGGGCACAGGGGACATGTGGCCGCCCATGGCAAGGTGACGCGGGCACAGGGGACATGTGGCCGCCCATGGCGAGGTGACGCGGGCACAGGGGACATGTGGCCGCCCATGGCGAGGTGACGCGGGCACAGGGGACATGTGGCCGCCCATGGCGAGGTGACGCGGGAACAGGGGACATGTGGCCGCCCATGGCGAGGTGACGCGGGCACAGGGGACACGTGGCCGCCCATGGCAAGGTGACGCGGGAACAGGGGACATGTGGCCGCCCAAGGCGAGGTGACGCGGGCACAGGGGACATGTGGCTGCCCATGGCGAGGTGACGCGGGCACAGGGGACATGTGGCCGCCCATGGCAAGGTGACGCGGGAACAGGGGACATGTGGCCGCCCATGGCGAGGTGACGCGGGCACAGGGGACATGTGGCCGCCCATGGCAAGGTGACGCGGGCACAGGGGACATGTGGCCGCCCATGGCAAGGTGACGCGGGCACAGGGGACATGTGGCCGCCCATGGCGAGGTGACGCGGGAACAGGGGACATGTGGCCGCCCATGGCAAGGTGACGCGGGAACAGGGGACATGTGGCCGCCCATGGCGAGGTGACGCGGGCACAGGGGACATGTGGCCGCCCATGGCGAGGTGACGCGGGCACAGGGGACATGTGGGCGCCCATGGCGAGGTGACGCGGGCACAGGGGACATGTGGCCGCCCATGGCGAGGTGACGCGGGAACAGGGGACATGTGGCCGCCCATGGCGAGGTGACGCGGGCACAGGGGACATGTGGCCGCCCATGGCAAGGTGACGCGGGAACAGGGGACGTGTGGCCGCCCATGGCGAGGTGACGCGGGCACAGGGGACATGTGGCTGCCCATGGCGAGGTGACGCGGGCACAGGGGACATGTGGCCGCCCATGGCAAGGTGACGCGGGAACAGGGGACATGTGGCCGCCCATGGCGAGGTGACGCGCAGCTTGCCACAAGTGGAAAAATGAAGGGGCCCTTGAATTTTCAACCGAAGTCTCCCTTCCAATATCCTCAAGTGCGCCCCTCTTGAAATTTTCAGCTCAATGCACCACTGGGGGCTCATCCAGTGGCTCCAGACATGCCCCTTGCGTGACAAATCCTGGATCTGCGCGTGCCCTCTTGGCTACGCCCTCTTGGCTACGCCCTCTTGGCTACGCCCTCTTGGCTACGCCCTCTTGGCTACGCCCTTGCAAGAGGTTCCGTGCGAATAGAAAGAACTACAATTAAAGATGAAGTCCTGAGCGCGCGGATGTTGATTTCTTAAAAATTATTCGGGCGGTAAGTTGGGGCAAAATACATAAGGCCATTGGTAAATCCAAATTGACTAGGAGATCACACTTCATAGCAGGGGTAAAAAACCATCAAGTTTTTCGCCGACCAAACCGAAGCAATCGTACGTGGTCTCCAACCCAAAAAGCGTACAAGGAGGTAAATGAGCAATATGAGCACGTGGCACTTTGCCTTCGAGTACAAATTCGTTGCTGCTCTTTGGTTGTCCTGCAGCCATGAAGGACTGTGCACACGAAAGATAAACCATGCATTAATTCCGATACATGTACCGGGCCCACTAGCAGTTTAAAAAATACACATGAAATTGATTATGACAAAGAGCATTCGCCAGGCCCCATCTTATCGACTGTAACAAAAACTGGCAACATATGGAATGTCGTGCCCAGCTAAATCCGCTTGGTCATTCTGGCTCCAGTTTATTGTTGTGTATGGAATGTCGTGCCGAACTAAACCCGTTCGGTCATTCTGGCTCCAGTTTATTGTCGTATATGAAATGTCGTTCCCAGCTAAATACGATCGGTCATTCTGGCTTCAGTGTATTATTGTACACGTTAAAAAAATATATTGTGCACATGACTCAACACCCCAGTTATAACAAGTTGCCTTTTTGCCCTTCCACACATACGGAATACGGAAAAGAATACGGACTGGATGTTTATTGGCGAATGGCTGAATCAATTCACATAAACAAATTTTGCACTGGTCGAGCTTCAGCAAAATTTAGCATGCGGATTTCAATTGTGGTAAACTTATTGTGCGTTTTATTTTGCCTGATGGCAACAGCTAGGGTCAAGGGTGTTCATTCTCACAATAAGCGCGCGAAACGTTTTTCTTGGGAGCAAAACAATGGGCTAAACTATGATTTTTCAAGTGGTGAGAAACTAAAAATGAGCCGCCACAAATAAACAATTTGGCATCATCATGGCAAAATCATAAAACTGTGGGCAGTTCCTGAGAGTGTGCGTTGTGTACAATTGCGGTGAGAGATAAGCGATTTCCCAGGTGCGTTTTACTAATATCTGAAATATCCACTCGATATTTCCACACATTCATACTATCATAACCATTTCCAAGTAACTGAGTGTGTTGCAAGTCTAGAACACCTCTGTCCGAGCACGCGCAAGGGCAACACTAATTATATTTCTTTGGAAGTTCCTTCAAATATCTTCAAAAGCTCTGATTTATCCTTTGCCGTGAATCCCATGTACACAGATCCAGTAGAGAAAGGCTTGGTTAGATAGTGTATCACACAACCACGACGAACGTTTAGACAGCGGTTTGTGGACAAACCGCTAACTGCCCCTAGTGGGCTAACTGTCACCAGGGGCAGTTAGCCCACCACCGGAGGAGCCGCGCCCAGCCCGCGCGCAGCGCCAGCGGCGGGAGACGCAAAACAAAACTGTTGCACGCACAACAGATGAGTCGCAGGAGATAACGGCGACATCAGCGAAGATGAACAACATTGAGGCGCGGTTGCAGGGTGCCAGGGCGTCTGCTACAGCTGACCAGCGCTCAGGCAAGCGGCGCGGCTGTGCGAGAACTTCAGCGACAGTTCTGCGAGATTCACACCCTGTACCCGCACGATCAGTGCAGAACCACAACGGCAGGAGGCAACAGCAGGTGACGCCACAGGCGCACCTCCCCCCGCCGATGGAACGCCGCAGCTCCAGCAGCAGCAGCTGGCTATCACAACGCGAGAAACCGTGCGGTGATGGGGAGCATCGTGACGTCGTCAGGGAGGACTGGACGCTCGCCACGTACAACACACCCGAGGACACCAGACGCGAGTAACACCAGGACCGGCAGCCTGGAACAGCCTGGGATGAACGATCCGACGATGCAAATAGATCAGACCCGACGCAGTCGACACGAGGTGACGACACGGGACGCTGGGCAAGATGCAACGCCGTCGTCGCCAGCGACGATAGCCGCTACAAAATGTCTTGGGAGAATGTGTTGGGATCTGCTCCGTCCATTGGCATCTCTAACTTGCCTCGAGCTATAGGCGCTCGTGTTTGTGACCCGAGCCTGACCTCTACCCGACCGCATACCAAATACAGAGTAGCCCAGTACGAGCCGGTGTGTCTTGGGATAATGTGTGTACGTGCACGAGAGTAATCACCACTGCTCCGCACAACCAGGACACAATCGAACATATCAAAACATAACAAAGACAACCACCCAACTGCCTTCAATTTGATATACCTACACAAACCAATTTTGGCTGGGATGGCCGAGTAGTTAAGGTGTCGGGCAATGGGTACCAAAGGTCCCGGGTTCGACTCCAGCGCCACTCAGGACATTTCCCAATCCCGCGGCCCACCGGCTAAACAGTGTGGGCGGCGCCATTAGCCGTGAATGCGCATAAAGTGTGTCGTGAACCAACCAATAAACAAACAATACACACACCAATTTGATCAATATGAAGACACCCACGATTGTGATAACGCTCGCACCAGCCACTTTGGCGAGTGTCCGGCGCAATTGTCCCCCGCTATAGGCTTAGGGCTACTGAACTAGCTGAGAGTGACCACAGTTCATACTCATACCTACAATGTGAGATGTGGCATAGTTTTCACGAGAGTCGTGCTGGTCAATATTTGGTGTAAGTCACTATTCACAGAAATTCTCACATTTTGTCATTTGTCTATGGAACCAGCGAGCGGGGAGCATATACCTAAATGGCGAATATTACGTTTGCTTCACAACTAGCTAGTTGCCTGCACTATGGCGTTATCCGAACAAAATGACTTTGATGTCTCCGGACGATCCGATTCGCGTACTCTGAACTCAGGGAGCGTAAATCAACCAGAAACAGGTAGGCAAAACACAGCATAAATGTCCGACATTTGTGAGAGACTGTATACTGGCTCAATGCTCGTAACCTAATGCCTAGCCTCACGGCATTCAAGACCATGTTTTTTCACTTCTTCCACAAAATGTAACTTTGGGTGGACTTTTCCGTCTTATGACGAGCGATCACCGTCCCCGCCACTTTCTGTCCGATTGAACCTCTCACAAACCTAGGCAGCTGCGCTCCACTCCTCGCTACACGCTCGACTATAGGCTCCGCGTGGGGCACCTCCGGACCATTCCAACGAATAATCAACTCTTTCTCCGCGTTGGTGTGCTGTAGCGACCGATTAAGTCCAAAAACGTTCTTCACGCAGCTGCCCATGCTCTCTACCACACTCCCCGCTGAGGATATAAGCCATAGCCGGGCAACGAGGTCCAGATACGGTGCCATCGTCTTACCCCCTTCCGTCATGCCCCTCAGATCCACGTAGAGCTGCTGGTTGGCACTGGCAGTGATGCGTTGAAGAGCATGGTAGGTGGCCCTGACATACTCTCCTGGTAACAGGTTGGAAATGAGCCTCTCTTTATGAAGTCGGCTGACTGCTACGAGGATTTCCTCTGTCACGCTTGGTGTTGGTGACGCTTGGATGCGCTGGAGATCCGAGGCCCTACGAATCAACTGCATATTCTCTAGCAGCTTCAGGTTGTGGCATCCCTTTGTGGAGCCCCTGGCGTCCGTGCCGGTCTCCCGGCTCACACACTGCGTCTCCAAAGCTCTGGCGAAGTCCGATATCTCGCCGGCCTGTAAAAATGGAACTTTTGCTTATGCCACTGTAGCTACCGGATATAAAATAATAAACCAACAAAATCACAATAAACTAACCGGCAAAGGACAACTACCTGAGCGAAAACTACTTGAAGAGACATGAAAAATGGTCCAAGGAAAACAAGTAAATGTGGATTAACTGGTAAAACGGAATTGGTTGCTGCTCCGACCTCATTTATCGTGAAATTTAAAGTCAAACATACGAATACTAACGTTTGACCATGTAAGAAATTATATATATATGTATATATATATATATATATGTATATATATTTATATTGACATAATAGCAATGAAACGAACTCAACTATGAAAGTACTGGCATATATCTATAGTTAAGTTCGCTTCATTGCTATCATATCAATAAAGTCATTATGATCGATCGACATATATATATATATATATATATATATATATATATATATATATATATATATATATATATATACATATATATTGTGTCCACCACCTACAGCACACCACTCAAGCCTGAACGGTGAATTATGTACCTGACTCTGGGAGATGTCTTCTCTATGTTTCGAGAGGGTTGGCCATCGCGTTTCCAGGTCATCCTGATCCAAAACTTCTTGGATCGCGGCAGCATTAAGGTGCTCTTCGCGCCGTCGCGGAGCAGACAGGGCACTTCTCTTGAGTCGTAGGTCTTCCAACAACGCCGCATGCTTCTCTTGTCTCTCCCAAGGAAGCTGCTGGAGGTCCTGAGTTGCCGCGCTTGTTGCCGCCAGCGCCGTGTACACATCCAGCATGTCCGCCACGCGCAACCGGAATCGTGTTCCTGTCACAACGACGGATATTACTGTTTACAGAAAGTGTTATTTTCTACTACCATGTCCCACGTCATCTAGGTCAAATAGCGTATAATCCATGCGAACAGCTTGACAACAAAATTAATGCTCTAAATCGAAGGGCACAACTTTATGTATCTCAGTTCACTACTTTTAATCAATTCACCTTCAAGAGCACCCAGAGTACAGGAGTTCACCTTCGCAAAATAAAAATAATTTTGATATGCACTGCACACCCACGAAGCTTTGGACTCTTCTTTAGTGCAATATGTTCTTCCCATGCTTTTATCTCTCTGAACGCATAAATATTGCCATACAATTCAGTGTATGCATCGTATGGAATACATGCAATGTGGCAAGCATGACATGGTATAAAAGGTAAAATGCGCGGTGATTACATTTGAGTCTAAGTCGTAACCGAAAATGAGCGTGACGATGAACTCATGGGGAAGGCACCTGACATGCTCACTCTGCATGATGTTAAGGTCTGTATAAAATTATCTGGCAGTCAGGCGATCATCCTTCTTGACTGACTCCCTCAGCTCATCTACTCGCTCTTCCATTGCAGCAGTTGTGACAGGCACGTTTTGAGTGAAGGATTTGAGCACTTTCGCAGCGTGGGGTGCGAATCTGGTAGCAGACCATAGAGACCATAGAGACCATAGAGGCAGGGCGCGATGCGCCAGGCCGAGGTCTTCTTCCGCCTGGATAAATACCTCATATGCCTTGCCTGTGGTGAAGCGCTTGGCGATGCGGGTTATCTGCTCCACAGTTTCATTCACCCACACACATCTGTCCTCCATGCGAGCACTGGTGTCAGCCAGATTCAGGAGATGGGCACCATCCCAAATGCAGGGAACGCGTACTGCCACGGAGCGTGCTGCATAGTCTTTCTGCGATGCTGTCAGCAGTGCCAGGTACCGGGTTGGCACACCATTATGGTGGTACTGTCCATCAGTGGATATCGCCGAAAGTTTGTTCGGCTCACTTATGCCCACGGACCCAGTCACCTGAAGCTACTGCTTTGCCATAGCAGATCCGGTGTGGTTCTTCACAACTGGGGCCGCCAGTATGAAGCTTGTAAATAGCTGCTTCGCTGGGGCGTTTGGCACGATTGTGATTATGCCCATGATATCAATCGTCCGGTGACTGGTGGTGACTTTATCAGCAACCAGGGCAACCCACGGAGCTTCTGCGATATGGCTAGCAACTGTGGCCAAGACCTCGGCATAGAAACTACTCCGAAAAGTCTGCATCTGGGTGGCTGAATGGCCGATATCCCCCACATTATCCCCAGCCATGTGTGTTAGCACTATCTCCTTCTCAAACATGATGTGGGGTAGTGAATGTTTGAGGACGTGGTAGGCGGCGCGCGGGACATTCGTCGCCACATACGAGACTGACTTAGCTCTCTTAGCTGCATGCTCTCTCTCTCTTTCTTGCGTTTGCACTCTCTGTTGATGCCTGTTTTGTCGTGTTAGGTGCGCCTTGGTGGAGTCTTTCAGTGCTGTGAACTCGCGCGGTATGTTGCTAGGTTTCGGAAATGCTGTTCCGCGCCAGAACTCGAAGCGAAAAAAACCTCCAACGGTAGCCTTGGAGGATGCGATTTGCGCCAAGCCTTCCTGATCAATACCAGGGAGACACACGATGCAATAAACAGCTCCCTGGTCTGGAGCAGAGACCATAAAGTCATAAAGTCATAAAGTGTTAAGGCTTAATAAGGGCCACAAGGGCCCATCTGGGTCAAGCCTGTCTAGAAGATATTAGAAAGTACATGTTCACACCTATCAATTCCAAACCCATGCAATCCCTCCACCTGTGCCACCACAGCCAATCTCATCAGTATGACATCGCAAAGGAAGTTGCCAAATCCACTGCTAGGTACACCCCATATAGTACAACATAATACTAGCATAATGTTATACCCTATATAGCTAGTGAAAATACTCAATATCCCATGCATCACAAGTTAGAATTCAAAAACAACATTTTCCTGTCTAAAAAAATTATCCACCCTACTTTTAAAGACATTCAATGAGGGACTCCCCACTGCATCAGCAGGCAGCCTATTCCATTGGTCAACAACCCTTTGACTGAAGACCTGTTGTCGTTTAACTGTCCTGCACCTCATTTTGTCTAACCTGAATTGATGACCCCTATGGGATACTCTAAACTGCAGAGCATCATTCAAATTGACCTGATCTAGCCCTCTAACAATTTTGTACATTTCAATCATGTCTCCCCTTAATCTCCTATACTTGAGTGAGTACATATCTAATGCATTAAGCCTTTCTCCATATTCTAAGTTACTTAATCCACTGACGAGTCTAGTGGCTTTGCGCTGGACTCTTTCTAACATATCTATATCCTTTTCTAGGTAGGGGCTCCATGCTTGTACAGAGTACTCCAAGTGGGGCCGCACATATGCTGAGTACAGCTTTTTCATGACTTCCCTGCTCTTATATTTCACACTTCTATTAATGAGTCCCAGCATTCTGAGTGCCCTATTTCTAGCTGAGATACATTGTTTTTCTGCTTTAAGGTCTTTTGAGACCAACACACCTAAGTCCCTTTCCTCTTCAATAACATCCAGTTCCCTCCCTCCCATTTTATAACTGAATGTCTCGCCTGCAGACCCTATATGCATAACCTTACACTTATCATAGTTGAAAGTCATCTGCCATTGATCAGCCCACTCTTTTAGGTCGTCCAAATCTAGTTGAATATTACTAGATTGATCTCTGCTGTTAGCCACTCCTACCAGCTTGATGTCATCAGCAAATTTGAACACTCTATTCCTCAGCCCTACTTCAATGTTGTTCACAAAGATGATAAAGAGGAGGGGCCCTAGAACAGAGCCCTGTGGCACTCCACTCAGAACATCTTTCCAACCAGATTTACATCCATTCAATACTACCCTTTGTTTCCTTCCCTGCAACCATGCTTCAATCCAATGTAGAACTTTTCCTACAATCCCATGTTGTTGTAATTGATGAATTAACCTTCCATGTGGAACTTTATCAAAAGCTTTGCTAAAGTCCAAGTACACAACATCCATCCTGCTTTCATTGTCTACTTCTTTGGTAACATACTCAATGAACTCCAATAGGTTAGTTAAACAAGACCTTTGAGATCGAAATCCATGTTGAGTATCCCTTAAAAGGTTGTGCCTATCAAGATGAATCTGAACATTCTGTTTAACCAGCTTTTCTAGTACTTTGCAAACTAATGAGGTCAAACTGACTGGCCTGTAGTTTCCTACACTCTTCCTATTTCCCTTTTTGAAAATTGGTACTACACTTGCATTTCTCCAATCTTCAGGTACTTCTGAATACTCCATAGATCGCCTGAAAATGATACCTAGGGGAGTTGCTAAAGCTTTAGCACACTCTACTAAGATCCTAGCATATATTTCATCTGGTCCGGAAGCTTTATTAGGTTTTATATTCTGCAACTGCTTCTCTACGGCTTCTGTAGTTATTGTAAGATCCTCCAGCATATCACCTGCCATGGCATGGCCTACAGATGTTCCTATTGTACCAGAATTATCTTTAGTGAAGACGGATGAGAATTGCTTGCTTAGGGATTCCACAATGTCGCAATCATCAACCACTATTTCCCCATCTACCTCCAGTGGTCCTACACTACACTTTTTAGCCTTAAATTTATAGAAGCTAAAGAATCTCTTAGCATTACCTGCTGAACA
This sequence comes from Imbricaverruca yamaguchii, assembly GCA_034440575.1. NCBI lineage: Eukaryota > Metazoa > Arthropoda > Thecostraca > Neoverrucidae > Imbricaverruca > Imbricaverruca yamaguchii. Next base: position 130,770 of record JAOTOL010001016.1, read on the forward strand.
TTCTCGAGCAAAGTTGATTTCAGCAAGTCTTTTAGATGCTCTAACACACCTCCTAACTTTATTTCTAGCTATTCTATATGATTCTAGGTTTAACCCCGAGTTAGTATCTTTTAGTTTCTTGAATGCTTGTTTCTTTGAGTCCAGTAATTGCTTAACTTCCCTAGTCAGCCACGAAGGGTGCTTAACCCTGTTTGATCTAATTTGCCTACTGGGAATGAACCTATCCTGACCCTGAAATAGCTTATCTTTTATCATTGTCCACATTTCATAAGCATCTAAGCCATTCAATATGACTTCCCAATTAATTTCACTGAGGAAGCTCCTGAACTCACTGTAATTCCCTTTTGCAAAATTTGGAATCAATGTTCTGTTGGTTGCTACCCTTCCAACATATAATGAGAAGCGTATAATGTTGTGATCACTATTACCAAAGGTCTCTCCTACGTTAACATTTTGCACAAAATTTTCCTCATTAGTAAGCACTAGATCTAATATTTTATTTTCCCTTGTAGGCTCGTGTATCATTTGAAAGAAGAAATTGTCTTCAAAACAAGCCATGAAACATCTTTCTGATTTGCTTACACCTATTGTTTTGTTTCCCAATCCTGCTATGTTGAAATCCCCCAACCATCACATGACATGATGCCTCCAGCATAGTATCCAGATCTCTCGCTGATGTTATCGCAAGGGCTAGCATCTTCCTATTCTGGGTATCATTGATCTCTGGGAGTTGCCGCTTCTGTTGTCTGATTTCTTTCACGGCACCCTCCAGACGAGCAAGGCTTCCAGCGATGGACGAAAGTGTAGCAGAAAGCTGGGCTTCCTCTGCCGACCTTTCCCCTGAAACAAAAACCACTTAAATAAACCAAATATTTTGAAAATAATGATGCCTGCAATGCTGAGTAAAATTACTGTACTTCTACCACAGGCACATATTAGTGGATGCAAACACCATTGCAGTTGAAGAACTCATTCTCCAAGCATGTGCTGCATTTTAGTCCCTCCTAGCCAGTAGTGTTGATTTGTGGAAATCATTAGGGAGAGTGAGAAAATTGCAAGGGGGCACAAGCTGATGATTAGGGGGTGGGGTAGGCCCTTACTTTGCTGGTTGGAGGACACAAGATCAACATCATTAGTGGGGTCCATGGGTGATTGGACAAGGTAGAGCAGGTTAGGCTATACTGCCACAACAGGTTAAAATGGTTAGCTGTTTTGTGAATCTCTTCATATTGGACTTAATCCCACATTATTCGGCGAGGGGATTGAGCCTGAAATAAGTGAAGTGGGTTTGTTTCCCAGAACAGCAGGTGTATAAATCGACACCACTGTATATAGCTTTCCTTTCTCACACAAGGCACAAGGGCAAAAACACCGGCTGGAACTGCGCCCATCGTTATCCAAGAGACAATAGATACTATTCTGGATCGTTCAGACCCGATTTCAAAATTCTTAATCGGTCAGGGTCGTACGACCTGGTCTGGTTCGTGTCTAGGCCAGAAATCACCGAAAAGGGCGAAAAAATCATGTTTAGATGTGTCAGGTTCTCGCTGCGTGATGACGTCACAGCCGTTCCGTCGCGGGGCACCGGCCCGACGCCTACTGTTACTTGGCCTCTAATTGAGCTAGAGCTTCGAAACAAAACCAGCGTGTTGCTAATGACCAGAGGAAGCTGTTCGTATTGACAAGTAGTGAGGGCGACCGCTCCCTTCACCGTCTTTGTTCAGACGAGAGATAGGTTTTCACAAGTGCTCTACCATTCTTCAATCCATGGTACGGGTCTCGTTCTGTCTGGCACTAATCAATACCATGCCCTCTAACTCTGCCCTTTTCTCCCATGTTGGTGCACTCTGCCCTTTTCTTGTATGTTGGTTCAAGCTGTATGTCCTAGCGGGGGAAACTACCAAAAGTAGAGGGTTTTGTAAAACTAAAAATGCATTCACAGACCAAGTATGAAACTTGCCATACGCTAAATGGTGCTGCAATGTTATCAGGAGCCGTTGGTGCATGGGGGCGCTCGTGTGGGGGGATGCCGGTTGGGGTTGTGTCTAAATTGTTGGTAAATGAATGGAGACTGTGATGGCGAAGGGGCTCGATGCTTAGATGACGAATGTGCGTCTTCAAACCTTAGAAACAGGTGAACCTAATACTGGATAAATACCATTGTTGCGATATTCAGCAACACTGCATTATACAAATTTTGCAAAGAACAGATGAATGCACAGGTGCTGGAAAACATCTGGACAATCTATAAATACCTGTGGATATGTGCACTGCTGCAGATGTGTGATCAGCACTGGATGGACGTGCTGAGGCGGTGGTTGCCTGATTGCTGTCACTGCACGCAGCAGTGGGAGTCAATGAGGGTCCGGGGAGAGCAGCCTCCTCTTCCACACAGTGAGCAGTGTCACCAGATGCACTGGAGCACCCCATGACACTGACACCAGACTGCTGGTTGCATGGACCTGATGAACACATTTTCAATCTGAATAGCTAATAAGAACATACATGGATATATATATATATATATATATATATATATATATATATATATATATATATATATATATATATATATATATATATATAACATTGTCATTGGTGCATGTTGCCGTTCAACTGGGCAATGCATCATTTTCCCCCAGGTGAAGAAAGACCTCCTGAGTGCTTCACGTCTGCACAATAATAAAGAGGTCAAGGGGTAAGCATTTAGTTTTATACCATGTGAATTACTGTGTCGCAAATTCCATCACAAAGTATTATGGTGAAGTCAAACACAATTGGCAATCAGTAGTGGTTGAAATGCACCTTTTTGACGGTGTTATGGGTTGTACTAAGGTATGTGTTGTAGGCAATATCAAAGTTAAACAAAAAGCTTGGGACCCACAAATTGTGTAGCATTATTCAACCATGGAACCATAACAAAATAAGTTGCACTGAAATTGATCAGCACCTTATACACCAAGTTGGGTCACATTTTTTTTGTCAATTTGGGTTACATAACCTAACCCAACCATTGGGCCACAGGGTGAAATGCACACCAAAGGGACAGAGCACGATTAGCTGACTATTGCAGATGAGAAGCATGTGGTGCCACATATGTTACAATCTTCCCTAATTTGCAGGAATTGGTTATTTAGCCATCACATTATGAGAGTTATGTTGTATGGCAACAGGGACATCACAAATAAAAGTTAAACAAAAAACTCACGAACAGAACACTACAAACTGTTTAGCAATGAAGTGTCCTGTTTACTGTGGGTAATAACATGTAAATTGAAGGTGAAAAGTTTGTTTTGTAATATGCATGTCTCCATCATCTTGAATCATCAGAAATAGGTGAAACTAATTCCTGGAGAACTGCCATTATTGCAATATTCAGCAGCATTGAGTTCCACAAATTTTGCAAAGAACATATAAGTGAATAGACACTGGAAAACATCTGGACAATCGATAAATATCTGAGGATCTGTGCACTGCTGCAGATGTGCATTCAGCACTGGATGGATCCACTGAAATTGTGGTTGTCTGGTCTGTCTGCTCACCATCACTGAACATTGATGAGGGTGTGGGCAGAGGAACCTCCTCCCTTACACAGTGAGCAGTGTCACCAGATGGGCATGCTTGACGCACAGATTATTGCAATCAGGAACAGTAAGAATAACATTGTGCAATTTGGAGTTATGTGATCAGCCAGGGGTGGATCCAGGAGGGCAAATTGGGTCATGACCCCAAAAGCAAAAGAGGGACCCAGCCCCTCGTTTGCCCCACCCCAAAGGACATCAATACTTACATCTGCAGACAGCATGTACCACACTGCTCCCTCCCACATCCCAGGATCAAAACATGAAATACATGTGGCCTAACTAGACATCACCTTCCCGCATGATTGGAACACTGAATACCAGCAGGGTCCCATCAGACATCACTCCCCCCTAGAATGACATCAGCTGGAGCCCCAGCACAGCATGGGCCCACCTAACCCAAACTGGGTCCCCCTGGGTGGCTCTCTGGATCCAACTCTGTGAACAGCCATCCCAAAATAATTATGCCTAGTTAAACTTGGTAGCTAGGCTATAAAGACATAAAGACATAAAAGATTAGTGCAACTATGAGCCACAAGGGCCCTTCTTGGTTGCACTCTGTACTCTGAACCAATTGCCCACCAAATCTGTCAATCAGCCCTCCCTGTAATACTGAAAAGCAAGCCCTCTATTCTTATAATGATTGTCTATGTTGTTTTTAAAGATGTTCATTGTGCTGCTACTGACAATGTTTTCTGGCAGCTGGTTCCAGTGTTCTACTACCCTGTTGGTGAAGAAAGTCTGCCTTAACCTTGTTCTGCTGTGGTTAACTTTAATTTTGAATTTATGACCTCTAATTGCATCATTTCTGTTCAATTCAAACATTTCCACAAGATCTTCCCCAAACCCAACCCCAAGATGCCATATACAACATAAAAGACTAACAGTGCCACATATATCCAAACCCTATCAATACTAGGAGTCGTTCATTTATATATGAACAGAAGCATAGCCTATTTAGGTCGGGAAATAAGCAGCCTTTGTATTTTGCCACTTTTCCCCCTATGATTATATATAGTACCATTACTTTCATTTCTGCCTCATTAGTAGTACATACCTGTGCCCCTCATCCAGCTATACCACTGGCCACTTGTCCTCAGCTGGCTTTCTGCTGCATATATCTTCTTGGGCCCACAATCACCATGCTGCTTTTTTGTGTGCCGATAAATGCTTTGTTCAGAGCCTGCCCATGTGCACCCATCATACCCACACTTGCGCACCTTTCTTGTCCTCTTTTTTGCTGGCTTCTCACCATCACCATCATGAACCCTCTGCTCTTCTTCTGCAATTCCAAATCCCAACTTTGTTTGCTTCATTCTGTAACAATTAGGGCACAATGTGAATAATCTCATGCAAGATGTAAAATGGAGCAACTAATGAAAACTGGAGCCCACACCTTCCAGGAGAGGCAGGGGGAGGGCAGGACAATGTCAATAAATGCATGACTTTTTGGGTGGGAAACAAATGGTATCCATTGGCATTCTAACCTCCAAGGGCAACTCATTTGACCTCTTATGATTACATATGAGAAATTTTAAAATTTTGGTTTAGCTTTGGATACAACATTTGAAAACACCACACTGTGATGCATAAATTGCTTTCCTTTGTATTTTGTCACATTTATCAAACATTTTGACCCCCATCTTGGACTGGTACAATTTATGGGCACTGGGATGGGGGTCAGCATGTGACGCTTCACTATGCACAAATGATCCACAAATGATCTACAGCATTCTTGAGCTGTCAATGGTGGATAGCTGGAACAAGCCCCCAATGGGCAAAGCTTAAAGCAAATTTGAATTATTTTTAGAGCAATCCACAGTATGTCCTCACAAAACTCACTCATGATGTTTTCTTGCTATTCTGGCTACTATGATTACATATGACTTTGGTGCTGCTGACATCCATACTTTGACCTAGAAACTGGAAATAACCATCTGGTCATGCACAGTGGGTCTTCAGTGCATATATTTTACACCTTTATTGTGCTAAACATCAACACTCTTAATGTATGGGAAAGTGGGGCAAAGCGGACCACCCTCTCCCCTGCCATAGACTTTTACCTCGGCCAGATTTAATTTGCCTTGTGGAAAGACCCATGGAGTGTGCATGCTTTTGGCTACTTCAGATCTTGTCTTAAGCTTTAATCTTGTGTCATGATTTTAAAATGTTGTTTTTCCACTTTCTGATACAACTTTTTCAATAAACAGAAATTTGTAAATCTTAACAACGAGGTAAGATCGATTTTTGTTTATAATACCTATGTTCCCTAAAATCAACATTTGGGTGCTAAACAAGCTTGCAGTAGCTAGGAGTTGTACTTTACAAAAATAACCCCAAGACAAATCACAGATCCTAAGCTTCACTTTCGGGCAAAATGGACCGCCCCTTAGAAAGCAACCCATCGTTTGCAGTGGCAGATCCAGTTCCATTTTGTGGATTCAATAGGTGATCATAGCAACCCACGAAATATATTACATTTGTCCTAGATTGTTATTTTGGGATATATTTCAGATTGAGAATCAAATAGTAAATTTCTACCTCCCTGGACATGCCAATGCCATTAAAGTGCAGCTTCGTTTGCTGAAATTGCTTGCAACTCCCATTTCTAAGACAAGCTACCATACACAAGTCACAAAATATGTCCCTTGACATTTACATTTAACACAAATGGCTTGCAATTGAAATGGTCCACTTTGCCCCACAATTTTGAAAATATAAAAAATTGAGGTGCCCTCATTGAGCAAGGATTTCAGTTTTGTTATATAAAATGTAGAAAAAATTATCCCTTAAAGATAGGATAACAAGGCATTGGGTTCCATCAAAGAGTTGGTCATACCTCCATATGATATCTAATCTTATACTTAGACTTAGACTGGCATAAATTCAATTTAAGCCAACTTTTTTCCATCCCTATGTTGAGTGTCACCATTAATTTGGCCTACTCTTCCCTGATCATTTACACACCTGTGCAGAAACTTTCATCTGGGGGAATCACTAGGTGGAGCATAACTCATGCATTTACATGGGGAAGTAAGCATAACATGGGGGAGCTGGTTAAAAATTCATCAAATTAGTGTAGAGGAAGAAGGGGGGTTTCTGAACACTTAAGGCACCATGCAACAAATAGCTCTACTGCTACTTTTGTATGGCTGAACCAGCAATTCTACTGTGTTTACTGAACACAAAAAGGAACAAGCTATCCACATCCAAACAATTCCTTTCAGTTGAAATCCTCTAACCACTTGTAAAGAGGAACCTTAAAATATAAAATTATTTTGTAGTGATATGCTGTATTCTGAACAAGAAAATGTTGATGTGCAGGAATATCTTACTGTAACGATTGTGGTACAAGCTATTAGTGATGACTGAAATATGCTGGTGTAATTGCACACAAAAAAATGTATCGCTTCCCTATGGTTTTCTTAAGCCAATTGCTCTTTCAAGCCTAAAGTCATGCCTGTGAATTTTGCATGCTCTGGTCACAACGAATTAGTAGAACCATGTAATCAGACATCCATATTTTGGTAGAAACAAATCAATCATTTCTGAATACCATAATGTTTTTCTTATCTATGTACTGAACATGATGAGGGCAACATCAAAAGGCAGGTGTTCAGGAAACATAACATGTTCAGATACCCCCAATACTATCCCCCTACACCACCGTCTTCCCCTAACTGAGTCAAGCCCTTAAACTTTGAAAAATGAAATTTATTCACAGAGTATGTTGCATTTGGATGTGCTGATCACCAGTGGTGGATCTACAGGGCCTGTTTAGGGAGGGCAAATGTTGGGGAGGCAAATGTTCAAAACAGACAAAGTGCCAAAAACATTGATTTAGATTTTAAAAAATCTGCCAGTTTAGTGGAGGAAGGGGGCAATTGCCCATTTTGCCCAAATATAGATCCACCACTGCTTATCACAAATGCGTTTTCACTTAAACAACTTTCAGCTACATCAAATCGACATTGAAGTTTATGCTGCATGGACAGCTTTTCCCCATTTACTAACATGGCAGGGAGATAGTGCATGAATGCACCAGACACTGTTGTCAGCACCAGAGATAGGTAGGCTCAGTGGCAAATTTTACCTGGTTTGATATGGAGGGGGCAAGACTGGCAAAAATTACAAAAACATAGGTGGGATAGTAGGTGGAGAATGGTGGGCAGGATGTTCGACATGATACGAAGATGTTAGAAGAGATTCACTGCCAATATTATTTCTTTAGATTGGTTAAAAAGAGAAAACTTAGTTTGACCAGTTTTTATTATAAATTATTATGAAGCACTCAAGCATCAAGCACTCAGTACTTGAAAATGATTTATAATAGAAACCAGTCACACTAAGATTTCTCTTTATAACCAATCTAAAGATCTAATATTGGCAGCGAAACACTTCTAACATTCATATCATGTCAAACATAGGTGATTATTTGTTTTCATATGGCCTACCAATTGGCGTGGACGGTTATTTCCCCCCAATCCACCAAATTTTATGTAATGCCTGGAGGGAACAGACAACAGATAATGCCTCTTTCTTGGATCATTCCTCATACCAGAGGTGATCTCAATTAATTTGAATGGGTAAAAATTGAGCCCAACAGTTTGACTTGAAGCTCACCAAAATCAACATGCATATCGCCCGGTTATCAACGGTTCGTTCCGAGTTGAACGGACGTATCACACCATTTCAGTTTCAGTACTGGCACAGGATTTTCTCACCTTCAGGTACCTATCTGTATAGATGAAATCATCAAAGCTCGAGGAAAACAGGTTTCCACTTCGATCATACTGTAGCGGCTCTGCCGTCGGTGGGGTGTGTGGGGTGGTGGCGGGTGTGGGTGGTGTGCGGGGTGTGGGTGGGGTGAGTGGGGTGGGGGTGTATGGGTGTATGGGGGTGTGGTATGTATGGGATGTAGACTGTGATATAATGTATTTTAGGTTTTGCCTAACCTAAGCTAAACTGGGATGGGTGTGTCAAATGTGTGTGGACAAGTTATTCTTGATGCAGCCTAAGCTAAACTGAAACTGTCAGTGGTGTATTATGTTGTTTTTCAACGCCAATTGCACCACACATCCCCAAACCCCAGCCGTCGTGATGTAGGTTTGAGTTGCCGTCCCTAACACGAATTTATATATGTGCGAGGTCAAAGTTTTGGGAACACCATATAGGTAAGTGAGAGTCTTTAGCCAGATTATAATTAATGCGTTGCATTAGAGAATTGATGATAATGACATTCACCATTGGTTTAACTGACATGTCCCGTGTTGGAACTTTTTGGACGCTAGTATTAGTATAATTTTGTGCAATGTTCCGCACGAAATAGGTGCCTGTGTTGAGCCCCAAGCGGCTTCCGCTGATCCTTAAATCTACCTACTCACGTTCATTCCCCTCATTCACTTCACATTCGCTCGCCCCATTCATGCTCTCCTTATCAATTAATTAATTGCTTGGTCCCCAAATTTAGCTCCCGACCCCCCCCCTTTCAGCGGTACACAAACACGTAGATCGACGGACCAATTCTCTAATTTTGATGGTATTACCGGGCCGAAGAAGTAAACCTTTCACTGCCAATCATGGCTGGCCTAGCCATTATTAGCAGCGTTTCTCGCCTGGACAAAGTCTTAACTGCAACGAGGGGGCTCATCGTACTGACTCCGAGGGCTGATACAAGTGCTCTGATGTCTTTGACCGACACACCTAACCTTAAGTTCGATCGATGCCGCGCCGGGCCTTATTCGTCGTACACTTGCGACCAGGTCTGACGTAACCAACGGGCGGGCACGGATCCCTACCAGGTTGGTCACGTACCCGGTCGTCTTTATATCCTAGCCGGCCCTATGAGTTTTGGCCTTGGGGTCTTACGGCATGCCAAACCCGTCCATCATGCCCCTCGAACTGTCTGCACCAACCGTGCCCACGTGCAGGGTTCGGGGGTGGACAAACCACCGGGCAGTGTTTTGCCAATACCCTAGAGTCCGGCGCCAGACTTCCGGCGAACGCACTGTGGTGGCCCCTTTACCGGCCCCTCCCACATGCATACCATGTTCGCCACCTCACCTGCACCTCTGGATCGCAGAGGCCAGGGTGATTTTGCGGTCAAAGATCCAGAGCAGGTGAACTAATACCCCCGAAGTGTCCGTTCATCGCACCCTCTGGCAATCAGGCCTTAACCAAACGCGCGTCATATATATAACAGTAATAATATTTTAGGCAATTTAACTGGCTTCAACATACGCCACCATCGCTCGGGAATTTTCTTGTCCATAGGAGGACGGCTCGCAAGTCGGCTGCCTCGCTTTCAGTTTCGCCCCGCCCCCGGCGAGAGTGGTGCTCCCTCCTTGAGGGGATCACCAATGAGCGGGGCGTACCTCGGAGTCTGCCCCCGTTTCCGCTGCCCTGTTTCCCTGTCAGTTCTACCCACCATGTCGTCGGAGGAAGAGCTCTGTTTTAGTGAGGAGAGGCTCGAGGCGGAGTTAATGTTCTCCCGGTTGGTGGACCAGGACCTGGAGGACATCCCTCAGTTTTTGCCTGAGGTTGTTTTGGACCTCGGGCCCGACGACTTTAGGGGCATTGCCCAGCTCAGAGAGGTGGTGGCCCGGAGGCGGAGACGGCTGGGAGGAGCCTTCCACCCCGATCGGCACGGAGACCGTCACGCAACGGCCCTGCGGTAAGTCTCCTCCCCCTTCGGATGTTCTCATGGATTGTTCACGAATTCGGAACCCGTCCCGCGCCCTTTCACTTAGAATACAACATGGAGGCAAATACAACATTTCACGATCTGAAATGTTGTATTTGCCTCCACCCAACCTCTGTTGCTTTCTTCTCGTTGCTTAAACCATGATGGCATCATTTATCCTGGCGTAAGATCTGGAGCGCCATTACCGAGTTTCACTACGGCTTGACGGGACGGGGGAGGGATCACGTTGGCCCTTCTAGTTTTTGCTAACCGATTGATCCTGCTGCAGGGACGTCAACCGGGCTGCGTCCTTCTTGGACGAATTTGGGGTGGCGTACGCCGTCTGGCGGGGTTACGCCCCCGACGTGTCGCCGCTCCCGCCCCTGCCCGACAGCGTCCTTGTGCGGGCGGCGGCGCGTACCGCGTGGCTGTCGCCAGAAGACCGGGCTACTCGCCTGGCCCCTCTGCTGCGCGAGGGTGCCTTCGCGACCCTGTTGAGGGACCTGGTGGCTGGCCGGAGCGCGGTCCCGGAGAGTCCCGCCGCCCCCTTGGTCGCCGTCGCATCGTCTGTGAGGGCGGCCCCTACCCTCCCGCCGGGCGTTGACGGTTCCACCCCATCGGTGGTCGGGGCCGCTCAACGGCTGGCGCAGCTCCGTCCTCTCCTTGAGGAGATGTGTTCGCTCCACCTGGGAGCATTTCCCTCTCGGGTGAGGCGTAGCCTCGCTCGGCTGCAGGTCCGTTTCCGGATACACTTGAGACATTAATAAAGTACCCCCTGAGGCTACGTTCTTCTATCGCCAAGTCGGCATTACTGGGTGCCGGAAGATGTGTCGGGACGAAGATAAGGGGGGGGGGGGCGGTGTGTGTTGTGAGCCGATTGAGAGAGAGAGAGAGAGCGACGACATGACCGTACGGGTAGGTCGGGGAGGATGGTAAACAGAGGGGGTGAGAAAAGAGAGGAGTGAGAGAGAGAGAGAGGGGGTGGGGAGAGAGAGAGAAAGAGAGAGAGAGAGTGAGAAAGAGAGAGAAAAAGACAGAGTGAGGAAGGGATAGATTGAGTGAGAAGAGAGAGAGAGAGAGAGAGAGAGAGAGAGAGAGACGAAAACAAGACAAAAACACAAACAAGGCGGAGGATGAGTCTGTCTAGCAGGTGTCCGTATTCCACTGAGCATATATTTGCGCTGTCCCCGCAGGTACATAGGGACAACAGGGAACCACCCCCTGAGGAACATCGCGGCACATGCTCATCAGCCCCGGAGCACGGATCATTATTCGGTGTTTGACGTAACTACCCTCCCCTCCGTCCAGCGGGTCGTTGAGGTATTTACTACGAGGGCACGTTTGAAAAGGGGTCGTAAATCTGACGTCATCCATTGCGGCTGGTCCCCAAGGAGGGTCTCGGACTCGGCCATTGGCTTTGGGCGTCAATGCCCTCTTATTTATCCAGAAGGTCTCGCCACTCAACGCGTAGCTGGAGGGCGCCCCAAGAGTTGCTGGATTTTGAATTGGTTTGCACCACGGTGAGACGTTAGGCTATAATAACACTTGTTAAAGCTCCGGCTAAGGTGCGGGTCGAATGCTTAGGACGAGGAGAGTGGGAGAGACAATGGTCTTACGACGCGCGGCAAAACCGGAACGAGAGATAGCCCTTTTCAAGGCCCACCCGTGTCCGGGGACCTGACAATGACGGATAGTGCACAAACGCGTTCTCAGCGAATGGCACACGGAACGGGAGATAGCCCTTTTCAAGGCCCACCCGTGTCCGGGGACCTGACAATGACGGATAGTGCAATCCGGTTTGGGGCAAGTATTCCCGCTCGTCAGCCCAAGCTATGCTCGTCGACAGCTTGGCAATCGTTCCCTGTGCCGACCAGTCACTTAAACATTTCCATCACGCAGGGTAGTATATTTACATATCTCTATACGGTTTGACAACAGGGTCGGAGCGCAGTCCCGTCACACGCATTCTCCATCCAAACCCCCCAACCCCTACATGTGTACCTACCCTACCCTTCTATAGTAGACGTGCGAAGTTACCCCACTAGTCCGTTCGCACATCCCTCCCCGGCTAAACACCCAATGAATGGCCTGGTGGCACCCTCGTGGGATGGGGCGACGGCGCCGGGCGGGGAGAGCCCGGACGGTTTCCGCGAAGTAAGGGCGCCATAGGATAGCCAGAAGATAGAGGGGACGCGTCGATCGGCGACACTCACATTTTGCCGGTGGTTTGGAGGCGTCGTGGCACCTCGATCTTCTCGACCGCCTCGGACACTCTGAGTCCTTCCGGAGAGCTCCTGCGCGTTCTTCTGTAGCCCTTTTTGTAGCCATTTTCCGAAGCCACGCCTCCTTGGGCTTCGGAGAGAGCTCGCGCTTTTCATTGGTGGAGTGCCGTTGGCTTTGTCGTCTGGGGTGGCGACGTCTTCATGTCCGGGCCACCGACCTCACAGGTTGATGACCCTTCTTTCGGGGTGTTCCAGATGATGTTTGCAGCCAGCTGTTCACGGGGCCGACCCGGTATTTACGCTCGCCGTCTGTTGTCGGGCGGCCCCTTTGATCTTGGGCGTCGGCGCCATTCGCATGTGCCGCTTGTTTGATGGAAACGCCGCGTTAATGTAGGCGTCGGCGCCACACGCGGGCGCTTTCCGGGCAAGTGTTTGTGCGGGGGGAAGGGTAGGACTGCCAGGATCTGACTGGATGTCTGGCGGCCTGTTCGGATAGGAAAGATATGGTGCCGACAAATGTAAGCCTCCTTACAACACCAATTCACTAACAATCAGGCAACCACTTCTGTCCGTTCAACAAATGTCCGCTTCAGCGATTCCCTCCTCACATTCAAAATGAGAATCTCTTCTTTCCCAGCTCAGCTGCCCTTTACCGACTATTTCCTGTTGTTAGTTCCTACTAAGACCCGGCGCGGCGACCAGCCTGCGACCATTTGTCGGTGATTCTCGCCTTTTTTGAGCCCATTGACTTAACACGGGTGGTCTCCTTGCGACCACCGAGAAACGCCGACGGGCCGCGGTGGCCGCCGTGGATATCTGGTATTTTTGGTACCGTAAATCTGGCATATTAAAAATATATGCTAGATTGTTAAGATGTGCTAAATTAGTATTTGAAGGGCAGCTTTTTCACGTTAGAAGCACACCTACGAAAGGGCTGCCTTCATGGGCTGCAGTCTACGGAGTTTGATCGGACAGAGCCCAGAACAGGTGACACTTTTTAAAGTATAACGATCCGGCGAGTGGAAGCAACATAAAAGCACGTCGCGAACCCTGATTTCTTGGTTTTTGCGGGTGTTAGTCTTCGCTGTTGGTCTCTCAAATCAGCTTAACCTTAGCGTGTGTGGTCTCCGACGACGTCGGCAGATCGGTGACTTTTTTGACCCCTGCTTCATAGGTTCCCATGTTAAAGCTTGAAATTATTGGCGGGGAGAGGGCGGTGAGAAGTAAAACCAACATTGATGGGACACTCGTCCCCTCCAAAGTACATGTATAAACAACACCTCTGCCTGAGAGTCAACCCGTGTGTAGCTGCAAGTCTTTCACATGCCGGGTATTCACGCCGGAGCCTGCGAACCAACTGACTCACACCACAGCCGGGGGCTATCTCCCCGCCTCCGGCGCGTCACCCCGCACCCAGACATGACGCGGCCATCGCTGGGCCATGCCCTAATACGGCGCGATCGACGGCCGCCTCCCGGTCATACCCTGACTCATCCATTGTGCCCCCGAGCCCAGTCACCATACTACACCGTGCCATCCAGGATGGCCGTGCCACCCGAGCCCACTCACCATACTACACCGTGCCATCCAGGATGGCCGTGCCACCCGAGCCCACTCACCATACTACACCGTGCCATCCAGGATGGCCGTGCCCCCGAGCCCAGTCACCATACTACACCGTGCCATCCAGGATGGCCGTGCCCCCCGAGCCCACTCACCATACTACACCGTGCCATCCAGGATGGCCGTGCCACCCGAGCCCAGTCACCATACTACACCGTGCCATCCAGGATGGCCGTGCCACCCGAGCCCACTCACCATACTACACCGTGCCATCCAGGATGGCCGTGCCCCCGAGCCCAGTCACCATACTACACCGTGCCATCCAGGATGGCCGTGCCCCCCGAGCCCACTCACCATACTACACCGTGCCATCCAGGATGGCCGTGCCACCCGAGCCCAGTCACCATACTACACCGTGCCATCCAGGATGGCCGTGCCACCCGAGCCCAGTCACCATACTACACCGTGCCATCCAGGATGGCCGTGCCACCCGAGCCCAGTCACCATACTACACCGTGCCATCCAGGATGGCCGTGCCACCCGAGCCCAGTCACCATACTACACCGTGCCATCCAGGATGGCCGTGCCACCCGAGCCCAGTCACCATACTACACCGTGCCATCCAGGATGGCCGTGGCCCCCGAGCCCAGTCACCATACTACACCGTGCCATCCAGGATGGCCGTGCCACTCGAGCCCAGTCACCATACTACACCGTGCCAGCCATCCAGGATGGCCGTGCCACCGAGCCCAGTCACCATACTACACCGTGCCATCCAGGATGGCCGTGGCCCCCGAGCCCAGTCACCATACTACACCGTGCCATCCAGGATGGCCGTGCCACTCGAGCCCAGTCACCATACTACACCGTGCCATCCAGGATGGCCGTGCCACCCGAGCCCAGTCACCATACTACACCGTGCCATCCAGGATGGCCGTGCCACCCGAGCCGAGTCACCATACTACACCGTGCCATCCAGGATGGCCGTGCCACCCGAGCCCAGTTACCATACTACACCGTGCCATCCAGGATGGCCGTGCGGATTCAGGGATGGTCGGATGATTCACGGACATGTTCCCATGAAATTTGGAACCCGCGCCCCTCCGAGATGGCTCGAATACTCTTCTGCATATTTTACAGCTTGAAGCACCCCTTCAGTGTGCTCAAGTGCATGCCCCTCCCCGCTAAATGGATCTTGGGCCGAAGGCATCCCTAAGAAATGGCGTCCCTAGACAAATCCCGCCTCCCCATGACAATTCCTGGATCCACCTCTGATTGGGATGTAGCATGCATACACAGTACACATATGATGTCAACTACAAACATTCCCAGCATTACTTCGCTAGCGTATATCGGGTATCCTGTGTCTTAACTGCATGGGGTACACATGCCGAATACCGCACAGAGCTGGCAAAACGATGATACAAGTTAGACACCCCAAAAGTACAATTACAATATTTTACCAGGTGTTTGAACATTGCTACCTTCTCATCATGAACCCAGTATCATTTGCACTGCTTTTTTGAAAATCTGTGAACAACTGTTCATTTTACAACATTTAATTCCAAAGCGAAAATGCATGGGAGCGGACGGCGAGCCCGACCTATTGTCCACACAGCGGCGGCCGGCCGCCTGCAGCTGGGGCCGGCCCGAAAACGGCGCGGAGCGTGTGGCGGCCGGCGATAATTATACCATAGGTCAATGCACGGACTGCACACTACAAGATGGCGCAGCTGAGCGGAGCGAGACAGGCCGGCACAGACGGCACCGATCACTCTTCGCGACGACGCCGGCTGGGCCAAGCCCGCCCGACAGAGTGGGCACAGTCCTCTGACGAGTAGGCAGCGTGGTAAGTGGGCACTGCTCTGGTAGGCGAGTACTGTCCCGGATAGGCGAGTACTGTCCCAGATAGGTGGTACCTTCCCCAGACAGGTGGGGACTGTTACTGATAGGTGGTACCTTCCCCAGACAGGTGGGGACTGTTATTGATAGGTGGTACCTTCCCCAGACAGGTGGGGACTGTTACTGATAGGTGGTACCTTCCCCAGACAGGTGGGGACTGTTACTGATAGGTGATACCTTCCCCAGACTACTGCGCGCTTCCCTTGAGAGGTCGTACCTTCCCCCGACAGATGGGTGCTGTCGCTGACAGGTGGGTGCTTCCCGGATAGATGGGTACTGTCCCTAATAGGCGGGTGACGCCTTCTCCCAATAGGCTGGTGCTCAAGAGAGTGAGAGAGTGCACCTGAGAGGTGGTCACTGTTCCCTAGCAGATTGCACTTCCCCGACAGGTGGGTACTCCGTCCTGCCAGCTGGGTACTGCGCCGTGACAGGTGGGTACTTCGTCCTGCCGGCTGGGTACTACCCAGCTGGTGGACGAAGTACTGTCCATACCCCCCCGACAGGTGAGCATGGACAGGGTGCCTGACCTAGTAGGTGGCTGTGGATAGCTCAGGACGAGTACTGTCGCCGTTTTGTTGGTGGGAATTAATCACTGTAATGACTCAATACTGCAACGTGCGTATATGCTTGTGGGCGTTGAACGGAAAGCATAGACCTAAATAACCAATCTGGTTTCTCCTCTGACCTATTTTGCGAAGACTCAGCCAATCCACAGATGTCCAGTGGAGGAAGCTGTGAAAAGGAACGAGTGAACATTGCTCACGTGTATGAGGCTGCTTTCATGGGATGTGTAAGGTTGGAACGAAGAAACGTAAAATCTCGCCAGGCGTGCGCCGGCATGCGGGACATCCCCCTTCATTTTTGCTTTCTATTCAACAGCATCAAATAGCAGGTGCCGTCCACCATATCTCGAACATGGCCTAACACCCTCCTGTCACAGATTTTCATGAAAATTGGCATGCAGGGTTATCCTGACCCTGAAACGATTTCTGAGCTTTTCAGCTCAATCGGAGGAGCGCTTCACGAGTTATTGCCTGCGGCGTTTTTCTGAGTTCGCACTGAGGGTCAAACCTTCAGAGCCAATATCGTATTGTTATGTAGAGATAAATTATGAAAATTATATATTGTTGGAATCGCAATGAGTTCATCTTCCGATTCCTGAAGTCAGTTCTTTTGGTGCAAATTTAGAAAATATGACCCCGTGACCTCGGATAACTTGCGGTGTGGTGCCCCCAAGTACAACGATATATAAATAATTATTTATGTAGAACGAAAGCCTCATCATTTATCGTTCTGATGAAAAATAACAACGATGCATATTAAGCGACTAACACCAGTTTTTGTCACAAATATTTCCTCACTTATGCGAAAAAAAATTCCGCTCAAATAGACCTGCTGTTCAGTAAGTTTTGCTTTCCGATTCTTCGAAAGAGTGCAACATCGTAGTGTGCTTCGGATGTGTTTGACAATTTTTGTTCAGCCTCTTAATCTTATTTCCAACACTAAACTCACATTTAGATCAGGCTGGGATACGATTAAATGGCAGATGTGCAACATTATCTGATGAACACCGGTAAGTACACACGGGCTTCAGAGGACAGTGGACATTCGGCAGTCGACACCCACGCAGACCCCAGGTGGTATGAAACGGGATGGAGTCATCTGTGAACTTCGATCCCAGTTTACGCTGCCTTGTCGGTTATCCCCGCTGTCTAGGGGGAGGGAGAGGGGAGAGGGTCTAGTTACGCCGCGTAAACCGACCAGGCTGACTCGAGCGGAGCGACAAGATAAGGGATCCCCTCATGAAACCGTGAGCGTGGAATCGGAATATTGTGATCAGTCGAAGCGAGGCACGAGGTGAAGAGGTCTGGTTCTGAACAAAGTGAAACGGTGCTGGCTTATCCTGATATTTCGCAAAGCCGGAGCAATGGTACGGCGGTGGTGTTCTTATCCATTATAAGTGCCATAAATATCACAACTAAAGGTGTGAGGCCACTATCTGAGCAACTGGTCGAACTGGTGAATGACAATCGAATTCAGAAGGACGTTTTCTTGTGCACGAACTGCATTGGAGTTATTTCATGGGAAATATAAATAACGGGGCCTTCGTGTTAAATGAATAATCATATCAATATCGTTGTACTAGGGGTCACCACAGGTCACTTTACCTGAGGTCACGGGGTCATATTTTCAAAATTTTCACAGACCAAAAACTGACCCCAGAAATCGAAAGAGGAGCTAATTGCGATTCCAACGATATATAGTTTGTATAATTTATATCTACATTACACTAAGATATCGACCCTCCAAGTTTGACCTTCAGTGCGAACTTAGAAAAACGCCGCAGACTATAATTCGTGAACCGCGGCTCAGATTGAGCTGAAACGACCAGCAATCGTTTCAGGACCTCAGCACAATCGGCTTCGCAAAGAAAGGAGTGAAATACATGAATAAAGTATGGAAACGCTTAGGCACACAATGACAAACTGTAGATTTCGGAAGGTGTAAGGAGTAGCATGTAAAGTGGCATCAATCGCATGACAGTCATTTGCATTTTTGACAACATTCCAGTTGACCAAGTTTGGTTCTATTAGCCTGTCATGAACATAACCTGACTTGACCTCGGCGACCTAACATGACTTTTAAATTATATAGCATAACAAAATGCATCAAACAAGTCGCTAGTGTTGTCAAGAACCCTTTTGCCGATATACGCGAAGCGCATCAGCGCCGATTTCTGTGGTTTGGTGCTGCGAATTGTTTTTAATTCAACTTGGCTTGAAAAGTTATCGGTCGATTTTCATTGTTCTTACTTTAAGCAATGCGCTGATCATTTCCAAGCGGGTACGCAAAAAAATGGCGTATATTGGCCGGTACAACATAGAGTTATGCACGAAAAATCTGAGGGGTGGGCGGATTTCGACATCCCCCTCCAGGGCGTGTGCTAACCTGCCATAAACTTGACATGACTTCACCTCGGTGACCCCGACATGACTTTAAAGCAATATAGCATAACAATGTACCCCAAACAAGTCGCTAGTTTTACCAAGAACACTCCCTTTTTGCGAATATACGGGAAGCGCATCAGCGCCGATATTTGTGGTCTGGCGGTGAGAAAATGTTTGACTCTAGCGACCTCTCCCTGGAAATGTTTTTGTTCTATTTTCATTTTTCTTAATTTAAGCGACGCGTCGGTCATTTATAAGCAAGTACACAAAAACTGGCGTATATCGTCCGGTAAAATCTGGAGTTATCTACCAAAAACCGGAGGGGTGGGCTGATTTCACCCCCCCCCCCCCGCCAGGGCACGTGTTAACGTACTTCATATAGTTGTGTGGTGCGTAGTCTTTGGGGTTTAAGTTTAAGATGGAGCTTAATACTAAGATGGTGGTATTCATAAGTGCTGTTTGACTTCTGTTCATTTTCCCGTCTAGCCTTCAGCCGTACGATTTTGACGGTCTAGCGTAAGTGATATTCATCTAGTTGTCTAATTGTCTAGAAGACAATTAGATTAGACAATCAAAATGACAATTGTTGTATAGTTTCTGCCTCGTGTGTTGGTATTCTTCAGGTACTTAGATCATTATCTGACAGTATAGGAGGTAGCCATTTGTAGTGAATAATAGTTGGCTATTTATTTAATTTCTGTCCGGTCTTTCACGAGTTCATTTCAATCTAAATATAGGAATAAGCTGCAGCCTGTAAGATGGTTTCTGCCAGGATGTAGGGACCAGAGGAAGAGGTTAGGGCAGGCAAGGCAGAGCTTTCCAAACTCAAGGCTGTCCTTTTTGCACAGGGTAGGCAAGAAAAGCTAACAGGTAGGGCTCAGTCTGCAGCAGGAACATCTCGTGTGCGGCATTTAGATAGGGTATTCTGTAGAGGTAGGAGAGGCAGGAGGTACATCTGTAGCGGTAGGAGAGGCAGGAGGTACATCACCAGGCGGGGCAGTGCACCCTAACGTAAAGATAACAATAGCAGAATCATTGTGACTGCTCTATTTTGCCTAGGGCTGGAGCCTCCCCTGAGTGGAGTTCTAGGGCACTGGCAGCCAATGCCAGGGTAGGTAAGCTCTGCCATGAGTTAGGTTTCACCTTTGTAGACGAGTGGTGCAGGTTTTATGCATCATGTGACCTTTATCAGAGGGATGGCCTGCACTTCTCCGAGAAGGGGGTCCATGCGTTAGGCAAAGTGTATGAGCATATCCTTCAGGGAAACTAGGAAATTGGGTGGGGAGGAATGAAATTGCATTGCCAGCTAAGGAATATTCCAATAGTGTCAGCCAAGGCAATAGAACCTCAAAGTCAGCAAATAGGGACAGCAGGAGTTCAAGGAGGCAGAGTCATAGTTCATATAGTGATAAAAGATCTCCTCAGCATGAAAAGGCCAAAGGTGGTTATGGAACATTTGTTAAGTATATGATGCTTAATGCTCAGAGTATCCGATCCAAATCTGATGAGTTCAAGTGTTATGTTGATAAGGAACCAGACTTTGTTTGCATTACGGAGGCATGGGTCAGTGAGGGGTATTTTGGAGATAACTTGCAGGACTATGAGATCCAGGGATACAATATATTTTCATGCAATAGGGGTCCAGCAGTGAAAGGGGGTGGTGTAATGTAGTGTGAATAGCTTATTCAGTTCTCAAAAAGTAGCAGGTGGCGATCAAAATGTGTCTGTGGAGTCCATTTGGCTTGATGTCACTGTGGGAAAGGGCAATAGCAATACACTGAGGATAGGAGCTTTCAACCGATCAGAAACCGTGCCACATTTTTAGCAACTGGAGCTTGATAAGGTGATTTGTGAGGAAATCAGTAGAAACTTTCAGAGGAAGTGCCTTATTCTTGGTGACTTTAATCTAAATGGATATGAAAATGTTGGTGTTGGCTCCCCATCATGCAAAATGGTTAGGAAATACATTGAAGAGGACCTGTTCTTACACCAGTTTGTAACGGAACCTACCAGGGAGGGCTCATTCTTGGACCTTGTCTTCTCGGATTTATGTGACATAGTTCAAGACTTCACTGTAGGAGAAACTCTGGGAAGAAGTGACCGTAGCATAGGTAGAATCAAGGCACATGTAGTCGGAACCATTAAGGATAATTTGTTCAAGTTTCCTAATTTCAACAGAGCAGACTTTGACTGCATGAGAGCAGCTTTAAATGCCA
This sequence comes from Imbricaverruca yamaguchii, assembly GCA_034440575.1. NCBI lineage: Eukaryota > Metazoa > Arthropoda > Thecostraca > Neoverrucidae > Imbricaverruca > Imbricaverruca yamaguchii. The sequence goes on from JAOTOL010001016.1 coordinate 151,884, forward strand.
TCAGATGGAATAATTCTTCAATTTAAATGCTTGCGAAGCGTGGGACAAGTTCAAAACTTACTTGAAGGAAATTCAGATCAGACATGTCCCCCAAAAGCAAAGGCGCAAAAGAAGTATAGGAAAGCCAGCATGGCTTACACCAGACTTGATTAAAGCAACTGAGGCTAGGAAAGTTGCATTTAGAGTGTTTAAGGAAGCTTCAAATATCGTAAATCTAAGGCCGTATCGAAAGGCTAGACCCTGTGAAGAAAAAACAGTGCACCAAAGCGAGCAAAATAATTGGATTTGGCTAGGAACTGCAATGAGGACGGCAAAAAGTTATCTAGTTCCTACAAGCTGAGTAAAGTTTCTAGCACAATTGGTCCACTGGAAGTATATAAGGACTATTTTGGATGAGGATGGTTGAGGAGCTGAGCAAGCAGTTAAATTCATTGTTTACCTTGGAAGATATGACTAATCTGCCAACCGTACACCACAGTTCAGTGACATCTGATCGGCAGAACGATGTTGATTTCATTGATAGTGACGTCTTTTTTTAATCATATCAGAAAAACAAAGCCGACCAAGGCAGCAAGACCTGAAATTTATCCTAGGGTATTGCGGAAGCTGAAAAGGAAGTGGCATTTCCACTTGGTATAATATTTTGTAGACCAGTTTTACAAAATTAAATTCCAACAGATTGGAAAAGGCCAAATGTAGTTTCTATTTTCAAGAAAGGAGAAAGAGGGAGAGCTGAAAAATATAGGCCAGTGGGCAATAAATAGGAAAGTATTCTACAGAAGTGAGTCATCAGGGAGCTTTACTGTGCATATGTCAAACCACAATTGGAAAACTGCGTCCAAGCTTGGTCTCCTAGTTATGAGAAAGATTGTTGGCTTTTAGAGAGAGTACAAAAGAGGGCTATAAAAAAAATGGTTAATGGTATAAGCAACCTGGCATATAAGGAAAGATTGAAGAAATTGAATAAGTTTTCACTGAGATATAGAAGGCTGAAAGGAGATCTCATTGAGGCCTTTACATTTCTCCATGGGCTGAAGAAGGGATGTATCAAGGAAATATTTGAACTGAACAGAAGTGATACAATTAGAGGTTATCAGTTCAAAATTAAAATTAACCAGAGCAGGACAATGTTACGACAGCCTTTCTTCACCTACAGGGTAATAGAACACTGGAACCAGCTGCCAGAAACCATTGTCAGTAGCAGCACATTTCATCTCTAAAGACAGCATAGACGATCATTATAAGAGTAGGTTTGCTTTTCAGTATTCCAGGAAGGGCTGATCGAAAGATTTGGTGGGCAACTGGTTAAGTGTCCAGATTGCAACCAAGAAAGGCCTTGTGGTTTATAGTTGCACTGATATTTTATGTCTTTATGGATTCTAGGACAAATGTACGTATGGCAGATATACGTAAGCAAATGCAATTAAGCAAATGCATGTAAGCGCAAATGTACGTATGGCTAAGGTACGTAAGCGCACATGTAAGTATGCGCAAAAGTACGTTCAGGGGTGAAAAAATGCAGAAGCTGTCATCGACGAACCTGTGAGCTGTCTCAATTGTTTTGCATACATGTTTCATAAAACAAGTGCCTCGCACACCTGCTTCGCGGCGTTGAAAAAGAATGTTTGATCCTCGTTGCAGTTCATACATATTTCAGCCAGAAATTGGAGAGACACTTTTCATGTTTGGAATCGTGAGCTGTGTCACCATTAAGTGCACGAAATATGTTTGGGGGCCACCGGTGGATGCTGCAGGAAGAAGCTGTTTGGACCTTGGTTATTAATTCGAACAATGCAGCTTTCGCCCATGGCTATGTCATAAGGCTTCCTGGTTGACACAGCAGAGAGCTGACCTAATAAGCGGACCATTCCGATACGGCAAGTCAAGGTACTTCAACGTTCTCTTAATGTTATCCTCCAGATTGAGCTGGTTATCCAGCAAATGGGAAGACGACAGAAAGCGGTTGGCGGGGAGCGGGCTCGTGCGGCCGTCCCCAACGTTCTCAAAATGGTGTATAACTGGAATTTTCCCGCACACTCAGGTACACGCTGCTGGTAGGTAAGAATAGTTTAAGGGCAAAGACCTGAGCTAGGCTAGGTCGTGGAGTCATACTTTTGTGTTATTTGTGGCTAATCAGTTGAGGCCACATTGCATCGCCTGCCTCTCAGCTTGGCAGGAAGGGAGGACACCGCCGAGAATCGACCGAACACAGCACCTCTTGTTTCTCAGACACCCAGTGTCCTACTGAGCTACAGACGCCCTGGGGTCTCACTTTCCTTCTACTGAACACGCGCGTGCTACTCCTTATACGCATATATTGCGCACTTAGCAGATGCCGTGCTTTTGTGGCGCGTGATGACAGTGCCAGCCAGCGACTGGCGCAGACCTGTCGAGTGCCGGGTAAAGTTGAACCCGGTTTTGCGCTGAACGGCCCGGATCACCGGCCTGGCACGGGTCCGGCCCGTTCCAGCGCACTACCAGCTCCTTCGCCGCGTTGGCGTGGTCGAGCTGACGGTGCATGCCGAACACTTCCTGCACTGCACTCCCCATGCTTTCTACAACACTCTCAGTAGGGAAGATGAGCCACAGTCGGGTTACCAAGTCCACGTATCGTCCAAGACTGGGCGTACTGTCGCGGCTCTTCCACAGTACCTTGAGCAGATGCTGGTTGCACCCATTCGCGCAGCGCGGCTCGTGCAACACCTTGTAGCCTGCGGTCACGGATTCGAGGGACAAGCGGCACGACGGCGGAACGACGCGGCGGGCCACCAGGCGACTGGCAGCACGCTGGATGGTGCCGGCACTGGCGTCACTGGTGGCCCTGATGCGCTCCACATCGGCCACCTCCCTGATGTCGAGCATGGCGTCCATCAGGCTCTGGTTGTCTCCGCCCATTCTTGAACCGGTCGCATTCAAGCCACCTCGCCTGTGATTCAATTGCCTGGCCAAGCTACGACAGAATGGTGTGGTGTCCTTCGTCTGTGAACGAATGGCAGAGCCTGAATTAGCTGTACAGGAGAAGTACAAAACAATACGGCCTGGATTTTTTTAAAGGAAATTATTTCGAAGTGCTTCGGCAGGCAAATGCCACGGTCAATAGTGGAACGAAATAACTACTCAGCCATCTATCACAGTACTCTCACTTATGATATGCATGTGCAAATACATGGAACGCATCGTTCGTGAAAAGACCGCAAAAAACGTGTGATGATGGACAAGGTTAGCTTTGGCAGTCACAACCTGTTACAGCATTGTATAAAAAGCGATTTTACTTGGAAAAACTAACATATATGGCTCAAAAGTGCATTCATCAATAAGCCAAGCCCATCATCTAGGCTAAGCTAGGGTAAATTTGTTGTAGCGAGCGATTTACTATTTGCATATCGATGAGCTACTTTATGTTGAAAACAAAACAGGTAGCCTACAATGACAAATAAATAAATGAACAGAACAGAACACACACAGAGCATACAGAGATTGAACATGAACAGAACATACATAGAGGCCATTGGTATTGCGAATGCGATACGAGTGAATGCCCACTTGGGCGACGATGTGGGCTCAAGACTGGCTTTTATATGCTGGATAAGCGCAATATGAATGCTATAAATACTCCGGATAAACGCAAATAGGTATGTTTCAAGGAGAACTCTTAGGGGTAAAATAGCGCTGCTCACCATTGCTTTGTCGCACGGCGAGAAGCTCGACAGAGTTGGCCATCTGGTATCCATATCGGCCAACTCAATCATGTCTGCCACGGAGACGTCGCCGCGGGTGGGGACATCCAGAATGTCAGCCATTTCACGGGTGGTCCAGATGGTGTGTCCGAAGCCGGCCACGTACTGCCACGGCAGGTTCTGCACCTGCTGCTGTTTCCGGCTTCCACTGGCCAGCACCTTGTACACGTCGATTAAGAAAGCTACCCGTGCTAGGAAGTCTCCATCCGTGAATGCACAAAACGCTAATTATTTAAACTGCTTATATAGTGAAGAATAGATAGGACTCCTATGGCGAAAACATACGAGGATTCAAGGTATGGGGAAGATATCCTTTAGTTGACGAGCATTTATCGTGATGAGCTCAATTATCCCACGTTTGGTTGTTTAAAGGGCTTTGAGGTCTAACATTTTAAGTCCACGATTTCGCAGGTGAACATGACTCCAGCGAAAACAATACAGTGATGCGTGCCGCGCAGGGTTCACACTGCGAATTTCTATATCATGTATGGAAAAATGGGAAATATTACTATTATGAGGCAAACAATCAAATTTAACTAACCTTTCAGCGCCCTCAAGTCGGCTTCCAGTTCGTTGCGGACGCCGCCTCTCTGCTCCGTGGCGATGCGCCCCTGCAGCACGCGCGTCATCGCTGGGATGTTGGTTTGAAACGCGCTCAGGACATCCGCCGCGTGGGGGGCGAAGCGCGTTTCGGACCACAGCTTTGGCCTGAGCACGCGGTGCCCAAGCTGTGTTCCATCCTCCAACAAACTTTCCAGACCACTGCCGTTGGAGAAGCGTTTGGTGGCACGGGTCACGATAGCGATGGTGGCATCCCAGCGGCACGTCGAGTCGCGGCGGGCGTCCCCGTCGGCCAAATTGACCAGGTGCGAACCGTCCCACACACACGGCACGCAAGCAGCAGACGGCGGCCGGTTTTCATTTTCACAGTTCATCATCATGAACAGCTTGCCGGGCACACCATTGTGGTGCACCTGGCCACAGTGTTGGATTTTCACTTCTCGGTCTTGGATTCGGAGTGGATAATTTTTTGGTTTGTCAAAGTATGGAGTGTATAATCTTGAGAAGCACTATATTATGGGGTGTATAATTTCCCAGTTTGACAAATACTGGGGTGTATATTGAAGCACCGAGTAAAGGAGCATATACATTTTATAAATAACGAATTGTATACATTTTGAAAAATTCATTGATGTTTCCTGGAATGAAGAATAAAAACCCGGGGGCCTCGGTAGCTTAGATGGTGGAGCGTGGGACTCGAATCTCGCGGCCGGCGGCATTTGCAGAGTCCACCAACGACTAATCGGTGTGATAGGTTGGCGACGCTATACAACCTTGCGGTTGAATGCGTCGTAAAATAACCCGATAATTCTTCTTCTTCAAGGAAAAAACGCCTTCAAGTCATTTGTTAGGTTCCTATCCTGGCGTCTCACAGACAACCAGATGGGGTCCACCACACATCATCATCTGAAGTCATCCACGTTACGTAATGACTTATAAGGCAACTTCCTGAGCAATGGTAGAGAAAATGATCACAAAGGTATACTTAATCGATGTCAACCAAGTATATGTATCAATACCTGCGACTCCTGACATAACAACTCCACACAACTAATACAAATTCACAGCATACCTCAAGAGCAGGACGTTCGTACACCGACTGGTTCTAAAATGGGAGGGTCTAAAATGTTACTTCGGGATATGGGTTTCGTAATATATAATGGTGTAAGGAAGGTTATACTAATACAATCCGTCTAAAATCCTTTATTCTCTCGACCAAGAAACTTCTTTTTTTTCCAAATGAGAAAGCTGAAAAATATTGAAGTCAATTTTTATCAATATTAAATATATATATCGATGCACTTTTTAGTTCATGTCTGAAATGTTTAGTTGAAGCAAGCAACAGACTTGGAAGGATGAAAAGCGACTAGACGGGCGGGCAAATTGCCGCTGTAAAACAGACCATCGTCACGGACGAGCGGAAATTAGCGTCTCACTTCGCACCATGATTGCTATGAAATACCAAAAAAAATGAGAAAACTGCCAAGAGAATTACAGGGAACTTTTTCTCAATTAATAATAATCAGGATTATGGAGAAAAAAATTCATCATTGGATCAGAATGAGGCTTATAAGAGTGTAGTTGATTAGGTCAACACACGTAAATCTGAATTTGTCTGCAGTGGGGAAACCTCGCGGTCGGAGTGGCATGAACAGAAGTATTCCCGCTTGTTGATGAAATTCGGAAACAATATAAGTCATGAAATCGAAAGAAGGTGAAATTTCTGGTTCTATGGATCTTCATTTTGGAGCAGTGTTAACAGGTTATAGGAACGTTTTGGTACCATTCCGGAAATTTTCATGGGGAAAATCCTTCCGATATCTTTTATGTATATCGCTCCTGACTGCTTAATCATATATATATATATACATATATATATATATATATATATATATATATATATATATATATATATATATATATATATATATATATATATATATATATATATGAACGGTTTTATCCATCCCATTTGATGCAGAACATATCATTCTCCAAGGAAGCAAGAAGAAATGCATTATCCATGGCTTTTCGAGACAATGGTTTAAATAGCTCCGGCCAGAGTGGGAAATGGAGAGTGGTGAATTCATTGAATCCAAGAACGGACCTTCCTACGCGGTCGGGCTGGTAAATGTGAATTCCTATATTTGGTTAGTGGAGCGTAGTGATTTTTGTATTCAACGAAGGATTTTCTTTAAAGCTCTTCGCCGCTATCTGGATGGAAATGACTGCGTGTTTGGCTATATCAAATATCTTCGCGGTCATTCGAGTTATTGATTTGGATAAACCAAAACTGTAAGCTTGTGTTGTGTGACGGGATATCTTCAGATAATACAAGGAGCAGGACATGATAATATTAATTGCTGCGATGTTTTGCCGACAAGCGTAGTAATGAACACAACTGAACGCTTTGCTTTTGTCTGCAAAATCCTGTTTTCACTTACCACATTTTGAAGCGTGAATGTTTTTCTTTCAAAATGGGGACTGGGCCTCTTCAGCGCACATTGACTGCAGATATTATAGATATGCATGCATTCAAGCATTATTTGTGCATTCATGAAATGTTCAGGGAATTGTTAGGTGCATCCTGTCCCCATTCTCCATTGAATACCATTATACTTTTAACATTTCTGAACTCTGACTTTCTGAATGGACAAATTTCCAGTTTAAGGTGATTTGATTTCTTGAAATTTATTTTGTGTGCAATGATTATGAATGTGTTCATAATATAGGTACTTACATGATGTTACCACACATTTTTTTGGCAAGTGCAGTTGGGTAGCAAAATGACACCAAAGGTGGCTCTGGGTTGGTTGGGAAATATACCAAGAAATGTAATGTTCAAAATGAAGAAAAGAGCAAGCCTAACTAGATGCAAGAAAGACTTTTTTAATGGAAATTTTCTAAGCAATGTTTTCCTTTAAAAAATTAAAAGTAAATGGCTTATTCTAACCAGACAGCCTATGCTAGCCTGAGTGCTTTTTTATTTTTAAAAAAACTTTTATAATCCCGAATGATCCCCAAATGAATTTGATAAATGACTAACTTTTATCCCATTTAGGTGTGGTAGGGGACCAAGTATGACTGAATCTTCCTGTCCACCCAAGTTATCACTATTGTATAATGACATCTAACTGTCTTAACTGTCTTGCTAGTTAAGCGTGTCTGCATCCAGCAATGCAAGGAGTGTATTTTTTTCTGGCGTGTAGAATTCTTTGGATGACAAAAGTTCCAAAAAATGGCCACTTTTCCAACGCTGCCTGGTCATCTGATGCAATTGCAGACAGCTGCTCGGTGCATGCGATGCCGATTCCGGCTAAGGTAGCTCGCAGCTGCTGAGCATGCCCGTCGCCGTCGTGGTCCTTGACTACGGGCGCCCCAAGCACGAAGCTTTGTAGCATTTGCCCTACGGGAGCATCGGGCACGATCGTCGTAATGGAGGTGAGCACAGGCTGCAAGCAGATCATTGACGCCTCTGGCAGATCTGATGGCGGCGTCGACGTTGCTAGGTAGCTGAGGATTGGTCGAGGCCACCGCACCTGCACTTCCCATCAGTCGAAAAATTATGGTGTTGTCCCTCTCTAACGCCGATACCCTCGTTTCCAGAGTGCAGCTTGGTTCAACAGACGACGACACTGAAATAGAAACACGATATATTAATAATTTGTGGTGTGGTTAACTGGCGTTTATATAGCTGTGATGCCATAGGTGCACAAACTCCCGCATATTCATTTTTTGAAAGCTAAATGGCAACCACATCTCACTTTTTCTTCATGCCCGAGTGGCACATAGATGAACGGAACATGAATCAAGTGACGTGTGATGCAGCCCAATGTTTACTCCAATGTTAAATGTCGGCTTACACCAGCGACATCCATGATTTGGTCACGGCGGATATTTAAAGTCATAGTGCGCTATGCCGCATAGTGTCCCTATCGTGATCATAATACATCCCTCTCTCCTCCCGAAAATATACAGTGAAGGTTCGGTCATAGCATGGCATCAGCGTCCTTCACGTCTGTCCAGGCGCCCCTAGTGTTGGCCCAGATGTGTTTCCCATCTTTTCATGCACCCCTCGAACTTGAAAAACGTCATGGCTGGCAGCTTTAACACTAGTTGGGCAAGCACGAAGTTGAATATCATCAACATTGACGTACCCAATCGCATTACTTCGTGGCCAGGGCCTCATGATACCGATGACGACATGGTGACTGGCTGCACCCCAATACTGATATTTGAACTGACCTTCAGGGTCAACCAAGAATTACACCAAAATGTTCTAAGTACCTCTACAAGTTCAGGAATGGAGCCACATCAGGGACCAAACGCTGGTCCGGAGATCACATTAATACGTGTAATGCGAAGGACGGGAAATTATGCCGCACTACTCGGTTTAAGTATTTTTTTTCAGCTTCAGTTGTTATGCCAAGCGATCAAGTATATATCGGGACAAACATACCGGCATTCTCCAATTCTTCTAGTTGAAACACACTTTCGTTTATACTGGTTACCTCACATTCGTAATGCCATTTTGAACATCTGGTGCCACATTTGTACGTGGAAGGATTATAGGACGCATTATCAGTATGGATCTTCAAATTATAGATACTGAAGACAATAACGTTGCTAGCTTGCATGCTGGGCAAGTATGGTAGGGAAAATCGACTACGAAAATTATTATTTTTATTGCTTCGCAATTTCACTAATATTGCTCCTACCCAAATCTGACCAAAGTAACCTTGAGTAAGGAACTCCCACGCCACACCATGAAGCATCGTGATGCCTTAACGGCGCCCTAGAAATTCCCTGAAGCACTCTCGGAGTGCCTTATGGGTGCTCTCGGAGCGCCCTTATCATGCCCGGTGGCTGATATGCACCACGGCGGGTTCACCGCTCGGCCCCACCACGCAAGGTTTACCGCGGATAGTGATAGAACGGCGCGCCGTTTTTAATTTGACATCCCTTTTCCAAATCAATTTGACATCTTATATGAAAATTTTGAGGTCAGGTCATCTATGATCAACGAGTTAGCTACGGTCAAGTGAGGTGACCTCCAGAAAAGCTAAACCAGTCGTCACGTTTTAACGGAAAAAGATGTTTGACTGAAACTTTCAGCATTTGCTTCTCTTTAGGGATAGAAAAAAATGCACCAGAGGATTTTTTATGACATTAGTTTTGCATATTAACCCGTAAGGAAAAATATTTAAGATTCCAGCTAAAGTAAGCATTTTATGAGAGCAAGTTCACTGCAAAGAACACGCTGCAGTCCGCTCTATCCATTAAACATTTTCATAGAAAACTAAAAAGGATAATTTTTAAAATTAAAAACTTTGATTTTTTATGGACAACAATGTTCTGGTCATGGTCCACAGCCTCCCTTTTCTGACTCTGAATATTTTTTGTTTTTTAATTATCCACAAAATGACCCCCCCCCCCCAAACACACACACACACAGAAAAACCAATTTTGACATGGGCTCCTACCTGATGACTGTGCATGTCTAGTGGCAAAGAGTGTTGCAAATGCATAACACATTTATATGATCCTAAATTAGTAAATATGAATTACCTCCTGCAGCAGTTCCTTGTTGACTAGTAGTCTTATCTAATCCAGCATTCGCACATGCCTTCTGGACTGATTCCTCAAGTTGGGCATCAGCAGCATCCATGGCTGGATAATCCACATCAGGTGCTTCCTCAGCCTTAGAGCCAATGCATTCCATGGCTGAATCTGCAGGAGATAATGAGCACTGTAACCCACAATGATTGCGATGAATCACACCACATCCTCTTTTCCTGTCAAATACCATAGTTAACAGAACATGGTAAGGATCGAAATGAATGCTTGGTCCTGTGATATGAGTGAAACCTTGGCACTATTTTTAAAGCTATTTATGACAATAAAATGTTCATTTGTAGGCCTTTTCCTGGTATGTTCCAATTTCATGAAAATTCAGACAACTATTTGATATAACCTGTAATGTATTTCACCATACATATAGTTCAAGAGCATGCTATGAAAAATAACCCATATGTGTACTTTAAATGGGATACAAATCAGTGCATTTCCATGGAAATTTGCATCATTCATTTAATAAATTGGAAATTCCATGGGAAATGGAATTGGTGAAGCCCAGGCAGTTTGAGGCGGATGTTAACAAAAGGAAAGTGGTTGCACTATTGGCCCATTCCCCAAAACAGGTTGCAAATGCATGCTTCTTATTGATTTTTCAGTCTTGAGAAGTGATGGTTGAAATAAAAATTATTTAGGACCTAATGAAGGCATGGATGTGTCCCCAGGTGGAGTAGTTAGAAAATATGTGGTTTCAATGTGATATGTAACAGAGCAGAATGAGCCATGAATTCCTTCTCAAATGAGCAAAGAAATGTATCATCTTCTTGAATACATTATTGTAAAAATTAGTTTGACAGTTTGGGAACAATCCATGTCATCCCGTACATATTAAATGTAAGAGAGAAGTCAGCACTGATATTATCGTACATGCTCGATGCAACCATAAAATTGAGTTCAAATCAGCTCCAGATTACATACATATGCATTAGCTCCTTTTCATGGTGCAACAAAATCACTACAACATTGCACCAGTCTCAAAGCCAGGTTACCATATCGTTGCATTATTGTATATCTTGTTTTTTCTCCATACTGGCATGTAGTTACAAAATGCTCAGCATAACATTTTGTCTAAAATATGCTGACCATTGCATGATTGCAATGATTGCTGGACTAGTGGTGGTGGTGCTCACCAAATCACACAAATAATACAGAAAAAAGTAGCCAAGCCTAACATAGCCTCACCTCCACTTTAAGAAAAGAAATTACATGAATTGTATTTTAAAGAATCACTAAAATCCAAAAATATTTCAACTAGAGCATAACCTAACACCTTGATATGTTCATGAAGTAAAATGTATGTAAAACTTGTCTTCTGGTTACCTTAAAATGTAATAATACCATTGAATATTTCCAGTTTCCTTTTTGGTTTTTTTTCTTCAAGGGGAGGATAGACTAAGTTGAATTTTTATTTTTAAAGCATTACTTTGCATGCTGTTAGCAGGAATACTGACTGAAAATCTGGACATTACTTTGTATGCTGAAAATGTGGACATGATACAGTATTAGACATTGACTATTGCTAGATTAATTTTTAACCCAGAACATCATCCCCCACTTAATTATCATCTCATTCTTCTTATCTTGGGTTGAGTGGTATTGCTTGACAATTAACAGCTCTGCAACAAAATCCTTGACTCATTGGCAGTGAAAGCAGATTCAGATGTTTCAGGCTGGAAGAAAAGCATCCTCTCCATATTGCTTTATCCCACAACTTCTTGTCCATATTTAGTTAGTTAGTTATTTGGGCTTTCCGGCGCTTTGACTGCTCTGGTCACATTGCATACTTACTTGTCATACTTGTCCATATTTAAGATTACAAAGCACAAACTGAGCCCTGTGTTAGGCGGGTAGGTCCTACCTACCTACCTACCTACCTACCTGGGTACATAAACCTGGTCAGCAGGCACAGCCAGCACAAGATAATAAATTCCTTGCCTGCATGGAATTGTCCAGTGAATCACCACACACACACAAAAAAAAACATTAATTACCTGCTCCTGATGATTCGTTGACATCGTCATTCGGCACCGGTCTACACCATCGTTCCCACTTTCCTCCTACACCGAAGGACATATTTTTTACTCGCAACGGCCCCCCCCCCCCTCCGTGCCTCAACTTATTGTGCCTCTTCATGTTGCACATTTCTTCTTCATAACTACAGCTTTCATAGCCGCAAGTCACCTTCTTCCTTCATGGTGCAGAAGGCGTCGACTTCCCCATGGTTCCAGCTACTCTACAAGGGCAAAAAAAAGAACGCAGAACTGCCACTATTCGCACAGAGGCCTGACGAACGAACCAAACGGTGGACAAAGATCATGGCAAACCATTCAAGCCATCAAGTATCTCCATTCTCCAATTCTCCATTTTCCATTCTCCAAATGACATCACAGAAAGCTATATACGTACCCACGGATCTATAAAAGGAAGTGACAACATTTTGGGTACCTGTTGTGATTTGCTTGAAAAAAAATGTCTTCGTGTTGATTTGCTTTTTTGTTTCACGAATTATTGCGTTAATTAAGAGCAGGTAGATTCCCTTAACTTGCATGACGTCATTTACCAGGACCCGATTCTCCTTCGTTCAGCAAGTTTCAGCGCGCCACACATGTCCCGCATGAGACAGCTAAGGGCTCGCTCATCGGCATGGCGCCGACCTCTATGAGGATTTAGTACAGGCCGCCGCTCGGACTGCAGCTTTTTTTTTCAGCCAGCAGCTGTCTCATAAGGACGTCACCACTATATATAAAATGTGCCGTCTTCTAATGTAAACTAGCCAAAGAATGGACTGATACGATTCGTTCTAAAAAAATAGGTTTCTTTTCAAGCTCGGGAAGAAAAAGACATGTCAGACTTTGGCTATCTCACTAATTTTCCGGGTCCCTTTAGCTGTCACCGGCATGCGTCGGCGTGTTGCCGGCTTTTTTCGCCTCTACGTTAGCGGAAATGTACGTAGGCGCAAAAGTACGTTAGCGCAAATGTACGTAAGCGAAAAAGTACGAAAACGCAAATGTACGTAATACACATGCACATGCACATACACATGTACATACACATACACATCCACATGCACATACACATGCACACACACAATGCTAGGTTAAGTAGTTTGCGTTGTTTTTGGATGCTGGATGGATGTGCATAAGTGTAATGTTTTGAATAGGTTAGATGTGTGTGACTAGCTAAACATGCGGTTATTACTGCCAGTGAAGGTGACTGGTGTTCATATCGGTTGCGGGTTGTAATACTAGAAAGCCTGCTACCAAGAAAACGACATTTTTCGTCCCGAGTTCATTCAGAGGGTCCAGGAACTTCCAGCGCACTATCTATTGCGGGCCAGCAGCAAAAAAAAAAATGTTGTGTAGAATAGTGTACAAATGCCAGTGATGGCAGCAAAGTACGCTGGAAACACAAATTATGTGTGGCTGCCCGCCCTTCTTACGCTGGTGTGCACCCACACAACCTATCAATGGTCTGCTAACCCCTGAATAGCTGTAACAAGGATTTTATTAGGCATCACAAGCACGGCAGTGGGATCGGGCCACGGCCGGCTGCGTTGTCGGTGGTCGGACTTCTTGCCGGGATGGCAGGCTATGTCACACGAGTGCACGGCAGCCTGCCACACGGCACGAATCTCTACTGCGAGGTCGTGTGGAGAAGGCATGCGGCTTCGGCCCAGAAGAGCCATTTTTGGCATCTGACAAACACCGCTCGCGGTGCGCTGTGATTGATTATTTGGGCTTAAGGGCGCGCCGACTGGAGGTGCATGATGTCGGCCACCAGACGTTGCATGACGTTGGTACGTTCGCAGACCTGTACCAGTCTGTGACCGCCCGCAGTCCTGCACCAGTTGCCAACCGCCCCCAGACCTACAGCAATCTGTGACCGCCCGCAATCCTGCACCAGTGGCCAACCGCCCCCAGACCTACAGCAATCTGTGACCGCCCGCAGTCCTGCACCAGTGGCCAACCGCCCCCAGACCTACAGCAATCTGTGACAGCCAGCAGGCCGGTAGTAAGTTCCAACCACTGGAAATTATCTTACAGACTGCCCGATGATCCACGATGTGGAGGGCCGGCTGGAGAGGTGCCAAGCGTCCAATCGCTCCGCTGACGATGGCAGCTGCTGTTGGCGACTGGAGATGTGCCAAGCGTCCAGTCGCTCTGCTGACGCTGGCAGCTGTTGTCGGCGGCTGCTGGCTGCTGGTCGCGCTGACGTCCCACCGGCCGGCGGCGGGGCCTCCGCTGGGAGGGCTATACCGAGGCTCGCCAATCAGCGGCCTCTGGGCGTCCCGGCTGCCAGAGCAGGCGTGGTTCCCGGCGGGCGCCTGTCGGCCGCTGGTGACGCGGTTCGCGCGCGACCACAGCCTGCACGTGGTGCGGCTGGCGTCGTTCCCGCGCTCGGGCAACACGTGGCTGCGCTACCTGATCGAGGCGGCCAGCGGGCTGTTCACGAGCGCCGGCGGGCCCGACTCGCGCCAGTACCGCGGCCTGGTCGGCAGCCGGCCGCTCACCGGCGACCAGCTGCGCCAGCTGGCGCGCTGGGCCGGCAACAGCCCGCGGCTGCTGGCGCTCGGCTTCCTGGGCGAGCTGGCGCGCTGGCCACAGGGCAACACGATCGCCGCCAAGTTCCACGCGGCGCCCGAGCCGTGGGGCGCGCGCGGCGCGCTGGGCCAGCTGGCGCCGTTCGCGGCGAACGAGACGCGCCGCGCCGTGCTCGTCGTGCGCGACCCGTTCGCGGCGCTCGTCTCGCTGCGCAGGGCGTTCAAGACGCGCTCGCCGGTCGACACCGGAGCCGCCGCTGGCGACGGCGACGCCGGCCTCTTCACGGGCGACGCCTGGCAGCAGTTCGTAGCGTACTACGCGCAGCTGTGGTTGGACCTCAACACGGCCTGGCTGGAGCGCACCAACGAGACGCACGTGGTGGCGTACGAGCGGCTGACGGGACAGCCGCTGACCGAACTGCACGCCGTGCTGCGCTTCCTGGGCGTTGGTCCCGACCCGGCGCGCATGGAATGTGTCGGTCTGTACGTGGACGGACCAGCGCATAACAGGAAGCACGTGCTTCCCAGTGACGCCATTTACCCGCCACATCTGCGCGCCGACATTTGGAAGCTTATCCGTGTCCTGAACGCGAAGTTGAAAGCAGGTGGCCACCGAGAGCTGCCCATGGAACAGTACGCGTTCGCTGAGAATGGCTTACGTGCTGATGGCAAACGTCATCGGCACGTCAGCTGATGACAAACGTCATCGGCCCTGGCAAACCAGATCACGCTCGGGGCTTTCTGATGTCGCTCGATCTCGACATTGCTACATGACCACTGCAGTCGATGCGCCCCTAAGCCCTCGATCTCGACATCTGATTTTAGCGACGAGACATTGGCAACGTCACGTCCCTGAATGTTGGACTTTTGAAATTGTAAACAAGAAAGATGCCGCTGCTATGGTAAATCGGCGGAAGAGAACGGATCACAGGCGTAGGAACGTCTCAAAAAGTGGGTGGCCCAGGGTCAATAGCAGGGGCGCACCAAGGAATTTCGCAAAGTATCGTGGTTGAGCACTTTTGGATAGAAAATCCGATAATTTTAATTGTGAACACACAACTTTCACCGCTAAATTGTGGGGGGGGGCAGACCCCCTGGGCGTGCATACGGCTAAGCAGCAACGTGTGGTCCTAAAAAGAACGATCATCGCAGCATAGGCACTTTCATATTCACACTTATCGCTGTACTTGGAACCCTTTTCACGACCGATTGCTTCTTGCGTAATAATATGTTTATCCTCCTGGTGCGAGTGAAACCATTTAGTATTGCTGTTCAGACAAAATGTATTCGACTTCCGCTATATGCAGGTGCATGTGGGGAGGTTGGGGCAAGTTTATTATAGCCTCACTAATGGGTATGTGGTGTGCCCTAGTCTCCATGATATTATACTATACGTCTTTACGATGCCCCCGTTGTGCCGTTGTAAATGTTCACCGATGTTGGTGAGGAGAAATAACAAGCAAGAGCGTAGCTTACTTGCTGGCCCATGACAAAAGAAGTCTCATGATTGGTGCTGGAGAGTTCAGAAACGGGAAAGACGGGTGAACGCTGATTGGAAACTTCTGCTCATACGCTTCAAACTTCACGGTGTCTCAGCTCTATCTCGACTCACCTCTACAAGCCAGCTTTACTCTTCTTCGCTCCCTCTAATCCTCACCACGTTACTCCTCATACCCGTTTACCGCCACCAAAAATCACCACAAATCACTGACACCACAAACAGAGGTCAAAAAGTACCAACACAACGTACGACGGTGGAAATGTACCACTGCGGGCCATTCCTCCGTGGTGGAAACTCGTCCCCGGAGACTAGGAACAAACAAACTGCTGGTTTGATTCGAGCTTGGGAAGAAATATTATTTACGATTTCTAGAAAAAGCAAGACCCGTCGAATTCCTCGAAATAAGACGAATCCCCATAAATGAATTGCAACTTGTTCCCATCCATACCATCACCCCCCTCCCCCAAGACACGCATGAAGTTTTTTCCATGTAAAGGAGTTCCTTGACGTCGTACAAAAATATTCGGCAGCGACAACTTGCCACCGGAAACAGCCTATGGTGGAAATTGGTGGGAAGGCTTTTGACCGACACACATACGCTAAAATGTCAAAACTGTGTGCCGGCCGGATGCACATGATTTTTTTCCTTTTCTGGTAAGTCGTGAAAACGACATTTCCATTCACATCTCATTTGTTTAAAGCCATAACTTCAAAATGTAGAGGCGAAACACTGCCAACGACGGTGGGCGAGACATTATGAGAAAAATAGGAAGAATGAATGCAGGGTTGTATTATAAAACAAATTTATATCAAGTACAGCTTCATCTTATTTGTAAGGTGGCTATTCACAACTGTACATTTTTTCTTCAGCTCGCGCTTATTGCTTCCCTCGTTTATTTTGCGTCTCTTTCTCACGAGTAATTTCCGGTTAGGTGCGTTTTCACGGTATCATCTATCAACTGGATTACCCGCGGCTGTTTGCCAAATGATGTCACTAGTGAGCCACTCTATTCTGACGTTATGCATCATTATAAAGTACATGCATATTTTATTACTGTATATTTCATGCATATAAATTATATTACAACCGAAGATATATCACGCCGTTTAGATTAAAAATAAATATATTGAGAATTAAACCAGGTTATGTAGGGAACCCCCAACAATTGGATCTGTACCCGGCTTTGGTTTCAGACCTTGAAGAGTGTGTTGAGCACGGTTCTTCCGAGTTGACGGTTCTGGGAATTTGAAGGTTTTTGTGGAGGTGCTGCGAGAGCAGGGCGGTGCCGTATGCCATCATATGCCGAAGCGGAAGAGAGCTGAGGAGAAGCTTTCCCCTTCTGAACAGAAGGTGCGTTGTGGATATCCGGGATGTACCTTTAACGGCAGGCCCGACAGCTTTAGGATACACAACAAGAGGAGGCATGGAGGTTTTCAAAACGCCAGGGTAAAAAATTCTGGCTTTGAGCCGGGAGTGAGGTTTGCAAGCTATGCTCCTGTGGAACGGGTAAGTCATATGACAGCAAGCCAGTGCAGCTGAATGGAATATGCTAAATGTTTTCCAGGAAGCAAATTACAGTAATTGTTGAGTGTTCCCCTCTAGCTTTTCTGATGCCAACCACTTGTGCCAGCTGACTGCTAGCTAGCCAACCAATGTGGGAAAAGTGGTTCACTAACTAGGAATCAGAATAAAAAAGGCATTCCTGATCATAAAGTCAGATAATAAAAAATGGCCTTGAATCCCCCCACCAAAAATGGTCCCTTAAAAAAACTCTAGGGAACAGAAAGCTTCTGATGTTGAAGCCAAAAAAGTGCATGGATAAAAAACAAGCTGGAGAATACCAATCGGAGTTGTGGAACAACCAGTATGGTATTAATGCTTTATCACTTTTTAAAAAGTATGCCAAATTCTGTGAAAAATGGGACAAAATATCTCAAATAAATAACTCAAAATATCAGCAAGAAAATTTGTCTATAGCTACCAAAATGCAGTGAATTATGGGCAAATGATGATATTCACAGAACAGCAAACAAAACTAACTCTGGCACAAAACTAGCTCTGGGTATCATAGCATCAACATTCAGCTTACTTACGGATGTAAAATAAATCATTTGCAGAGGTCAAAAAAAGCAAATGGTGGTCACCGACGGACCTATGTAGACCAATCTGGTCGCCGGAGGAAAATGTGCATTTTTATGGACGAGGACACGTTTTCGACGGCTCAACAGTAGCGAAGAAGTATCAAAACTAGAACCTTTTTATTTGGTCACCAGCCAAACTTGACCGACCGCAACGAGCGCCGTGTGGAACCCACCATTTGCCTCGCAGGCCAACATTTTACCTCGTCGCTGCATGAGACATAAATATATTCGACAAAAAAAGTTCACAGCAGATTCACTGGGTATCTGACTCACCACACAACAAACATGTCAGGCAGCAGATTCGCCAGGCTACACGTCAGGCAGCAGATCCGCTAGGTAGTACATGCCAGGCAGCAGACCCGCTTGGTAACACAGCAGGCTCGTCAGGCAGCAACACGAAGCGCGATTTTTAATTACAGTACAGATAGTCCTGGGGCTTTTTTGTTCCCTTGTGCCTGGCGATGACTGTTCCCTCAAGTGTTGACTTGAGGCTCAAAGTGCGCCTACTGAAGTTAAATCGGTGCTTGGCTTGCACCTTTCGGATCAGCCAATCGGAGTGGCACATGTCGGGACCATTCCATCGGATGATCAGCTCTTTGGCTGCGTTTTGGTGGTCTAGCTGCCGATGAATGCCAAAGACGGCCTTGACTGAGCTGCCCATGCTCTCTACTACGCTCTCGGGCGGGCTCATCAGCCAGAGACTGATGACTACATTGAGGTAGGGTTGGAGAGCGACATTGCTTTGAGCACGCTGCCAGAGGAGCTTGAGGAGTTTCTGATTTGAGTCTGCGCAGCTCCGACTCATCGTGACATACGCCTCCTTGACGGCAGCTGGTGGGACAACGTCCGGGATGAGTCGGCGACCTCTGAGGCGGTCAATAGCACATGCTATGTCCCCAACGATACTAGAAGTTGGAGACCGTTGGAGGCTTGCCAAGTTGGCCACCAACTCGATGTCTGCCATGGACTGCAAGAGCTTGCCATTGTGACAGCCCTTACTGTCGCCCTTGGTATCGACACCAGCCTCGCGCCGCTCACAGTGCCGGCACAAGATTTGCAGAAAATCTGATATTTCGGCTACCTGCTTTGCCGTCAAATTTCCACTAAATGCCGCCATGCTTTGCCAGCAGATTGCTATCTCTTCCGGGTTTCCCTCTTCTAAAGCGGCATGGATACCTGCAGTATCCAGCGGCGCACTTCCTGCCCTGATGCTGTCACGTGGCAACACAACCGCCATCGCACGAAGCTGCTGCATCTTCTCCCTGAAAATCTCCTGGCGCTCCCATGGAAGCCTTTGGACGTCCTGCAGTGCACTGCTGAGCTGTGCCACTACTGCATAGACATCAAGCAGTGCTGAGACACGAACCCGGAAGGTGGAGTCGCGCCCTCTCAGGAGCTTGAGCTCCTCCTCGATCTCCTCCAGGACATTTGCCTTCGCCTTGGAGTTCTGCAGACGGTTTTCGAGGGCACGAGTAGTAGCCGGCAGATTGGTGATAAACGCCTTGAACACTTTAGCAGCATGTGGGGCGAACCGTGTGTTTGACCAGAGGAGTGGTTTGCGCGTGGCCAACCCCATGCTCTCCCCACAAGCAACCAGCTCCTCATATCCCTTGCCATGGGTAAAACGTTTGGTCATGCGAGAGACCATGGTGATGGTGTCGTTTACCCATCTGCAGGTTGGGGCTGACCTGGCATTCCCATCTGCTAAGTTGAGTAGGTGCGCACCATCCCAAAAGCATGGCACGCAGGGCGGCTTTGAGCGGACTGCAAGGTCTTTGTCGCTGTTGGCCAACTTCCTCAGAAACTGGACTGGCACACCTAGCTGATGGTACTGACCATCTGTACATATTGCCGCCAGCTGCTCCACGCGCTTGATACCTACACAGGCGGTTGTCGCCAGCCACTCCTCCGCGAGTGAAGCACCGTCGTGGTTCTTCACGATAGGAGCGCCGACGATGAAAGCCTGGACCATTGCATCATCAGGCGCCTGGGGAACGATGGTTATGACAGCAGTAATGTCTATGGTGCGGTGATTCAAGGTCACCTTGTCTGCCACAAGCGCAACACACGGCGAAGACTCAACGTGACGGGTCACGGCGCTGAGAATTTCATCAACGAAGGCATCGCGGAATCGTGCCATTTGAACAGATGAGTGGCAGTTGTTGCCCACATCAGCACCACTGAGCTTCAGCAACACGATTAGCTTTTCAAATTCAGTCTGCGGCAGTGACTCCTCCAGCACGTGATAGGCCACACGCAGGACTCGCTTGCTGACATCTGCTGCCTCCTTGCTCTCCTTCGTCTTTCTGGTGCTGTTATCTTCATCTGCTCGCATATGCTCCTTGTGCTTGGTGGACGTCAGGTGGCATTTCAATGACGCTTTGAGCAGCACGAACGACCGAGGAAGTGTCATGGGCTTTGGAAAGGACGTCCCGAGAGAGAAGTCATATCGGTAGACGCCAGCGACGTTGGTGGATTTCATGTCAGGAAGCTGGTTAGGACTGAAATCCGGGTTGCAGACGTCACAGTAGATGACACCGAGGTCTGGAACACACTTGAGGTGATGGGATGAGGCACGGATAAAATATTCGAGGTCCCTTGCGAATTTGAGGGCCTCGAGCTCATCCTTATCACTCACTTCATGCATGACGGTATCACCATGGATGCGAGGCCCTTCCATCAGCTGACAGAGGCGGGAGACTGTTGACTCCAGCTTCCCTATCTTGGCCGTGCACGCACACATTTCGACCGCACGATGAGACGTGCCGGCCGCACCCTGCCCAGGAACCGGAGCGTCTCGCACGGGAGCTGCATCACCTGGTGCGTCTCGCCCGGGAGCTGCATCGCCTGGTGCGTCTCGCCCGGGAGCTGCATCACCTGGTGTGTCCCGCCCGGGAGCTGCATCGCCGGGTGCGTCCCGCCTGGGAGCTGCATCACCTGGTGCGTCCCGTCCGGGAGCTGGGTCGCCTGGTGCGTCCCGTCCGGGAGCTGGGTCGCCTGGTGACTTCCGCCTTGGAGCTGGGTCGCTGGACGCGTCTCGCCCGGGAGCTGCATCGCCTGGTGCGTCCCGCCTGGGAGCTGCATCGCTGGGTGCGTCCAATCCAGGAGCTACGCCAAAATTAACACATATCAGTACAGGTATCAATACATCAGGGTTAAAATATTGGTTTTTCGTTAGGTGTGAAATGTCGAAACGAGCATAGCAGGATGTCTAAATTTGGCATGTAGGTAGTGTAATTTAAATTGCTTTTGATGTCTTTAAAACAAAAATTAGAGTTGATGGTGTAGGTAATTATGACTGGACCTTTATCATTTGTTTTGAGGTTTATAATTTAGGAAGAGCTGTATTTCATGAACGAGATACTGTTAGAAAGGAGACATGAATAGTTCATATCCAGGAGCTGGATGCCGATACTTCTTGGAGAAGGATGTTGATTGAGTGTTCAGAAAGTGGTATATTCCACCCTATTTCGCGAATAATTTATAACTGCAATACATTGACAAACGACAAATGTCAATAAATGACAAATCTTTTCCATTATTCTAAAATATGCTCAGAGCACTTCCACTAACAATGAAGTTAGGTAGCAACTTCCAATATTCAACTATTCTGTTGGTGAAGAAAGGCTCTCTTAGCTATGTCCTGCTATTGCTAACTTTAATTTTGAATTGATGACTTCTATTTCTATCATTTCTGTTAAATTTGACAAATTGCTTGCAGTATCACTGTATATCTCCCCTCAGCTTTATATAACTGAGAGAACATATTTAATTTTTCAAACCTTCCTTTGTGTGCTAGGTTGTTTACACATTAACAAGACATTAACCATTTTCGTTGCCCTCTTTTACACTCTCTTGAAGAGCAAACAATCTTTCCCATAACCAGGTGCCCCAAACCTGAACATGGTATTCCAAAGGCAGCCTGACATGTGCACAGTAAAGCTTTCTGATAACTACTTCACTTTTGTATGATACATTCCAATTTATTGCCCCAAGCATTTGTACTTTCTTTCTGGCTGTACATTTTCAATACTATCTACAAATATAATGAACAATGGTGATCCCAGTAATGACCACTGGCTGACTCCTGTAAGAACGTCTTCCACAAGACTTTGTAATTCAGCATCATTAGCTGTTGATCTTAAAACTATAACACTATTTCCACATTAGGTTTGTAGAAAAATAAAAATAAAAGTCCAAGTGATTTGTCAGACATGATCAATCATTCTTAAAATCATGTTGAATATCACAAATAAATTCTTTCCAGAAAACTACCATGCTATCCTCAGCAACTGCTTCAATTGGCTTGCAGACTAGGGATGCGAGACTTGCATACTGGTCTACAATTTGCAATGTTCCCTGTCATGGATTCTTAAAAATAGGAACTACATTTGCCCTTTTCCAATCTGATGTAATGTCTTCTAGTTAAAATGACCTACAAGATATGATACTAAGTGGAATCTCCAACTTTTTTTTCAGCTTGCAATGCCCTAGTACACCTTTCATGAGAGCCTGCTGCCATCATGTGGCTTTATTTTAAGACATAAAAGCAGAGACATAAAGAATAAATGCACCTACAAGCCACAGGAATCCTTCTGAGTTGGATTTTGTGAGCACCAGGGACTGGTTGGGCACCAGATTCGTCAAATATGTATTAACTATCCCTGGAATGCTAGAAAATAACCCATCTCTCCTAATAATATTTGAATATGCTATTTAAAGGATGTTAATGGAGTCTGTTAGCTGGTTCCAATGACCAACTATGCTGTTGGTGAAGAAAGATTGTCTTAGACATAAAGACAAAACAACATAAAAGATTAGTGCAACTATGAGCCACGAGGGCCCTTCTTGGTTGCACTCTGTACACTGAACCAGTTGCCCACCAAATCTGTCAATCAGCCCTCCCTGTAATACTGAAAAGCAAGCCCTCTATTCTTATGATTGTCTATGCTGTTTTTAAAGATGTTCAATGTGCTGCTACTGACAATGTTTTCTGGCAGCTGGTTCCAGTGTTCTACTACCCTGTTGGTGAAGAAAGTCTGCCTTAACCTTGTTCTGCTGTGGTTAACTTTAATTTTGAATTTATAACCTCTAATTGCATCATTTCTGTTCCATTCAAACATTTCCCCAAGATATCCCCTCTCCAGACCATTTACAAATGTAAAGACCTAGATGAGATCTCCTCTCAGCCTTCTATATCTAAGTGAAAACATTCAATTTCTTCAATCTTTCCTCATATGCCAGGTTGCTTATGCCATTAACCATTTTTGTAGCCCTTTTTTGTACTCTCTCTAAAAGCCAACAATCTTTTTCATAGCTAGGAGACCAAACTTGGATGCAGTATTCCAAAGGTGGTCTGACGTATGCACAGTAAAGCTTCCTGATCACTTCCTCACTTCTGTATGATACATTCCTATTTATTGCCCCGAGCATTCTCAGTGCCTTCTTCCTGGCTTCCTTGGTCTGTTCTGATGCCCCCAGTTTTGTGTTCAGAATAACACCTAAATCCTCCTCCTGTTGAGTCACTGATAGCACTTGGCCTCCCATCAAGTATGGAGCCTTCATATGCTGCTTACCTACATGCATGATTTTGCACTTATCAAAATTAAATTAAATTTGCCATTCTTCGAACCACTTCACAAGTTCGTCTAAGTCTTTTTGCAGTGAGATATGCTCATCTTGACCTGTTATTGCCCTAAAGACCTTCAAATCATCCACAAATTTCAAAACTTTACTGCTTAGGCCACTTTCAATGTTATTTACAAATATAATGAACAGTAGTGGCCCCAGTACTGACCCCTTGCTTGCTTACTCTTAGCCTTGTACTTCTATAATTCATCTTGATTTGGAATTATTGGCCTCTAATTACACCATATCTGTTAAATTGAAGCATTTCCCTTGCCTATCATTTCTGCTGACCATGGACCAAGGCTGCTTAAATCATTAACCATATTTGTTGCCCTCTTTTCTATCTTTAAAAGCCAACAATCTGTCATAACTAGGTTATCAGGCTTTAATGCAATTTCCAAATGTGGCCTGACATATGCATAGTAGCTTCCTGATAACTTCTTCACTTCATATGACACATTTATACTTATTGCCCAAACATACCAATGTTTTCTTTCTGGCTTACATGCTGCATACCAGCATGCATAACATTACACTTGTCAAAGTAAAATTTCTTGTAACAATCTTGTCTGACCACTTTACAAACATATAGAAGTCTTTCAGTAGAAACATGCTCACCGTGAGCTCAATATGCACTCAGTCATGGTGGATCTCATTAATACGCATGTTGCATACTCAGTTATAGTGGATCTCATTAATTCACACACTATGATAAAAGCTATGACAATTTTTTAATGGCTTTAAGGTGTAGCAACAGGTCATTTTGCACCCAATAAAAGCTCGGATTTCAACATGCTAAAAACAAGCATGATTTAAACACTGGTGTGAAACAGGTGAAGCCTAGTATATTTGCCTACTGTCCAGGAAGACTTACCACTCTGTAGCCATCCATCCAATGGGCCTGTCTTCTTTTCCTTTGCGGGCATGCCTGGATGTTTACGCCTTGTATGCTTGGACAAGTTTTGAGATGACCCATAGAAGTCACAATATGTGCAAAATACGTTGCGCCTAGCTCGCTTCTTCGGCCCCTCCAGTTTGCTGCCTTCACTCTTGACCATCGCGATAAAGATGATATTAACAGGTGCACTGTAATGTCGCACAGGCCTGGTTTTGAATACACAAAACAAGGCTTAGCGCAGTAAACAAAAATAATATATATTTCAGAGCCGTCAATTAACAGCCATCACAATCGAGCAACACGAACCAGAAGTTCAAATCGAAGGTCAATCGTAATGCTGGCTTGTGATTGGTTCATTCCGCCAGCGACAGCGGTTCTCGTCGCACCGAACAGGACAATGTGCTGGCAGTTTTGGCGACAGCGAAGCGGCCACGGTGGCGACCAGATCGTCGCTAGCAATCAGGCGTTTTCCCCAATGGTTTTGTACAGTGGTCGCCGACCGGTCGCCGATGAAAACGACGCTCCGGTCCAGCGCGGTGCTTTTGCGAGCAGATTTCTGTTCGCATGTTTGACGTGTGCTTGAGGATATGAAGTCCATCCAATTGCTGAATGAAAAACTAGAAGTAGCTTATAAAGACACAGGGATGGCTAGAAACTGTTGCCAACGTGCTTTTGTTTCAAATGGGCTCTTCCTCATGCATACTTATTTTAGCAAATTATCTTTTGCCAGAGTATAACTATTTCAGGAAGTATAATTTACAAAAGCAGTCACTCCAGCAGACATAATTGTCCAGCTCTTGACATTGCCAAGCTATTTAGGTAATTTTGGTCGCCATAATTGCTGATAGTTATAACCACTTGGGCGCCGACCCCATCTACCATATCGGAGGTTTTTTTAGCTCTGATCATTTGTATCAAAGTGTGTGATCATTCTGTGTGTCAAAGACTGGTTGTAATATAATCAAAGTGTGTCATAGTGCAGATTGCACCATGCAAATGTCAGTGTAAATACATCATATATTAATGACTAATTGTATAATGAAAGGCATAGGTAAAAATCAGATTATATTCAGCATTTCTCAGCTGGGGCACAATGGACAAAAGGTGTTTTAGCTACAATAGGTCCTCTTTTCCCGGTTATCCACATGAAAGAGGGAGTATTTACTCTATTCATCTCCTATAAAACAAAAAGCTTGACTGTAGCCAGAGTATGATCCATCATCTATGCCTGGAGGCAAAATGTCAGTGCTTTCAATGGGGTGAAAACTTCAACATGTCAGCAGCAGCATTCAGCATTTTTCCAGCAAGCATTTGTCCAGCAGCATTCAGCATTGAGCCAGCTAAAATATTTAGAACACTGCTCCACAAAGGTTATGGTGGTCGATGCTTCTTTATTAAAATCTTCTTAATCTTTTCATAAAATCATCAGCATTCCATGGAGGGCTAATTAATGGATAACTAGTGTATTGTTTCCACACAGTGGAACCAAGAAGGGTTCCTGTGGTTCATAGTTGCACTTATCTTTTATGTCTTTATGTCAATAGGTGCTACATAACCATACTTGATGGGTGGTCAAGTACTATCAGTGACTCAACAGGAGAAGGATTCAGGTGTTATTCTAAACACAAAAATTGGGGGCATCAGAACAGACCAAGCCCCCCCCCCCCCCGATCAGGCACCACCTTTACGCGGTGGGGGGATTGAGTGCCCCAATGACCCGGTGACCATCATACCGGCGAGGGCTGAGACCAGGAGTGCCTCACTCGTCCTTCTGTCCATACGCTCCCATTCCAATGCCTATCTCATCCCAATATCCATGTCCTTCATCTAATCCTACAACACCAACTAGCCCTAGTATGAGCAGGCAGGACAACTTACCCCGTCCTGCCCACCAGCTCAGTTTTATCGGGGTAGCCGCGCCACCTCGGCCCGTCCCCCGGGATTCACGGAGTCCTGGAGGTTGAAGTCCCCCGTCGCACGGTGCTAGTTGTGACGGGGGACCAACACACCTCTTCGGTCCCGATATCTCGGAGGGGCGGTCGGGCCCGTGGGGCCTCACGCGGGCCAAGTAGCTAGTCGCCTCGGGCCGGGAACCTGGGATTCTCCCCAGTGTCTGCCGGCTCGGCCGTCTGGGGTCAAGTAGTGGGCGGTGCTGGATCCCGGTCGGGGTGGTGAGTCTCTCTCTCTCCTGGCCGGGCGAAGGCGCCGCCTGCCCCGTATAGCTCCTCGGGCGCTTGGCGACCTCCTGTTCGCGGGACCCAGGCGTCCCCCCAGTAGGGCCCCTAAGTGGTGGGGCGCCCGAGGAGCAGAACACAATCACACTTTATGGCATACACAGGACAATAAAAAACACCCCTAGTCCCTCTCGAAGAGACCAGACAAATAGTTCATCTGCCCCTCGTATACTCACCTTTCGTGGTAAGACCAGGTCCCTCGCCTCGTTATCACCATTTCAGAGGCCAGACGGGTGTGACAGGTTTGGGAAAATTGTACGTTGCGAAAAATTGAAGGATGGCGCCTTAGAGGTAGAATTTGCACGGACAGGAGAGGCGGAGAGCGCATTGAAAGTGTTAAAATTTAGATACAGCGTCCGTAAAAATCAGGGTAGGTTCGACGAGATTATTCCGATCACCATCGAACCACACAAAACCAAAAATACTTCACGAGGTTTCATCAACTGCTTCGAATTGAGGGAAGTTTCGGAGGAGATGATTGTAGACGATCTGTCGGAGTTCGGAGTAACTGAGGCAAGGAAGGTGAAAGCAAGGAGGGGCTCTGAAATGATTACAACGAACAACGTAATACCAACATTCAACACCACAGATATTCCGCCTGAAATTCGTGTAGGTTACGTCCGCGTAAAAGTCCGTGTGTTTCTCCAGAATCCCATGAGGTGTTTCATGTGCCAAAAGTTCGGTCATACCAACAAATTCTGCCGTAATCGCCCTGCTTGTGCCAACTGTGCCTCCTACGAACACGCTAGCGAAAATTGCACCTCGGAGACCCCCTTTTGTGCGAACTGCGGCGCAGGTCAGGACCCACATACTTCTTTCGACCGAACTTGCCCGACTTACATCAGAGAGAAAGAGATAATTTACATCAAGTACACACAAAAAGTATCGTTTCGCGAAGCAAGAGGTCATTGTGACCAGACACATCCAAGAATATCTTACGCATCCAAAGTTAAAAATAGCATGTATTCTTCACAGCACACACAGCCCGACAGAACATCGGAATTGGTCTCAAAACTAACAGCACTTCTTCGTTCCTTTGGAGTGCCTGCTGCGTCGCAAGTGAGCCAAGGTCACACTGATGTGACAGAGGTCCCACCGCCCACAAGTACCGCCGTTCGACCATTAGAGATCCCCTCCCGACCAACGCCAGAGAATGGGACGTGGACGCTGGTCCATCGTTCAAAGAGGCCTCCTCGGTCCTCTCCGCCCGGTCCTAGCCCCCCTCCATCTGCCTCGAAATCCCCACCTCCAATTTCCCATCCGCCCTCCAATCTACCCTCGCCTCCCGCACGCACCACTACCACCTCCAAACCCGGGCTCTCCACCTCCTCCCTACCCGACCCTTCTCCCCTTCCCGTGACGTAGGCCTCTCCCACCCTCGTATTCCACGTCCGCACCTGCATCGCCGCCCCGACACAACCAACGATCAGTAAAAATTCCAGATATTAATCTACAATACCAGGAGGCTGAGGGTCGCGCTCGCGAGGCGAAACGAGCGCGGCTCGTCGAGATGGAAAGGGCCCGCGAGAAGAGCCGCCAGGGAGCCGAGGCGGCTGCACCACGAAGGCCAGCAACCCCATCGCTACGACGGCGAATAGAGGGACCGGCCCCACCCGTAAATAAAATGGGTCCTCCCC
This sequence comes from Imbricaverruca yamaguchii, assembly GCA_034440575.1. Taxonomy (NCBI): domain Eukaryota; kingdom Metazoa; phylum Arthropoda; class Thecostraca; family Neoverrucidae; genus Imbricaverruca; species Imbricaverruca yamaguchii. The sequence continues at coordinate 180,396 of JAOTOL010001016.1, forward strand.
ACCCCCTCCCCGGCTGGGGCCTCAGAAGCGAGGTCTGCCACCATCGAGCTCTCCGGGGGACGGATCACCACGTTCCCGCCCGAGGACTCAGTCCCTTGGGCCGAGTCAGCCTGAAGCTCGTGGGTTACCTCCGGATTTGAGGGCGGGAACAGGGGAAACCTAACCCGCTCTCGTTTCCCCGTTTTTAGCTCGCAACTTTCACCTTATATATCTGATGCATGAGTTGTATTATCCAATGGAAATGTAGAGGGTTGAGAACCAGCCTCAATGACCTCCGAACCATTTTATATTTGCGAGTACCATTAGTAGTTTGTCTCCAAGAGACTAAGCATCCCCCTGATGCACGTTTCCACCTGAACAACTACTCTGTGTTACGTAGGGATGTTACTCCTCACACTGTAGCACATGGAGGAGTACTTATTGCTGTGCACAACTCTGTTCCCTTCCAGCAAGTATCTATATCTTCAAATATACAGTGTATCGCTGCTCGTATGAAAATAAATCGCCACGCTGTTACCATATGTAGCGTATATCTCCAGCCGGGCGAGAGGTTCCCACTTTCTGAGCTCTCCCAGATGGTGGGGCAGCTCACTCCACCGGTAATGGTATGCGGCGATTTTAACGCCCACGACCCTCTTTGGGGCTCAGCTACCATGACGAGTCGTGGACGTGCAACCGAATGTTTTGTTCAAGATTTTCCACTGTGTACTTAACACAGGAAAGCCAACCCATTTTACATCGCCAACTGGACAGACCTCCGTGCTGGATCTTACCCTGTGCAGTCCAGAACTTGCACCCTTTTCAGAATGGCCTGTGGACGATGATCCACATAACAGTGACCATTTCCCTGTTTGGTCTTGTTTTATTAACCGTGTTTTCGTAAGCCGACGACCTTCCAAGTGGATATTTAACCGGGCCGATTGGGATGCGTTCCAAAAACATCTTGAGAGTAGACTCGGAGACTACTCCAGTGAACCCGGTATTTCGGTGGAGGCATTCACGACGGCAACTGTGCAGAGCGCTCAGCGGCACATCCCTCGTTCTTCAGGAAATTAAGTTCGAGTACCAGTTCCGTGGTGGTCGGAAAAGTGCCGAGAGGCGTTGCGTGCCAGGAAGAAGGCTTTTCGCACCTTTAATAGAAATAGTTGTACGGCGAATTTAATAGCTTTCCGCAAAGCACGGGCATTCGCTAGGCGTACTATCGCTGAAGTGAAACGAGACTCATGGAAGGCTTACTTGAACACATTTAATCGATCCACCTCACTGTCATCTGTATGGTCCCGTATTAAGCGTTTTTCTTGGAAGTATACTCCACACCCACTTCCCACTCTACACATTGCCGGCCGGGATATCATTGACCCGGAAGAAGTAGCGGACGAGATGGGACGAGCGTTGTCAACACGCTCGAAAAATAGTATTAGTGTCCGTTTCTCGACCTACAAGGCTCAATGCGAGGCACGCTCCGTTGAATTTTCAACCACAGATCTCCTCCAATACAACATTCCATTTTCTATCTCATAACTGACTGCAGCAAGCAGCACTCTCAGGAGCGTTGCAGAGGGTCCGGATACATTGCATAATGATATTATTAAGTATTTACCACAAACAGCCTTTGATATTCTCCTGAATGCGCTAAATGACATGTGGACAAGGGGCACATTTCCACCTTCCTGGCGGGAAGCAATAGTGGTGCCCATACCCAAGCCAAATAAAACCGGTATAGACCCATTGCATTATCGCCCAATCTCGCCCACTTGTTCCTTATGTAAGCTATTGGAGAAAAAAATGGTGAATGTCCGATTAATGTGGTTTCTAGAACGTAGCAATCTCCTCTCTGTGATACACAGTGGTTTCCGAAAACATCGCAGCACTTTTGACCATGTTTTGACACTCGACTCTGTTGTGCGCTCTGGTTTTAGGAAGAAATGCCACACAGCTGCGATATTTGTCGATATTGACGGAGCACACGATACTGCATGGCGACATGGAATTGTCATGAAGTTGCACTTCATGGGCATCAGAGGCCCTATGGGGTTTTTCTTGACGAATTTTTCAGCTGCCAGAACTTCTCGTGTCAGGGTAGGAGGTTTCCTCTCTGGCACATTCCAGCAAGTGGACGGAGTTCCGCAGGGAAGTGTGTTGAGTGTCGCATTGTTCGCCATTGCCATCAACGACGTGGGCTCCCCACTACCAGTTTCCATAGGAAAAGCACTATTCCTAGATGATATTGCCGTTTGGTGTTCTTTGCTTACTGTACGCGCGGTAGAGACAACTCCAACTGACTGTCCGGAAGGTGCAGAGTTGGTGTGACGAAACGGACTTCGCCATGTCAACATCGAAATCCGTTGCTGTTCATTTCTGCCGCAAACGTTCTTGCACGGATCCGGTGATTATGATGAATGGGAACCGCATTCCTTTCAAACCAGCTGCAAAGTTTCAAGGTGTGTGGATTGACCGTCGACTTACATACAGAACCCTTATCAATGATCTTGCGCAGAAATGCGCAAAAAGACTGCAAGTTATGAAAACCGTCTCCAGGTGTTCGTATGGGGCAGACAGACATGTATTACTTCTTATGTATCGATATCCCGTGCGCTCTAAGTTTGACTATGGATGTTTTATTTACGACGGAGCGTGTGCCACTTCCAAGTGTTGCCTTGATGTCATCCATAATTCAGCTCTTCGCATCGCTACTGGAGCCCCTCGCACTCCACAGGCTCAAAGTGAAATGGCAGAAGTATACGAACCACATCTTGCGTTGCGCCGTAAGATATTGGGCGCGAGATACGCGTGCAATGTTGCTTAAAACCGGAATCATCCTGCCTATCAGCGGATATTCTCGAGAACATCAGGAACATGTCGCAGGACCCAGCAGGGTAGATTACCGTTTTCTATTCGCATGGCTTCGATCCTTCGTGACGGCAATATCAGGCCGCGTTGTTTAGCACGTGTTGCTACGCCGAGCACTCCCCCATGGCACGCTGTCCCCTTATCCCCATAAAATATACGGTCAGAATGGCAACGAGCCTGGAACTCGAAGTGTACTAAGCAAACTGATGTGACTTTATCGTGCTCAATGAAAGGACATGTACACCCGGAGGAACTCCGAATACTGGCTTTCGAAAAAATGCATGAATATCACGACTTCTCGCGAATCTACACAGACGGTTCAAAGTCAGTATCTGGTGTTGGATGTGCCTACGTCAGTCGACACAGGGTAGGATCTTTCTGTTTACCAACGCAAGCATCGATTTTTACCGCCGAATTGCATGCGATTCTCCAAGCCCTCTATTTTATACCGGAAGACTGGTCCACAAAGCACGTGGTTTTCACAGACTCCTTGAACAGTGTCCTCGCACTGACAACTTTTAACCAGTATAACCGGCTTGTTCGTAGGATCTTCAAACTCGTGAAATCCCTGCGTGACATCGGCACAAATATCGTTTTCTGTCGGACTCGCGGGAAATGAAGCTGCTGACATAACCGCCAAACACACCATCAACAATAGCCGTGTGGTCCATCTAAGGCTCCCTCCAAGGGACATATACCCTACTAAACTGTAAAATATACGGTCAGAATGGCAACGAGCCTGGAACTCGAAGTGTACTAAGCTCATGGTTCTAAAACCGACACTAGGAAAGTGGCAATCCTCGCACCGAACCAAACGACATGAAGAGGTAGTACTCTGCCGATTAAGAATAGGTCGTACCTTTGCAACACACAGTTGCATTCTGACTGGTGATGACCGACCTCATGCCCACACTGTTATAATCCGCTTACTGTGTACCATGTTTTAGTAGGCTGTACAATGTTAGAACCACTACGACGCCAGATTTCAAGACTGCTGAACGCCGACACTTCTTTACGTATGCTAATTGGGAACGACTCTGATGTCGTGGCGTCTGGGAATATTTTTACCTTCCGTCGACAAGCTCGCCTAGAGGTCATATACACCCACCCGTGAATATTAATAACCCATGATAGTAGCACCGTAGATTGAGTATAATACAGTTATGGGCGCAAAATGACCCTGGATGTCGACGCGCCCCTAAGCTCCAATCAACCACCAGAGCAGACCAAGGAAGCCAGGAAGAAGGCACTGAGAATGCTCGGGGCAATAAATAGTAATGTATCATACAGAAGTGAGGAAGTCATCAGGAAGCTTTACTGTGCATATTTCAGGCCACATTTGGAATACTGCATCCAAGCTTGGTCTCCTAGCTGTGAAAAAGATTGTTGGCTTTTAGAGAGAGTACAAAAGAGGGCTACAAAAATGTTTAATGACATAAGCAACCTGGCATATGAGGAAAGATTGAAGAAATGGAATATGTTTTCACTTAGATATAGAAGGCTGAGAGGAGATCTCATCGAGGTCTTTAAATTTGTCCATGGTCTGGAGATGGGATATCTTGGGGAAATGTTTGAATTGAACAGAAATGATGCAATTAGAGGTAATAAATTCAAAATTAAAGTTAACCATACCAAAACAGGGTTCAGGCAGACTTTCTTCACCAACAGGGTAGTAGAACACTGGAACCGGCTGCCAGAATACATTGCCAGTAGCAGCACATTGAACATCTTTAAAAACAGCATAGACAATTATTATAAGAATAGAGGGCTTGCTTTTAAGTATTACAGGGAGGGCTGATTGACAGATTTGGTGGGCAACTGGTTCAGTGTAACAGAGTGCATCCCAGAAGGTCCCTTGTGGATCATAGTTGCACTAATCTTTTAAGTCTTTATGTCTTCATGTCTTAATGCTAATCTTCGAACACGCGCTCCTGTGGGGCGCAGAATTAACACTCGTCGGACGAGGGGGGACTGCCACACCCCCTCCCCCACCCCTGGAGGTATTCCGGGACCACAGAAAAACGACGCGCGTAGAACGCCGAAACTTGGAATAGCTGACGGGTGAGTCATTGAGGACCTTTGACGGAAAAAATCGGGACCGAGTCACGTTGGGCCACGGAGTTACGACGTCATCAATGACGTCACCTCTGACTGTTTTCACTGAGTAATTTTTGTACGAGCATGGGTGAATGGGTGAGCAGTACATTCCATTGTTAAGCGACTTCTGTATTCTCAGTTAGGTATCAGAATTAAACACTAGCGGCAGAGCCGTACGTTATCACACTCCGATGAAAGACTAACGCGCCCAGACCGCGCGCTCACCGCCGCCTCTCACACAATGTCAACTGCATCGCACAATGCCGCCTCATGCAATTACTTGACTGCCCAACGTAGTACTGCACACACTTCTTGATCGGGAGTCGTAATTCACCACTGATTGAACAACCACACGCTCTCTAGCAAACAGGCAAACCCTTGCTGCCGTCTGTTTCCAGCCCTCACTCGCTGTAGTCACTTGGCGAATGGTGACACTAAATCACACAGATACTGTTCCACGTGCGGTGAATGTGATTCTCTGGTCGTGCACGACAGATGTCGTTAGCGTTCGCCCGCCAAGGTGTCGCGGCGATCGGCAGCACCTGGCTGTCCACACACCGTACGGTGTGTGGACATTTACCCGGTCCATCCTTATCAGTGTCATCAGTGCTCTGTCTGTCGGCATACATTACAGCTGAGTTGAAGCGGGCAAACATGCCGGCAGTGGCGGTAAAATCACGGCAGCGCTTTCCATCGCGGAAGCTGGTCTGAACCGGGAGAATGGCGTCAAGAAGTTTCAGTCCCATACGGTTCCTGAGTTTACTCTTGACAAATGTCAGATGAGAGAACATGCGTCCGATCACTGCGTTACTTACTGAAAAGTTGAGCGCACTCAAAGCATACATGGCAAGGTCCTTGGAAGGTGTGTCGCCGATCGCGTTCTCAAGCGTCAGTAGTTATGATCAGAGGCTCTGATGTGAGAGACACTTATGCGGGGACAGCAGGTGGAGCTTGCTGTACGCCTCACTAGAAGACGGAAGTCTTGACTCCTCCTGTCTGACTCCTTCTGTCATGAAGCTCACGCATCGCATCCGGACCTGAAAATCGGGGCAGGCGGATGAAAATCATGACCAAGCGCGGATACAGGGGGTGGCGCGTGCCCCCCTCCCTCCTCCCTGGGCGCAGAATATCCAGAATAACGGGCGCATTCCATCTGAGGGGCGCCAGATTTAAGGGCGCCATTGTCCAGGAGAAGTCGAAATACTACAATTTTGAATTTTTGTAAATTTCATACAAAATTCCGAAACGCCAGGACTTCGGGAGTGTATCCCCCTTGGAGATTGAACATCTGGATCCGCCAGTGATTTTTTTTTTGGGTGGGGACACAAACATACTTGTGCCCATATTCCGTTGGGGGGAGGGGCACATGCCCGATGTGCCTCCCTCTTCTAGATCCGCCCTTGGTGGGGGATAAACTTTGTGAATCTGCCACTGACAGCATATGCAAGGTACATATATCCATACATAGTTACACGTATGTACACTTAGTATGAGTTATATGTAATTATAATTGTGCTTACATTAAGGAACAGTTTAATAGAAAACGCCTACTCCCTCGAGCTGGCGAGACGGGATGTGAAACTTTGCAGCTTCCATCTCAGATTTCGCCCCGAAGTCGATCTTATGGAGAGGAAGAACATCTCGTTCATCCAGCGGTCTCCCTGACTTCACATGGTGGTGGCTCAGCATACGCTGACGAAGGCTCCAGTGGAGCGATGTCAGCGTCTCGTGGAGCTTGCCGGGCTCAGCGTCAGCCGCATGGAACACGCCGTTGGCCTGCTCGAAGTCCCGGACTAGAGGCAGGGCGAAGTGGAGGTAGAGGTAGTTGGTTTTGTCCGACAGCATCTCCCTCAGCAGTTTGACAGTGAAGAGCTTTCCACCGTCGTCAGAGACGCTCATGAAGCACGCCCCGAGAGCGTCCCAATTTGCCAGTATGTTAAACATTACTTTCCCACGAACCAGCCACCTCGTTTTCGACATAGACGTGTTGTACGGCTTTGGCACACCATCGACTTCCTCTTCGCACATCACATCATAAATCTCAGCATATTCCTCGCGCCGAATGGCGCTATGCTTAAACCATTCGGGGATCTCGCGTAGCATGAACTCCAGGTTGCTGGGGAGTTTTCTGAACGCGTGCTGAGCACAAAGTGCCAAGCTATGGCACACACATTTAGTTAGAACACAGTTCGGTGTAGCTTCCTTCAACCGGGACCAGACCGAGTTGTTCACACCGACAAGGTTGCTAGCGCCATCGCCCGCAGAGCCTATGCAGTTCGTCTGAGGCACTCCGTGGTCGTCCATAAAACCCTTGATGGCGGCGAACAATGCCTTACCAGTTGTGGATGTCACTGGTACAAGTCCGAAGAAGGCCGTGGCCATATCCATTTTTGAAACAGAAAAGTACCGCAGACAAAGACAAAGGTGTTTCTGGCTCGAAATATCCGTCGACTCATCCACGATAAGGCTGTAGCGTGTGTTCGCGCGTTTCAGGGCGGCAAATATTTCTTCCTGCAGCGCGGGTGCGACCACTTCAGTCAAAACTTTCGAACATTTTGTGCGATGCAGTTTCAGATCTTCCAACAGACTGCCCTTCGCATAGCCCTCTATAATTTCAGAGCAGTGGTCAACCGTTCTAATCGCGCAATGACACGCCATGCATACACTCAACTTGATTTCGGTTTCCTTCAGTTGTCGCTCACGTTCGTGACTCCTCGGATCGAAATTAATCTTCCTCTGAGACGAAGAGCCTGGGCCGGTCCCCATTCTCTCTGACCCGCTACACTCTCTGACAAACACGTCCTTGAGTGTCACCGTGTTTCTTTATCGTGTCCTTTTTAGGGTGGAGTCTTGCTTGGCATGGTTTGCAGAATGCGTCCCCTGATCCATCTGAGCACAGCATTACCCATGGAAATTATCTCTTCCGGTGGCCCTTAAACTGCCTCTGATCCCACTTTCCCATATTGACCGAATTGCGACTTACACGACCGCTAAAACGCCAAATGCCAGCGCAGAAACTATGCACACGCACCAACCAAACTACCAACGGCAAAGGCGATATATACGAGATGGCGTCATCCCTACTGCGCAGCTTTCTGCGCAGGCCCTTATATGACGTCATCAGGGGTACCACTTAATACGGGTCAAGCTGCTAACACGCTGTCGAATATCCGCAGCATATGCAGAGTACGGGGGATAAAATGAGGATTTAAGAAGTGCGGGTGCAAACCTTAGAGCGTCATAGTCCCGGAAGGAATCTCCAATGCATTTTATACACATATTATAACCGGAAGAACGTACAAAGCGAGGTAGGACAGGTCAAATATGGCAGAGAATTAGCATCTTACCGCGGCGAAACGCAGTAAGGACGTATCTAGAGTGTGGTCGTCGCCATGATGGAATAAGGTGGGGAGGGGGGTCGAGTCCCTGAATATACACAAATTTTGCATTGGGCTTATGGTGCTGCATGCCAAAATTAATTGACCGAAAGGCCTTTTAACCCCTCTATATGCGGCAGTGCGCCTGATATAGGAGGCAAGGAAGGGGACAATCGTTTCTTTTTGAATATCGACAGGACCATAGGGAGCACGTGAGAGGCAGACATTCCTTTTATGGGGGCATCTGTGAACCTCCGTACCAGCTCAGAAACATGGGTGGAACTTCCAGAAAACGATTTGGGGGACGTAATGGCTGGAGGTAACACGAAGGCCTTCAGTCGAGAGGCCCCATTAGCGCTACACATTAAAATATGGATTGGGGGAGGTGGGCTCACGCCAGTCGTAAGCGGGGGGTGACCCATCCCAAAAGTATGTATAATTTCACTCTAGTTCGGAGGTTACATTCGGCGGATGGACTGAAAAGCGGTCAGACATGGGGTGCTAAAATCGGTCAGGCATGCATTGGCGGCATTCCCTAACAACGCGTTCAGAACTACATCTGGATGATTCAAGACACTCCTACTCGTCCGCGTAGTCGTCCTAGTTGGCTTATGTGCTGTTTCCGATTGAGGGCATGAATGATCACAATCGAAGTTTGTGGAGCAAAGAGACTGAATATCGTTCTTTCAAATCAATGGTCATAGGCCTCATGAGCAACAATGAAATGGCATACGCCACACCTGTTTCATAGCAGTACCAGAGCAGGTAGCAGTGTCAAGTGCCGCGAGGACGGGCGCAGCTTGTCTGTCCCTGGTCACAGCGGCAGCAGCAAAACACGCCAACAAGACAGTGGGACCGGGCGATACGACAGCAAAGTCAAGTGCCGCCAGGACGGGCTGACACAGGGAGCGCCGCCAACCCGTCAGTGGTCGCAGTGGCAGCAGCAAAACACGCCAACAAAACGGCAGGATCGGGCGGCATGAAACCAGTGCAAAGTGCCGCCGGAACGGGCAACACAGGAGGCGCCGCCAGTCCGCCCCTGGTCACGGGGGCAACAACAAACACGGTAATAAAGGGCAGAACCGAGCGACACGACACGACACACAGCAGAGACGGTGACACACGGCCGGCAGTGTGGGGGTGGACATCCTATCGCTGCCTGGTGACATGATGGCGGACCTGCCTAGATGCCCGCCCATGCGCTCTGTCGAGCAGAGTTCTTGCGCAACCAGCCGATACGCACATGCAGCCTAACTCGGGTCAATCTCCGTCTCACACATCTAGCCACACTCCTAGCTTCGGCTGCCGGCTACTAATGACGTCTCACGATGCTGGTGTCGCCTATGCAGGTTGAGTCCATAATGAAGTAGACATCAGAATTGAACTGGTTTGGCATCGCCCTCTACCACGTACGTGGCATGCAGCGACCGCCGCGACCGATGGTGATTAACCAAGGGCTGGACACAACGGCCAGGAGCGCCTCCAGTGCTTCAGACGTCGGACAGCCAAGTGCTGTATTGACGCCTCATTTTGTTGGCGAAGAAGCCGGCAACGACGGATAGGCCGTCCTGCTCCAGTTCCAGTTTGCTGATGATGGTCGTGTTCAAATTCATGTGAATCGAAGTGGCATCAAACTAATTGAACTGGTTCTCTATTTAGCTATACAAAGGTAAGATATGAAGATAAGGTAAGCAGCATATGAAGGCTCCATATTTCTTGGCGGTGCCCAAGTTCTATCGGTGACTCAGCAGGAGAAGGACTTTGGTGTTATTCTGAACACAAAGTTAGGGGGATCAGAACAGACGAAAGAATCCAGGAAGGAGGCACTGAGAATGCTGGGGGAAATATATAGGAATGTATCATACATAAGTGAGGATGTCATCAGGAAACTTTACTGTGCATGGCAAACCACATTTGGAATAGTGTATCCAAGCATTGTCTCCTAGTTATGAAAAGATTGTTGGCTTTTAGAGAATACAAAATATGGCTACAAAAATGGTTAATGACATAAGCAACCTTGCATATGACGAAAGATTTAAGAAATTAAACATGTTTTCACTTAGATATAGAAAGTTCAGAGGAGCACTCATTGAGGTCTTTAAATTTGTTCATGGTCAGCAGAATGAAAATATTAGGTAAACATTTAAATCAAACAGAACTGATGCAATTCAAGGTCATCAATTCAAAATTAAAGTTAACAACAGCAGGACAAGGTTAAGACAGTCTTTCTTCACCAACAGGGTAATAGAACACTGGAACCAGCTGCCAAAAACCTTGGTCAGTAGCAGCACATTGAACATCTTTAAAAACAGCATAGACAATTATTACAAGAATAGAGGGCTTGCTATTGAGTATTCCAGGGAGGGCTGATCGACGGATTTGGTGGGCAACTGGTTGAGTGTTCAGAGTGCAACCAAAAATGTCCCTTGTGACTCATTTTTCAGTGTTGTGCAGTTGAGTTGAGTGTTCAGAAGAGGACCTATTCTTACACCAGTTTGTATCGGAACCTACCAGGCATGGCTCATTCTTGGACCTTGTATTCTCGGATTTAAGTGACTTGGTTTAAGACTTGACTGTAGGAGAAACTCTGGGAAGAAGTGACCATGACATAGTTAGATTCAAGGCACATGTAGGGGAAATTATTAAGGATAATTTGGTAAAGGTTCCAAATTTCAACAGAGCAGACTTTGACTGCATGAGAGCGGCTTTATGTGCCGTCAGATGGGAAGAAGAATTCTCTAATGTACTTGCCTGTGAAATGAGAGAAAAGTTCAAATCTCACTTGAAGGAAATTCAGATTAGACATGTCCCGAAAAAGCCACGAAGCAAAAGAAGGGTAGGAAAGCCAGTATGGCTTACACCAGACTTGATAAAAGCAATTAAGGCTAAGAAAACTGCATTTAGAGTCTTTAAAGAAGCCTCAAATGTCGTTAATCTAAAGGCGTATCGAAAAGCTAGAGACACTGTGAAGCAAAAAACCAGAGCAGCCAAGCGAGCAAAAGAACTGGATTTAGCTAGAAACTGTAATGGAGACAGTAAAAAGTTCTTTAGTTTCTACAAGCTGAGTAAAGTTTCTAGCATAATTGGTCCACTGGAAGTAAATGGGACTACATTGAGTGAGGATAGTGAGATGGCTGAGGAGATGAGCAAGCAAGCAAGCAGTAGCAAGCAGTAAGTCTCACATCCCTAGTCTGCAAGGTATTCAAATCAATTATCAAGGATAGAATAGTTAGTTATCTGGAAGGGAACAGATTGATTCAAGATACTCAACATGGGTTTAGGAAAGGACGGTCGTGTCTCACAAATCTCTTGGACTTCTTGAACTTTGCCACAGAACAGATTGATCAGGGAAATCAGGTTGATGTAGCATATCTTGACTTTAGTAAGGCCTTTGACAAGGTACCCCATAAACGGTTAATGATACAGCTTCAGGCCCATGGTATTGCAGGTAGAATCTTAAAATGGATAGAGTTGTGGCTTTCAGATAGACAGCAAAGTGTGATGCTAAATGGTACAAACTCATCATGGCAAAATGGTCTTAGTGGAGTCCCCCAGGGGTCAGTACTGGGGCCACTACTGTTCATTATATTTGTAAATAACTTTGAACGACAGCGTATCATAACCTCCACAGTTCATAACCTCCATAGGTCACAACCTCCACAAATTCAACACATCGCAGCGGTCGTAACCTCCACAGGTGATAACCTCCACAGGTCACAACCTCCACAAGTCCGCAGCGGTCATAACCTCCACAGGTCGTAACCTCCACAAGTCAGCAGCGGTCATAACATCCACAGGTCGTAACCTCCACAACTTCGAGGCGGTCATAAACTCCACAGGTCATAACCTCCACAGGTCGTAATCCCCACAGGTTGCAACCTCCACAAGTACGAAGCGGTCATAACCTCCACAACTCAGCAGCGGTCGTAACCTCCACAGGTTGCAACCTCCACAGATTCAATAACTTTTTTTAATTTTCTAGAAGCATCACTTCAAATAGCTATCGCTAGGTAGCAGCACGGTCTACGTATTACACTAATGAGATTGAATGCTGAATCATAGGTAACAATATTTATCGCCAGATGGCAGGATGATACAGTTGAGTACGTGCTCTTTGCGTGCAGCTGTCCTATTGTTCGAGAGCTCGGTAGCCCGCGCATCGACGCGTGGGAAAGTAATGCGTTGCGCAGTGGCGGATGATCATATAACATTCACACGATTTTCGCCTGCAATGCGTCGACGCGTGGGAAAATAATGTGACAAGCAGTGGCGGATGATGGCAAGACATTTGCATGTTATCCGTCTGCAATATGCCATGCAATGACCAGGCCATGAAATGCAACGATGCCTTTTCATGGCCTGGTCAGGCGTAGGAACGTCCCCAAAAGTGAGTGGGCCAGGGTGAACAGCAGGGACGCATCAAGGAATTTCGCAAAATACCATGGTTGAGCACTTTTGGGTTGATAACCCGATAATTTTCATTGTAAACACACAACTTTTACCACTAAGATGGGGACCGCTAAAGAACATCCGTTGTTCACCGATGTTCATGGGGAGAAAGAATAGAACGACAGTCCACATTATCCCGTAAACGAACATTTTGAAATGGCCAAAAGCTGCAGGGGGTCATTAAGAGTTCACCGATCTATGCTTTTGCACAATTCAGATTGTTGTTCATTGAGTTGAGTTTTTCCCCTTAGACATTCTTCACACGTTCATATTTTCATGGCAAGTTACTTGAATGTGAAGGTGGGAAAGGGTTTGATTTTATTAAGATTACCAGATATAGCTATACTTAGTACTTATTGGCCCACAGACGTTTCTAAGGCAGTGTTCACCTTACAAGTCTGCACTGGCTGCTAGTAAGAACGAAGCCTACCTGCTGGCCGATGAAGAAATTATCATGATTATTGTTGGAGATGATGAGAAAAGGAAAGACGGGTGATCGCTGGTTAAAGATGATTTGATCCGGTTTGTGGAAGGCCATGATGGGCAAGCTAAGAGAATGGGGAAAAGAAAAGGTCTGTAAATAATAACATATGGTATTGTGTTCGTCCTCAGGGCCTCATCAGTCACCTAAAACATTTGTGTAGTGCACATCGTGCACATTATAATATTTGCCACTTGAAAGGAAATGCTACAACTGCATCACGTAACACCCGGCTGAAACGGAATGAAAGCGCATATGTTGAGGACCAACAAAGCAGTGCCAAACAGCTGATAGGTGACAACACACGACACCTCATAAAGTCATAACGTGTTCAGACTTAGGGCCGCAAGGGCCCATCCTGAATTCACTTCGATGACTAGCTCTCTCCTTCCAACGTTTTCTAGTGGCTAAGAAATCCGGACAACCGCTTAGCTTTGACGCACCTCATTTCTGATTAAATAACAACGCTTCCAGATTGGGTACCGAACTGAGACTCCAGTTAGGTGTTCTTTTTAACCTTTCCGATTTTCTTTGTCTTCGGATGTGTTTTAAGGCACCAGCAATTTTTTGTTTGGGGCTCGACACGTGAATGCGATATCGGCTTTTTAAACAAAAGTAAAGTTTTGTTACTTATTTTTGTGTACCGACGATAATTTGTAAGCATCGGTGCGTTTTCGTAGGCCCCGCAGTGTTCATTTAGTGCACTGTCTTTTCATTCCTTCTCTAGGACCATGTCGATTTTGTATGGACCTAGCCTGTTTTTGAGGCCCCATGCTGTATCAAACCCCGCTGTGCTTTGAGGGACCGTTGTGTCTTGATTTTTAGCTCCGGTGTGTATACTTAGAGCAGTCTTAAGGCAATGCCGCTTATTTCCAGACTCGGAAAGCTTTGAAGCGCTCGGTGCATTTTCGTCCTCCAGTTATGCTCTTTGAGTCCCGCTGTGTTTTTTTCCTCATGTTTGTGGGACTTCAGCACAATATTAAGGGCCCGGTATAATTTCTTTGGTTCCGGTCTTGACGTTTCTGGCCCAGTCGCGTGGTTTCGGAAGAATCCGACGTCACTTTTCTGGGCTTGAAAGTTTCTAGTGACTGATTCTGAATTATGTAAAGTCCCAGCCAAAGCCTGATTTTTGCAGGCCGTCGGCGACATTTCTGTATTTTTATGTCCCGCCGGGATTTGTCGAGCTCCGGAATGTTTTTCGGTGTCGTATGCGATTTGTTAAGGCATCTCGTAGTATGTTTGGACTAAGAGGTTATTTTTCTGGTCGGAACATTTATTTTTCGGTACCTCCCTTTATTTTTTAGGATTCAGTCTTGATTCTTGTCGGGTTGCGTTGCGACTTTGGGACCACGCTGTGTTTATTTGGGGACATCAACGCCAATTTTTGTGAGCCCCAAGGGAATTATTGATGACTCGGCCAGAACTTACGCGACTACCGACGGGAATTTTGGGTCCCATGCGCGACATTTGGGGGTGGGGGTGTTGGCGCCAGTTCACAGGTCGCGTTGTGCTAATCTGACCCCAGGCCCAGACTAATTGTAGCGTTCCCCGGCGCAAATGTTAGAGCCCGAAGCAAGTTTTTTGGTGTCCGCTGTATTTATTTAAAACCCTTAATTATGGGGGCCCGAAGCGAATGTATCTTGTCCTAGAACGTTTTTTGTGGACCCCCGCGCGATTCTTGGGTTTTTCGGAACCCGCCTTGCTAGGACGGAGAGATATTTTCCTCTTTGGCATGCCACTGCGGCTGCTCAACGAGTTTTTTTTTTGCCAGCGCATGGCACCATTCAGAGTAGAAAGGCCCTCAGGGTAATTTCCTTTCGTGACCTCTTCTGAATTGTCCGGTGCTCGGGTGAACTCGATAGAATGCCTTTGTGATTTATTTGGATCGACTTCTATTTTTGTAAGCCTCCTGCGCAATATTTGTGAGCCCCGGTGCGATTCTTCGGGCTCCTGGTGCATTTTTTCCGTGCTCCAACGCACTTCCTTCCAGGGCCGGACATCTGTTTGGGGTCTTTGACGAAATTTTTGTGGCAT
Source organism: Imbricaverruca yamaguchii (assembly GCA_034440575.1). Lineage (NCBI taxonomy): Eukaryota > Metazoa > Arthropoda > Thecostraca > Neoverrucidae > Imbricaverruca > Imbricaverruca yamaguchii. Next base: position 195,684 of record JAOTOL010001016.1, read on the forward strand.
TCCCGCACTTGAAGTTGATGTAGTAAGGTGTAGACTTCATTATTGTACCTATGCTACCATAATACATTATGGAAATAAGTATTTTATGGGCTACACCCAAGGTTAGTCATACTTAGCATCGTGCCGTCTATTGGCTTCGGGGTGATATAATGCGGAGATGTGTTGAGGTTCGCATGATGTTTCATAGTTCGTTCGATGGTACCTCTGGGTGACCGTGTTCAAATGAAGTCTGCTCATTTACGTCCGATGTCACCGCTAGGTCGTCACTCTGACCTTAGATGAACCCTCTATAACCTACCACTTCTTCGACTTCAGATGCCCGCTCTTCTACTTTAGACAGTTCCTAGTCACGATGCTGCCCCGAATAGCAAGATTGAATCACTGAATGAAATAGTGCATAGTATGAAATTAACTTAATTAAGAGAGAGAGAGAGAGAGAGAGAGAGAGAGAGAGCGAGAGATAGATAGATAGAGAGATAGAGAGAAAGAGAGATACAGAGATGCAGAGATGCAGAGAGGCTTAGATACAAATATGTATGCAGAGATACAAATGTGCAGAGATCAAGATATACATAGATTAAGGGATACAGAGATCAAGAGATACAGGGATCAAGAGATGCAGAGATCAAGAGATATAGAGATCAAGAGATAAAAAGATCAAGAGATGAAAAGAGTGATGGAGAAGGGAGAGAGGGAGAGGAATATATGGATATATATATCAGTGTATGTATGCATATATATATATATATATATATATATATATATATATATATATATATATATATATATATATATATATATATCCGTAGATGAGGACATGGACCTTTATTTAGATATAGATATATAGATTAGGTATATGCCGCGCCTTCAGTTGTTCTTGTGCCTTGTGTTCGCCGACGTTAAATTCACGATAGTTTTGATGGACTCGCAAGCGTTTGTTTCAGCGCTGGACGCCCGGCAGCCATCACAGAGACTCGTGTTTCGCGATGTCACCCCCGCCGGAGAGCGGATAGCTAGTGATCATAGTGACTTCTAGTGATCAAGCCACCTGCTGCCACAAACACACAAATGCACATACACACAAATACACACACACATACATACATACACACATACCTACACACACATACACACACATACACACACACACATACACACACACACATTTACACTCACCCTGCATATTACTAGGCGCCGAGCTCGGCTGTGGCTCAGTCATCTATTGTTGTTGATCTCTATGTTTGTTGATTGAGGAAGAGAATACCAGAGGTAATTGTGAGCCGATATGGAGTACTCTCATTTACTTGGATAAAGATCGCTATTAGTTAGCCGTTTCTAGATCAGCTCTGCTTTAGAAGCAGGCTGGCCGTTCAGATCGCGGCCAGCTCGCCTCTTCGGGGAAATCCGAGCCGGGCTGCGATGTCGAGCGCCCAGGCACGCAGGCTGGGAATCGGATGACTGCAGTGGCGGACACAGTTGTTGAACTATTCATCATTTTGTCAACATGTACAGTATCTTCGGATATATATGCTGTTGTGCTGTTGGCGCATCATCTTTTCCCTGTCAGTCATGTGGAGGTATCCCTGGAGATGAAGCTGAAGACGCCACTGGCAACTTGCACATGTCACTGGATACGGTGAGGGTGAGGGCACTATATCGTGCGGTCGTCTGGGGGAGGGGAGGGGTAGTTGATGCGTGGTCTTCCAACGCAGGCTTGGGACGGACTACAGGGAACTGACACCAGCGGACGGTCTGGCTTATTCAATGGCCGAGGTGGTTGACTGGTTTAAGATCGATACACATATGCATAGTGCAAGGTATTGAACGATATGTCAAGTGTATGGCTTTTTAACCTTGAAATCATTCTGCTCGCATGCAGCATCCAGCTAGGAGTGTGTGTGTGTGTGTAAGTGAATTGTAACAGCCTGCCACCGTGTGGTGCTTTCGGCTGTTTACGACTTTGAAGTCGGTTGGAGGTGGTGGTCCGGACGGTGCCTGGTAGTAGTTGGTGGAGGGGGTTGGGGGTCATCGCCTTTGGTATTAACATTGCAAACATACATGGTCATACACTGTTAGTTGTCTCTTACATTCTTTTTTTTTGTCTTTTGTCTAGTTATTTGTTGTTGTTGTTTTTTCCGGTTCTTTTTGTACTTTTTTCCTTTCTTTTTGTTTGTTTGTTTTAGTTTTTTTATGTTTTTTTCCACTTCCTTTTTATGTTTGTTTGAGGTTCTGATGTCGGTCTGGCACCAGCATCTTTCGATTTAAAAAATATATAAACACATGTCATGGGCAGAGTTGGGAGAGACTGGGTTGAGGAGTTGTTCGGATGTTTGTTCCTATGCTGTTTGGTGTCGAGTAGGTTTATTACGTGTTCTGGTTTTCATGGGTGTTGTGGTTGGTTTGTTCGTGGATGTAGTGCTTGGTTTGTTGGTTGCTCGTGTTGTCGGTGCTTGGGTGGTTGGTAGAGTGGTTCCTGCGCTATCTGAGCTAACGTCTTCTTCCTCTGAGTCTGTGGGTGGTCTGTGGTGAAGGGGGAGTCTGAAAAACTCCCCCTTGCGTGCTTGGGGTGGGTCTGGGGGGAGTGATAGGCGTGGTGGATTGTATGCTTCGCGGTGTGGTATGAGGGGAGGTGCCTGTGCTTGTGCCGTATGTTTTGTTGTGGGTTCTGGCCGAATGACAATTGTAGGGTCCGTCTGGGTTTCCTGAGGGGTGGCTGTAGGGTGAGTGTATGTCTGCGTGGGCCGGGCGGTGAGCATCGGGTACTGCTCGTCACCCCACTCCCGTGACCGTGACGGGGCCACGCCCTCGATGTGGATGAGTCGGAGGATGACCTTCTCCTTCCTCTACCAAGGGCAAGTCCCGGGAGGTGTGGTTCCCGCCGCAGCCCACGCATTTCCTAACCTCACTAGTGCACTCGATAGTGTAGTGTGATTCGGCACAGAGGCCACATGTGGGGTTTGTGTGTTTGCAGCCCCCCTCGTGTGGCCATATCCTTGACAAAAGGAACAGCGACGAGGGAGGGGTGCACGTGATGTTACTTTGTATGTGATGTAACCAGCTGTGACATGTGCGGGTTGTTGTTTGGATGTGAAAGTCAGGATGAGAATGTGAGTGTTTGGTTTGTTTGTGGGGGAGGGGGCCGGTACACCGAGGAGATCCCCTGGCTCGCAAACCTGCGAGCCAGTTTCTCCTCAGGAATCCATTCCAACTCCCATGCATGTATTATCCCCTGAGATGTGTTGCGGTGTGTGTCTGGTGTTATGGTGACCTGTGTGTTTCAGAGGTGTGTGATCTGCTCTCAGATGTGTGCGTCCGTGGTGTCGCAGGCCTGGATCAAGAGCTCCCCAGATTTTAGATGGCGTGCGTGTAGGGGAGCTTGTGTCCGATGGGTGACCTCAGTTTCCACCTCCCAAGGGTCGAGGCTGGTCGTGGGCCGACCATCGACCCAGCTAGGAGAACATGTAAGCCAATTAATAAAATCAGTTACTCAGTTTGCATGTGCCGGGGTAATTCGAATGTCTACCTTAAACAGCGCAGAGTCGCATTTGTTGTCCCATGAAAACGTTTGTCATACGTTAATAACTTCGAATTCAGCGCGGGCTATCCTGCCCCCCCCACCAAAGGATTTTAGCAATGGGAACACGGGGACGAGCAGCTTAGGGGTAAGTTGCTCGTCTCACAGTCGAAAGGTTGTGGGTTCGAGTCTCACCTGTCGCTACTCTTCGCCCGCGACCAATCGGCGTGAGAGATTGGCGACGCTACATAACTCAACGGTCGATGTGTCGTAAAAACCAATGACCAACCGACTAACAATGGGAACGGATTTAGGTTAGATTTACGGTGAAAACAGAAACGTGACTCATATCCGTGTCGCGTTAGACAAAAACAAAGCATTTTAATCTACTTCCCTGTGGACAATGGAAATGCTTCGAGGGAAGGTAAAGTTCAAGTGATGCTGGGGCTGATGCGAAATCACCAATTATTTCGTGCTACCGTCGGCAACAGGCATAGCAATGCACACGTTAGTTCGTATTGAGAGCGTAATTCGAAGTTCTTCGAGCATGACAATTTGAATGGTTCCCCATAATCAGAAAAACTAGAACAATTAGGTATATTTAAACATTGAATTCCATCTTATCAACCACAAATATAGAAAGAATAAATGCCTTAAAGCTGTAGTGATCGCTTATGATGTAATATGGTATCAGTACTACATATTTTATTTTTAAGTTTAATGAGGTGAAAGCCATCATCATTGTAGATCCTGTGATGCCAGTATGGGAAACTGCCTCTCCATCTTGAAAGTTGGGATGGCAGGGGTTCATCAACTTCCAAATGCAGGCTCGATTTTTTACAGCTGGTAAAAATGTTTCAAACATACCCGATGTCTACAACAAAGCGGCCGAAGTCTAGCTGATTTTTGGATGTGTGGGCGTACTTTGGCATAACATCTACTGTGCCTATCTGGTGACTTCGTGTGATAAGCTCATGTTCCTCTGTCTCGCTACAGTCTTCATAACAATGGATGGGCCTGAGGTGAAGCAAACCTTAATGACGTCATTGTTGCAAGCATTGGATAGGGGAAACCTGGCCAGGTTCATACAATTTGAGCGAAACTCAATATAACTCATCACTTTGGAGGGGTAGCGAGGAGATTGCTGCACCTACGCCGAGCCTAAACCTGGTATCATCACGATATTTTGTTTTCGTGGCATCCTCTGGGCTTTCCACCAGAGAGCAAATCATGGCGCAACTATCGGTTCATCAACTTACCCCACAATAGGGTTAAATTGATGCTGATGATGGGTTAACACGCGCCCTGGAGGGCCTCTGAAAATAACGCGCCTTGGAGAGGGGGGGCGGATTCCGCCCCCCCTAAGATCTCAGCTCCTATGAAGGCTAGAGCAACAAAATTCACAGGATGGATGGGTACCATAGTGTACTCTATTGTGTGCAAAGTTCATGACCTTAGGTCAATATCTTCAAGGTCAAATGAGGTCAAAATAGTAAAATGTTCTAGTTTTGCGTGGCTTTGCTTGTCATTATTATGTATCGCTGTGGTTGTGTTTAAATGCTCCAAAATTGGCATTAATGATGTTTTGGACATTATTAATGATGCAATACAGATGCCAGATCCGCCATTTGACCTCAGGTCACCTATATAGGAGCACTTTATTAGATCATTACCTGCTCCAGTTACCGGAGCCGAGCTCCCATCCCGACTGCTCCGTTGGGCGGCTCGGCGCAATCGGCTTCGCAAATAAAGGAGTGAAATACATGATTAAAGTATGGAAATGCTTAGGCACACAATTACAAACAGTATATTTCGGGATGTATAGGGAGTAACATGTAAAGTGACATCAATCGCATGACAGTCATTTGCATTTATGACACATTCCAGTTGACCAAGTTTGGCTCCATTAGCCTGTCATGAACTTGACCTGACTTGACCTCGGCGACCTAACATGACTTTTAAATTATATAGCATAACAATATGCATCAAACAAGTCGCTAGTGTTGTCAAGAACACTTCCCTATTGCCAATATACGGGAAGCGCATCAGCGCCGATTTTTGTGGTCTGGCGCTGCGAATTGTTTTTACTTTAACGGCCCCTAACTTGAAAACTTCGCGGCCGATTTCCACTTTTCTTGCTTTAAACAATGCGCCGGTCATTTCTAAGCAGGTACGCTATAACTTTGGCATATATCGTCCGGTACAATATGGAGTTATGTACGAAAAATCGGAAGGATTGGCGGATTTCACCATACCCCCTCTAGGGCGTGTGTTAACCTGTTATGAACTTGACCTGACTTGACCTCGGTGACTTGACATGACTCTGGAACAATGTAGCATGACAATGTACATCACTCAAGTCGCTAGTTTTGCCAAGAACACTTCCTTTTTGCTAATATACCGGAAGCGCATCAGCGACGATATTTGCGATCTGGCGCTGAGAAAATATTTTGACTTTAGCGACCCCTAACTCGCAAAATGTTAGGTCGATTTTCATTTTTCATACTTCAAACAACGCGCCGGTCATTTACTGGCAGGTACACAAACAATGGCGCATATCGGCCGGTAAAATCTGGAGTTATCTACGAAAACCCGGAGGGGTGGGCGGATTTCCCCCCCCCCCTCTCCAGGGCGCGTGTTAAGTTGATATAATGTAGGTTAAGCAAACCATGTTATCAATATAGATGGTACTAGTTTGCTCCTTTTGAAAGTTTCATATTTCACGCTTACAGTAACAATACTGTTGTGAGTCTTGACTAACCATAGCTAATGGTTTATGCCATTTATGGAATGCTCAAACGTTCATTCCATAGATATCTTGATACAGTTTTAGCAGACGCCTTAATAAAAGTAGGCAATTGTATGGTTATTTTGTTCCATTTCCAATCCATAAAACGTTGGAACAGGCTGCATGTTAAGCACGAATTTAAACTCATTTCACAGTCGCCAAGTTGAGAAAACATGGTAATGAGCTGACTTAAAAAGTTCGCAAGTGGGCGACAGATTAGAAATTTAGGCCAAAGCAAGGGCACTTTCGGTCCAAAAATGTGTCACATCTTTACCATTCTGTAGTCTCGGATCAAAAGTACTTGGGCTTAATTTTTCCGTGAGAAGAGGGTGTCAGTAGCAACATGTGCAACAGTAGCAATGGCAACCGGCTTCATGCTTTTGGAGAAAATGCTGTTGTATTAACCATCGCGTGTATCAACTAGACCCGGTCTCCATACTCCTATTTTTCACGGCTATTTAATGTGTTTGCATGGCAACCTCGCAAGCTGTCACCTGGACTGTGCCATTTGGATCCTCTGACATCAGTGCTTACATAATCATAAGCATCATATTTGCTCCCAAAACGCTGCAGAAAGGACATTGCAAAATATTGTGATAAAAGATAAAACTGGCTGAGTGTAGGGCTGGGTGTTACGGAGACTGGGACGGTATCTTGTAGTTAGATTGAGTGAGCCATTCATCTCAAAACAAAGCCGCTGGGTATAACTCTAAAAAAATTTCGCCAGACACTACAACGGCGATAGTGCTCAAACGAACCTTGCTGGGCTCTATACCAATCGCGCCGCGGCCTACGAAAATCGTATCAGAGTCCACAAAATCGTTGGACTCCATCCTCCCGAGAAAAAAATCGAGATGGATCTTGAAAAAGCGCACAATGGCCTGAAAGCTTCCACATGGTTCCGGAATGGTTCAGTTTACATAAAAAACAAGGGACCTTCAAAATATCGAATAGAGTTTAAAACAAATTGCACTGAGGCTTACAAATCGATGCACCTGACCAAAAATCGCACCGACTGGGGCTTAAGGCTCAGGGCCCTCCAATGTTGGTTTCATTGCTGAACGTGTGGCGTAACATCTGCTGGTGTGCGTCTACCAACGCAAACATGACCCGTGTTCAACTGAGGAACTAGGAGTCATTGAAGTACAGCTTAGGGTAGATCACTTCAGGTTTCATAGACGTTTATAAGCTACGTTCTTGTCGATTAGCAGTCGTGTGGTGCATATTTTGGGAAAGGGATGACACGTACTATCACCACGCAAGGTATTAATGTCCCCCTCGCCCTCAATCTTTTGGGACAGTACATTCAAAAGTTACATTGTTTCACTACATTACCGACGTTTTGTGCTTCAGACTTGATCACCATATATCAGCAATTGAGTATCAAATCCGAAACGTTGGTAATTTCTTGAAATAATAGTCATTCATTTTAAGAACCTTTTCATGGCTATGAAGACATTGCAAGTTGTATATTCCTCCCATGTATGCTTAGATTTTACTCCGCTACGAATGCAAGTGTTTACACGCTTTTGGTGCCTCACAATTTGATTCCTTATCTATGATGACATTTCGTTTGTAATTGCCCCCCTCCCCTGCTTCGGAATCAGGGATTAACTATTGGTGTGCTGCGTGGGTGTAACCATTGAGGGGGGCTGGAGAGGGGACATGTCCCCCAATTTCTGAAAAGTGACGATTTGCCCCCTCAATTTTGTCGTGTCCCCGCAGCCTCAGCTACCTAAGTATCATCTCTGCAAAATTATACTTAGTCATTTATGAAGTGAAAATATGTATGTCAGAGTATCACCAACAATACTAAAAGCCGACCTAGGCAATCAACGAGCTTCACAGGCTATCTGTAGTTGCAAAATATCCGAGTTATAAATCAGGAAACGTTTTTTTGCTTCCAGCCAATTCTTGAAGAGCATGAACCTTGACCATCTTCTGTTTTCAATTGGGTAGAAAATTGTGCTCTGCTAGACAACAAATTTGCATTATCGCAGGGCCTTATACGTCTTAGGTTGCATTCACCTGCTCATATATTGATATATCTGGAACAAATGTGACTCTAGGTGTTCTTGGATACTTTCGAGACTATTGAGGGAAGTCATGGGGATCCGTAAGCACGTATGTCTAGTTAATGTCGTATTCGTATTCGTAGTCAGTGACGAGTTTGCCAGAGGCGTATTTGTAATGGCATCGGCATTCCGCGACGGTTTTAAGATCGTTCGAATCAATTGCCACGAATGCTTCTGCCTGTACTGAACACGCCGGAAGGAACTACATAGGTCTCACAATACAACTTTAACGGTCAAGGTTCAACGCAAACCGGTTTCTTCGGTCGTCTCCAATTTTTTTTTTCACCCGCACCTGCCCACATCTGGTATCAAGCAATAGCCTGTGGTGAACCGTCGTGCAACATTTAAAATCGGCACATGTTAAGGTCAAACTTCTAGGTCAAATGTTAGCTTGATTTATTAGATGGTGACATTGAAGTCATATTGACCGAACGGGAGAATCGGTTGCATTCGCCTCAATTTGCATCAAATGAGGATCATTCAACGTGGCTTGCTGTGCAGTATCAGAAAGCTAAGCAATCTATTTTTTAAAGAGAATAGACGAAGCTGATCCTTCGGTCGCCTATTTTCTTCTTTTTCTCTCAAACCTATCCAAATCTGACATCAGGCAATAATCAGTGGTGAACACTCGAGAAACATTTGAGGCCAAGGTCAAAAGTTTGATTCAGTTCTTCGATGTCCTCGCGTTTCGTCGCTACTGCTTCCATTTGCAGAAAATTGATGTCATTCGTATTGTGTCACTCGTGTTGTCTTGTTGTGCATTATCTGAAAGTTTAAATTTAGAAATAGTCTTGACGGATCAAAATTGAAGCTGATTTCTTCGGTTGCCTCATATTTTTTGGTGGTTTTCGCCCAAGCCTACCCAGATTCACCATCAATCGACAGCCCACGGTGAACCCTCGAGTAACATTTTTAAGCCAGGATGTGGCAAGATCAATCCTAAAGCTAAAAGGCTAGTTTTAATTTTTCCAAGTCCTCGCAATTCGTCGCTATGGGTTCAATTTGCACCAAGTGGGTGTCACTCGACGTGGCTTGTACCGTATCATAATGCTACCAAATATAACTAATTTATAAGGTCAAAAGTCAAACCGATTTCCTTAGTCGCCTCGTATTTTCTTCTTCGCCCTAACCTACTCGCATCTGATACCAAGCAATAGCCCGTCGTGCACCTCAAGCAACATTTCAAACCGGATCAATGTCAATGTCAAAGCACAAGACCGGGGGTTAGTTTAAATGGTTCGACGTCCTCGTGCCTCGTCGCTATGTCTTCGATTCTCATCCAGTAGAGTGACTCAACGTGTCGTGTCGTACTCCATCAAACTGTTCAGAAATCACTTTAATTTTCAAAGTCAAAGGTCGAACTCATTTCTTCTGTCGCCCAACGTTCCTTCGTTTTCTCCAAAAGCTACCCATGCTTGGTATCAAGAGATAGCCAGTGGGAAACTCTGGAGTAGCATTTCAATCTGGGGCATGTCAGATCAAACTCCAAGGTCAAAGATTAGTTTAACATGCGCCCTGGAAAGCGTCTGAAAATTACACGCACTGGAGGGGGGCGGATTCCGCCCTTAAGTTCACGGCTCCTATTAAAGCTGGAGAAGCGAAATTCGCAGGGTAGATGGGTACGATAGTGAACTCTATTGTGTGGAAATTTCATGACCAATATCTTCAAGGATATTGGCCATGAACTTTCTATATCTAGGCTATACCATGGCCAATATCTAGGTCAAAATATGTCAAAATGTTGTGGTTTTGCGTGGCTTGGCTTGTCATTGTTATTGATCGCTGTGATTGTGTTTGAACGCTCCAAAATGGACATCAATGTGTTTTGGACATTACTACTGATGCAGTACAGATGCTAGACCCGACATTTGGCCTCAGGTCATCTATATAGCAGCATTTTATCGGGCCATTACCTGCTGCAGTTACTGTAACCGGGCCGCCCCCTGACATCTCCGTTGGGCGGCTCGTCGCAATCGGCTTCGCAAAGAATAGGGTGAAGTACATGAATAAAGTATGGAAGCGCTTAGGTACACAATGACAAACAGTAGTTTTCAAGATGTGTAGGGAATAACACACAAAGTGACATCAACCGCATGACGGACATTTGCATTTATGACAGCATTCCAGTTGACCAAGTTTCGTTTCATTTACCTGTCATGAACTGGACCTAACGTGACCTCGGTGACCTAACATAACTTTGAAACTATATGGCATAATAATATACATGAAACAAGTCGCTAGTGTTGCCAAGAATATTTCCCTTTTGCCAATCTATGGGAAGCGCATCAACGCCGATTTTTGTGGATTGGCGCTGCGAGATTTTTGGACTTTAATGGCCCCTAACTCGAAATTTGTTGGCCGATTTCCGGGGCGTGGTTATGGCTTCAATTTGCATCATGTGGGTATCACTTGACATGGCTTTCCGTTCGGTATCAGAAGGTTGAGATATCGAAGTAATTTCAAAAATGTCGAAGGTCCGGCGGGTTCACAATTATTGAGTGTAGTAGGAATAGGACGGTCAGATCTATGTTTGTTTGCAGCCTTTGTGATAGCAGTCACTCGTATCCTAGATGACTAGGGGCTCCTCAAGAAATCCGTCGTAACCTGTTCGGACGGTGCTCTCATCGCTGGTTTTTAATTTACGCTACCACATTGCTGTTACGGACATACAAAACACATAACTTTATTTTCACTTTGACCGCTTTCCTCTTAATGACTCAACTGTAGTTGTCAAATTTGCAAGAGAAGCCACACGTGAATGCGCACAATTTTATAACTAGCCCGAGTTCATAACCGCGAGAGAGCAATGTTGTAATCAGGTGTAGAACCCAGGAATTATCATGCGGGCACCTGTCTGGAGAGGCGCCATTTCTTTGGATCGGCTCCACTGTGAAAGCGCCTCAAGTGGCGCCTCTCGCTGCAAAATTCGCGGGGGCGGGATGCACTCGGCTCTTCCCCAAGGGGCGCCTTTCCTTCCAAGGGGAGCCTTTTTATTTAATAGAGGCGCTTCAAGCTGAAAAATGCGAGCGGGAACACTGGAACCTTTTCAGAGGGACGCATTTCCCGGCCTGGGGGAATGTGTCCCCATAAAGCAGGATAGCATGGGAAATGAAATTGCATGTTCATCTTTGCTACCATAAAACCATCGTCCGATAATTTATGTTTTTCCTGCTACGAGAGGGCAACGTTAAACATACTTAAAACATTGCTCTAACATTGTTGGACCTGATTCACTATGGTGATAGTGAATCAGGTCCAACACATACGATATAAAACTAGACGTTCATAGTTAGAGATAAGTAGTGAAACATGCTAATTTTCGTGCAACATTAGTCACCAAAAAAACATTTTTAGCAATGGTAAATCTGAAAAATTGAAATACACTGGAATTGAAATGAATTGAAGTGTCTGAAAATGGCATTGAAAAGGAAGTGGCTGAACTCCAAAGTTTTGTTATGTCCAGCCGGCCACGTGTATGCCGTCATGTACGTGTCAGAATGTTGGCTGACCACGTCGGCAGCTAGGTCCAGCCGGCCACGTGTGTCTGTCGGTGTGTTGGCTGACCACGTCGGCAGCTAGGTCCAGCCGGCCACGTGTGCGCCGTCATGTGCGTGTCAGTGTATAGGCTGACGACGTCTACAACTAGGTGCCGCCGCCACGGAACGGCTCGCGCCAGACGGCACGGAGCCTTGGGGTAGGCTGGTGCCGTGACTTTAGCGACTCGTGGTCGACCACAAGTTATGGGATTCTATTGCAATCGCTAGTCATCAGCTACTTCGCCGGGTCACACTGAACCCGACCGGCGGGGTTGGTGCCATAATGGACATGCCATATCGATCCCCGATAATACAAAGCCATGTATATTTGCTGATGAATATTTGCTATGTGTTCACAACCGAATGTCAGTACACACTGAAGCTGTCAGCCGCCTCCACGATGCTGCTGCTCCCCGCATGGCTCTCGTTCGATATCTCTTGTATGGCCATTTTATGAGCCATCTTCCATATTGACTGAAGCGATTGTATCTGAATACGCTGGGTTTCGACAAGAGACTTTGTTCAAAAACAATGATCTCGTCTAGGTTCACATTTGGGTTCATTTAAGTTTTTATTTCATTGTTTTTTTTTGTGCGAATATGAGAAGTCCAACTGCTGGCCAACTGTCCAAAATACTGTTGCAGAAGCATGGATTACGAATACAGTTGCTTATAAAAGGAATAGTTTCGATGTCAGGGTTGTGTTGCTGATTCAATAATTGTTTCCTATTCATGTTCCCACAACTAATTGTAGATAATCATAGATGTGTGGGAGGGATTCCAGCGTCCCAATCTACCTCCTTCCCCACCACTTGTGTACATCGTAGACATCTCAAAGGGCCCGTTATTATTTGCATGGGCTTGGAGACGTTCTTAGGCTCCAAACAACATCTAAAAAAGTTATGTTGAACATTCTGTCTCCTCCAAGACAATAGCGTAGAGGAGTGCGAATGGGCCACTAGCATGGCCCTCGGGCCGTGTCATGGACCCGTAGAATCCCAAGAATTGGGTGACCGATCCAGTCACCCTCTTAGCTACGTCCAAGTTTGTGGCACTGACTGTGAAGATCAGCAGCAAGGAACGAATGATACCTTCCCTTCCTCAGGCTTTTGGCTGCACCATTGGATGTTTTGCATGTGCATGTATGGACATCTAGTGCTTTACACCATTAAAAATCATTTGTTCCGAGCTATGACAATTTTGTCGACGTAAAATGTAAACGCAAGCCCAAATAGCCTTTATCAATCCACCAATCGTTTTACCTCCTGAGCTCTCCACTGGGAAGGTTGACATTTCGACATTCTTAAAGTGTATATTAGACGAACCTGAGCTGTCCAGTTTCGATATGTGTCCAATAGACTTCGAGATGGAGGGGATAAATGGGGGGATCCACCCCATATATTCAGGCCTAAACGAGCCCCACTTTAGTAATTGTAATAAATCCACAGACACCTCGGGTCTTCTTAATACAACTACATTTTAACAATATTCTGAGCACGCCTGTGCTCTAACGTACGGTTGCTTACGTGCAGCTACACCGAAGTACACTTGTGCATGCAAACATGGGTAAGTTCCCTTGCATCTGTGTATGTACATTTCCGTATATTCACGTACATTTCCCTGGACCTATATTCATATACGCAACTTTGGCCCCCATACATTTGCGCTCACTTACATTTGCGCATGTGTGCGTTCGTGCTTACGTAGACTTGAGTGTGCGCACAATTGGCATGCGTATACGTAAAAGTACGTTCACACAAACTGATTCGGCGGGCGCACTTTCCGGGATCATCAGGTGACTCGCAGTGCATGTACAACACTCGGTGCTTGGGAACATGAGTGTCGAAACAACAACAAAAATAAACACTCAGCAGGGAAGAGGTGACAAATCCCCACCAATACGGGGTCAGACACAATCACTCCTGCGCCATACACATGATATCGGCATGTGACCTTCATAATATGACGCTTTATTGGCCCTCACAACCTGGGGGTGGGGGGCGAATGTCTCATCTTTTCCTTTTCCTAGGCCTGTCTATCGGGAAGTCCAAAGTTATTTTGGGAGAAGAGGGACGATAGATTTCCTAGGCATGTTCTTTACAGTTAACAACATAAAACCCTGGCTTGCATAACACAGCCTATCTCGCGCCCAGCAAACAGTTTTCGAATCCCTCGCATAAAAGACGTTCTATGACAGTGGCGTTAGCATAGAACTGCTAAAGTAGTCGATAGTATCCCATCTCTGTTGCTGAACCCAGAGACGTCTACAGAGTAGCTTTCTCCTGTTCTTGCCCCGTCCCCCCGAGTGTTCCGTACATTCATCAGTATACAATGTGCAGTTCAGTGCACTGCCGGAGATCCCAGGAGTGGTGGGAAGGTTGGAAATAAATGCTGTCTGCTGGGTCCGTGATCTCTGTTTCTGGGTGTGAAAACATGAAGCTGAAAACATGAAGCTTTCCAAAAATGAGAATCTGGTCATGCACTGCTACACGTCATGGAGTTTTTAGCTCGATTGACCGATCCAGAGGGCCCGATTCTATTACGTTTGCAAGATATCACAATCTAAAGCTTAACGGACATTTTATATGTCACACGCCGGGGATGGATACTACATGAGGGTGCATTGGGCCTAGACAGACCCGTTTCATAGCATGCTGGGAGATCATGTTAACCAATGTGTACGACATATCACGATTATGCACACCGTCATCTTTTTGGGGAGTTTGAGATCTATTTCAATGATTTAGTGAATATGTATTTTCTTATCATTACATTCGGGAGTATTATATGGCCATTCGGAAGTCGTTGGAATTGATGGACACAAATTCTAAGTAACAGATTTAGGAAGTCTGCATTTTTCGCATAATTGACTGCGCATCGGACGCTTATGTTTATTAATGTTTTATTTATTGAACGGGAATAGAGTCGCCAGAGGTCGGTTGAAACAAAATAATGTCTGCGAACACATGCCAGCTGCTATAAAACTTGCACACACTTTGCGATACAACGCATACCGACCAATTATGTGATGGTTGGAATCTTCCATTCTGCTTCTTAACGGAACAGTAGCTGTTTGGAAGAGCTAGAAAACACAGCTAAGGAATTAGCCAAATTCTTACCGAATCACACACGTATGTTCCGATAACATAACTACAAGACAAGATTAAGATAGGAAAAATCTTAAATTCAGCTGCAATTTCCGACCGCAAAATCAAATGATGCTATACAAAAATAGTCCGGAGCTTTTCATTTCATCACATAAAAGTTTAACAAGATATACAGTGTCAGTGCATTCTGTAGAACTTTACCACTGTTTAACTGATTAAGCCGAGGTGCTTTAGATGTACGTAAATACAATCGTACATGATGAGTAATACATGGGTAATTCTTTCCTTGAGGGTTTGGAACGGTGGTCTAGCCTGGTGGTCGCTTACCCTTGAAGCAGTTGCTTCGTCCAGCAAGCGCGTTAATGGACATTTTCATCAGCGATACC
>JAOTOL010001017.1:0-37500 GCA_034440575.1 Imbricaverruca yamaguchii
CGGACGTACGAGCGCTCAGGAACAGAGGTACAGTTTAGAGGTGTGGTAAGCCAAAAAACACATCAGCAAAATTGAACTCGCAACACCACGAATGATTGACATTCAACTGGAAATTGCTGTCTCACATTGCATCGACACGTCAAAGGACAAGAAGTAATCGTAATCAAACATGGCAGCAGCAAAATCGACCGGCCTTCTACAGCGCGCGCCGCGAACTGCGCAACCCCACAGCACTGGCTGATGCACGCAGCCAGGCCCGCAGCACGGGCTGATGCAGGCAGCTAGGCCCGCAGCACGGGGTGATGCACGCAGCCAGGCCCGCAGCACGGGCTGATGCAGGCAGCTAGGCCCGCAGCACGGGCTGATGCAGGCAGCTAGGCCCGCAGCACGGGGTGATGCAGGCAGCTAGGCCCGCAGCACGGGCTCATGCAGGCAGCTAGGCCCGCAGCACGGGCTGATGCAGACAGCTAGGCCCGCAGCACGGGGTGATGCACGCAGCCAGGCCCGCAACACGGGGTGATGCAGGCAGCTAGGCCCGCAGCACGGGGTGATGCAGGCAGCCAGGCCCGCAGCACGGGCTGATGCAGGCAGCTAGGCCCGCAGCACGGGCTGATGCAGACAGCTAGGCCCGCAGCACGGGGTGATGCAGGCAGCCAGACCCGCAGCACTGGCTGATGCACGCAGCTAGGCCCGCAGCACGGGGTGATGCAGGCAGCCAGGCCCGCAGCACGGGGTGATGCAGGCAGCTAGGCCCGCAGCACGGGGTGATGCAGGCAGCTAGGCCCGCAGCACGGGCTGATGCAGACAGCTAGGCCCGCAGCACGGGCTGATGCAGGCAGCTAGACCCGCAGCACGGGGTGATGCAGGCAGACAAGCCCGCAGCACGCCATCAAGGACATATACTACATAGCTGCAAATCTGACTTGGCGGAACTAGCAATGATGTACGTTGTAAGATTGCTCGAGAGGAAAGACGAGACTTTTGCTACCTGATCGGACCAGGGGAAGCTGCAGCTGACGGAAGAAGCACCCACCATAACTTTTGATCTATGAACGACTTGCACAATATCGTTGGAGAAGCTGCAGTCCCCAACGTCACCCGACGGCAGGCGGCCCGAGGCTTCTCTTGCCGGCGCAGACTCCAACACCCTTGTGACAACCCGGCCGGTCCGCTGTGCTGAGGCTGCTGCTGCTGCTGCTGGGCTGTCGGTCGTTGGCCGTGACCGTCCATTCAAACACAGCACTTTAGTTCAGGACCTCGCGTTGTTATTTTCACTCCTCAAGTCCTCAAGATGCCTGGTGACGGCGGTTCCCTGATGGCTGATGGCGGTTCCCGTCGCTCGAGGTAGATGCGGCGTTAGAGAAGGCTGGTAGGTCGAAGTCGTTCTGGATAGTCGGTACAAACGGTGCACCGTTCCTATCAGCTGGTGGGTTGATGTCGTCGCGTCGAGTTGTTAGGAGTCGTGTGCCGTCTGGCAGGGTGGTGACCACTTGGTACTCCGGCCGCGGAACGTCTTCTTGTCGTACCGTCCTGGGAGGTCCTTCCCGGCAACGGTCGACACTCTCCTTGCTGTGATGTAGTAGTAGTAGCGTGTAGGCGTCCGGGGTTGCAGAGGTGAAGCCGCAGCAACGGTGTAGACAGGGGGGACAGGTACAGCGGTGAAAGCGGGGGGTAGAGGTTATAGTTAAGTCGCAACCACACAAGTGACAGTACCCACACTCAAAGCAGTACAGGTAGGCGGTGTCGGTGTGGCAGCGGCAGAAATGCCCGTCACGGCGTTGGTTGGTCCAGTAGGTTCGATGATAGTCGCAAAGGTCGTCCTCCATGAGGGAGTAGGCGAGGCAGTGTCCCACTACTGGGATTAAAATGTCCCAGCAGGTACAGCTGCCGTGGGTTAGGAAGTCGAGATGGGTGGGGGAAAGGAATTTACCTTCCCTGGCGTTTGGCTCCAGGGGGACGGGAAGGCCGATGTGTAGACCACGCTGTGGGATGTGCAGCTGGTTCACCACATCCGTGGGCATGCGGCACCAATGTGACAACCCGGCCGGTCTGCTGTGCTGAGGCTGCTGCTGCTGCTGCTGCTGCTGCTGTTGGGCTGTCGGGCGTTGGCCGTGACCATCCATTCAAACACAGCACTTTAGTCCAGGACCTCACGTCGTTATTGTCACTCCTCAAGTCCTCAAGCACAAGCAAGACACAGCGAATTGTCAAGGAATTCGCGCAACAAACAATGCGAATTGTTCACGTAGTTCCGCACGTAAATGGTGCGAACTGTACCTCGTTCTCCCGGTTCTTGGTTGCGACGCTCGGTCCGTCCCCCGCCAGGTCAGGTGCAGTTGGAGGTAGAGTGTTGGCCAACCTGGTGGTGTGCGGCGGCAAAGAGGTGCACAGCTCGGCGTCTGGTGATGGTCTGCCCTCTTGAGTGTTTCGTGCCATTGTATTTATATTGGTGGGTTTATATACTGGTGGAAAACTACTGGCTGCTAGCCTCCCGTCCAGACGGCTGCCAACTTCCGTGTGTATGCTTGAGTCTAATTATTATCCCGGAGCGTGTGTGTGCATGTGAATTGAAAAGAAACAGATGGCGTCTGGTTCATGTCGGTGTCAGTAGTTGGTTTATCAGATGTACCGATAGAGTGGCGTGTATGTCTAGCGCTTGACGGCTGTTTAAGTTACTAGCTGGTCTAAGCGTGTGTTCTGGTGGCAAAGCGGGCGAGTGATGAATTGCTGCTCGCGATATGTATGCTATAAAGCATACTTAGTGTCAGTGCAGCGCGACGCCTGGGCCGGCGCATGCGGGAAGCTAATGCAATGCGAGGTCAGTCGCTGCGTGCATATGTTTAAACGGCGCCTGAATGTCGCGTGGCCTCGATGGCCGGCGCGCGTGCGTGTCGGGATAGCTGATGCAATCGACGCGGGGTGCGCGCGTCCTGGCTTGGCTGAGGGAGTGTAGCTGTTACACCCTCCCCGTCATACGTAGGCGCCGCGGCAGAAGCGGAGGGCCGCATATAAGTATTGTGTGATGCATGAGTGCATCGGTCGGGCCCCGCGACCGATCGTGATGTGCTGGGCTCGCCTCCACCACACTGGGCCATGCGTCGCCCACAGCCCCAGGAGTGGCGCTGATCAGCAGGCAGCTGGCGCGGCATGGGCGGCGCCGCCGCAGTCGCCTCACACTGGCAAACATTGTGGTCTAACTACAGCGGGGTTAAAATATTGGTTTTTCGTAAGGTGTGAGATGTCGAAACGGGCAAAGTAGGATGTCGAAATTTGTCATGGAATTAGTGTCCTTTAACATGCTTTTGATGTCTTCAGACTCAAATTTCAGCCAATGGTGTAGGTGCAAATGCTGGCACCTTTATCATTTGTTTTGAGATTAATCATTTAAGAAGAGTTATAGTCGGAATAGGTAGAATAATAACTATGATATAATCTGGTATTGCATCCATATCACATTATAGGTAATTCCTTTACCTGAAATTGCATTGCGAAATTTTCGTGTACCACCATTCCTTATCGAGAGAATGCACATGATATAATGCTACTTATAAATGAGATACTGTCAGAAAGGAGACACGAAGACCTCATAAGCATGTATCAAGAAGCAGGATGTCGATACTTCTTGGAGAAGGATGTCGATTGAGTGTTCAGAAAGCGGTATATTCCACCTTATTTCACGAATAATTTATTACTGAACTACAGGGACATTTGTTGGATGCGTTACGCGCGCCTTTTGTGCCTTCTGAGTCGGACAAAACGTGGTAGTTTTTCTCTGACACCATACTTCTCTCACCGTTCGTCGTCACGGTGGCGCCGAGCTACTATCTTGCTTGCTCGCAATGATAGCTGGACAAGTATTAACAAGACCATGCAGTACGAGTTGATTCTGCTTGCATTCATGTGTAGTGGCTCCAGATTGTACCCAGGATACGCCTATGCTACACGCCAGTCATTGTACGCCCGTGACACATATCGTTGTAGCATAGGTTGCACCAATGGGCTCCAAATGACTCTAGTAGCAGTAATATGATAAATATGAATAAGCATTAAGACAGACATCCAAGTATATAGTTACCTACATTAGCATAATGGCAGAAACAAGTTCGGAATCTTCAAAGCTTGGCAGGCCGCAATTGTGCATACAGCTGTTGGCATGCTTTCCACTTCGCCTCAGGAAATGAAATTTAACTTTACCTTCCAGGCCATGCTTGCATATCAACAATCGTGTCTGCGCTGCATCTACGAGGTACAATCACCGCACCCAAACCTGAGCAGGCACATCCACTGCACGGCACCAAAACCCAATAAGATGTCGTTTTGCGTTATCCTAGTTTTTAGGTTATCCTAAAGCAAGTCGACTCATATACGTCCGACGGCGCCGCTAGGTAGCCATCTATTTCTAATTGGGAATCAAATCGACTCATGCACGTCCGACGCCATTCGGGAATGGCTATTTGCGTGTTTTCTACGAGTGTTTCGTGGGCATGCATTGCGAGTTGATGTGAGTGCTAGTGGTGAGGTGTCTACAATGCTCCTGCTAGTTTTGTGGCATACAGATAGTTAAATAGCAATTGAAGGAATGCTGAGTGCTTGTCACCAAGAAGCGATGGAAGCGACAAGATGATGCCCTCTCTTTTGCAGAATTCCTCAACTGTTTGTCTTTGAGAGTTAAAGCTACTACAGTTTAGCAGGATGTGGCCTATGCCACATCCTGCTAAACTGTAGTAAAGGGCAGGATGTGGCATTGCAGGTGTCGCAATGAGTGGTGTATTGGACACCCTCTAGTTGAGGCTGTTAGTTTTTTGCTATCTAAGTCTCGTGAGGATGACCTCTTTTTGTCCTTCTGTAACAGAGTCCGGAATCTCAGGAATGCCCATCCTGCATCCTGCCGATAAACGTACCACACACACCGGAACTCTGGCCTATCTGTGAACTTGTCAGAGAATGTGGCCCTATCAAAACGTGGCATTCCCAACATACCCAGACGACCGCCTCCGGCCGGAAGGGCTCCGTAACCTGGCGGGTTGCTATGCCGCCAGCCGCCACGCAACCCACAACTCTCGTCTGCACGGAAGCCAGTGCTGTCGCCCGCCCGGTGCAGGCACATGTCACCTTTTGACCCCGCCACGCCCCCGAGCAATGGCCGCTGCCTCAACTGACCAATCATGGTCCGGCATACAATATAGCTACTGCGCCGCGCGAGTTCACCAATCAAAACGCTGCTTGTTATAATTGCTGCATAGTCTAGGCTGTGCCGTATATATACCGGTGGTTGAGTGAAAATAAAGGAGGAGAGAGGGTCCCAGGAGACGCACAGAGACGGACGCTGGTCTTTGCACTGTACTGGGTAAAGCCCGGTCGCATCGGTCGACTGCGCTGACAGTTAGTTAGTTATTAGGGCTTAAGGGCGCAACGACTGCGCTGACAGCTTGATTGCTTGATTCAAGAAGATTCGTGGCCGACTCCCACAGCTGTTTGGTTCTCGGAACTTTTGAGCCGACGTGGCTAAAGCGCGAGATGTCCTTTACCGAAACCTGAGGTGTATCATAAACGCGCAGGTCCATTCCTAGACTACCCAGGGTCAGGGTATTAACTACCTGACAGTTCTGTGCCTTCCGTTGGTCTGTTTGCGTTGGTGTGACCGGGTTTGTGTTGTGTCCATGTATTCTGTTGATGTTGGCGAACGTGGCGTTGTAGGAGTGCTTTGCAATCATCTACCGAATATTCAACGCTAGGGCAAGAGTTCGACGCTAAGACTTTGTGAGGCGGTCTGCCTCTTCGTTACCTGGGATGTTGGCGTGATCCGAAATCCAGAGGAAGGGAAAGTTCATGTTGACGCTATCGGCCATGATTTGTCGGATTCTGCCAACCACGCGATGTGGACAGTCGTCGGTGTTGTTAATTGATGGACGGATTTGGAGTCTGAACAAATTACTGTCCCTAGTTTTGCACCTCAGGAGAATGGATAGAGACCAGAACAGCCATTGCTTCAGCGAAGCAGATGCAGAAGTTATCCAATAGACGCCAAGAAAGACCAAAGTCTGATCCGGTGAGGCCGATGACAACCTTAGCCCTGTGTTTCGACCCATCTGTCAATACGAATGTTTTGTCATTGTTGTTATCGGCGAACTTGTGGAAGATACCGAGCTATTCCGTCGGTATGATAGCGGAGTTATATTCCGGGAGCAAGTACTCGACTCGACCTTTGGTTGACAGAGAGTCGAGAATGACCTAGTGGGCAGTCGAGCTGCAGTGGCTGGCATTGCGAGGTTAAGATCTGAGAGCCGTGGTAATTTGGAAATAGTAATGATACAACAATAACGCTGTACTTTATCGCGATACAAGTCACCACGCCTCAGCTCCGGCTCCACAGTCGCCGAAAGAAAACAGTTCGTGGTGCACTAAAGTATATTTTATCCGAACTACACGCCGGCACGCGATTACCAGCAACTTCAACACACATCCTTCTAAATACTAGTCCAGCTAACCCCCCGCCAGCTAGCTGATTCCATGGATTTCGGACGATCGAGCTTTTCTTCGGCAGCATTACTAGCAAGAATATTTAAATCAAGTAATAGACCGCCACTCTTCATACAACGCACGATGACCGAGCCGCAGAGCGTACAGCCCGTGGCTATTGAACCGCCTGCATGTACAATCACGGCTACTGAACCGCCGGACTGTACAACCCCCGGCTACTGGGTCCCAGACTACACGCCGCACGGTTATTTAACCACTAGACTATGCAGCACACGGCTACTGAACCGTCTGACTGTACAAATCCCGGCTAGTGAATCCCCAGACTGCAGAAAACGACTACTGAACCACCAGTATGTACGGCAATGGCTCAGAACCGTGCGTTAGGGAGAGCACGGTTTCGAAGGCCTGCAAGGGCGTTCCACTACGTTTGGGGCAAGACTTAATTTCTACTGGGCAGATTTACTGATAAAGTACCTCATTTACTTCCTTCACTCTACACAGGGCATAGCAACCGAGGTATCCAATGGGTCTCCAAAGTCTGTACATATCCCAGTCACCACTCTTGTCCGCATTGAGCCTGGGTGCCGATATTGTCAGTCTGCACAGCACATAGGGTAGGTGCTTTTATACATCCGGCAACCATGCCGAGACTCAGCTGTTGTCGATGGGGACGGGAGGTGCAGGGCGCGGGGGGGGGCGCAGAGGATCGCATCTTTGGGGACGCACTGCCAGCGGCGCTCGAGTCGAGACGACCTGGAGCACTCAGGGTGGCGACACGTGTCCCATGTCAGGACGTTCCAGTGTCACATTGGTGGACAGACAAACACGCCAGTTGCGAAAATAATTCTTCGTGATAACAACACAAGGCACAGTTTAAAACAACAGCGCATTGACACTGGCGGCACGCGGCGGCGTCCATACTTGCGGACACGATTAAGCTGGCGAGAAGCACCTCGCCGTCGTGTCGACAGAGTCGCCACGCGACGACTATCACAGCTGACGGCGCGCGCTGTCGGCACCACCGACGCGTCACTGGCGCATCACCGGCGCATCACTGGCACGTCACCGGCGCGTCACCGGCGCATCACCGACGCGTCACTGGCGCGTCACTGGCGCATCACTGGCGCGTCACTAGCGCGCGCCGCTTACATGATGACACACAGACCCGACTCCTCGTCTCCCCTGTGCGTGGGCGGAACCTCGGTGAGCTGGCGGCCGATCAGAGCCGGCTTGACCGAGGCGGCCTGCGGCCGTTCGGAGAACGTCGGCTGCTCTGGCTCAGGGCTGGCGGCGCCGGCCAGCCGCAGTCGGATCCTGCCGGCCTGCAGCGGGCGAGACTCGGGCACGCCAACGTTGCCGTCCATCAGCGCCTGGGCCGGCGGCAGCTCCGGTGCGCTCACCGGCGCCAACGGGGCAGCCGACACTGTTGGGGTCTCAGACACTGGAGGGGCAGCCGACGTTGTCGGAGCGGCCGACACTGGTGGGACGGTCGACACTGGCGGGACAGCCGTACACACGGCCGCTGAAGACGCAACAGGACTCGCCGACTCTGCCGGTCCGGCCGCACTCGCAGCCACTGTGACGACAGCGACCAGTCAGTTCACGTACAACGCCCCAGATTAGTCTCTGACTCGTATGCAATGCAAACGAGGCGGAGTAGTGCATGGTGTCGACGGTTTCGAACGTCTGTTCGAGTAAACGTTATTCAGAAAATGAAACCAATACGGAAATACAAACGCGAACGTGTGAGTCGACTGTTTGAGGAGGGAGACTTGACAGAACAGTACGCAACGGGACATCATTTAACGGCCACCCTCCACGAAAGCAACACTGCATACTGCGACTAAGTAGGCCGGGTGGGGGTGTAGGGTGGGTGCAGAAGGCATTGGAGACAAAGGACCACAGACATTAGGTGAATGGGAGTAAAATTGTCTGAAGGCACATCACAATTAACCATTTAAATCAATGTCAAATGTCCACACCACTAACTTTCCAAAATCCCTCGAAAGCTGGCGATAATGCTTGCCTATTCCTGTGAAGGGTGCACGGGATTGAAGGGTTTGAGGGCGCGCACAGGATTGTCGCACGGAACGCAAACACTTGGATCCAGGCAGACTGAGCCCCTCTACGTGACATGGGCTCGGGACTACTACTTTTAATAATAAACGTATAATGAGGTACATATTGGCTCACGTGACCTCTCCATCGACCGAGTGCCCTGGTCCCTGACCCAGACCCTCCTTGCTAGCTTGGGGCCCTTCTAACGAGCAGGGGCTTCATCCCGTCAACCCAGATGCCTTCATATCGGCTCGGGGCACTCTTCGATCACCTGACATCAGACTGGGGTACACTCTGCCGGTGCAGGGGCCCTTTATGCAGGCTCCGAGGATCTCTGCTGGCCAGAGCCTTCTCTACCAGCCTTGGGTATCCTCCCAACGGCACAGGATCCCCACCTTCAGTCCAGGGTCCGTCATATCGACGTGGGATCCCCTGCCGGCTCGAAGGCCATTTGGAGGCTCTGGGCCTCAATCATCCTGGGTCATATCTGCTAGCCCGAAGCTCTCTCCGTCAGCTGGGGGGCTTCTCCGTTGTTGGCCGTGGTGGAATGGTGCTTTAGGACGCGCCGACTATTTTGATGATTTTGTGCTTCACGGTTCCTCTCTACTGGCCCAGGCCGGCTCCATCCGGCCGAGGGTACTTCCAACAACCCGGAGCCCCACGCGTCAGTCCATGCACCTTCGTATCCGCTTGGGTTCTCGTCGGTCTAGGTGGTCTCTCCGATTGCCCAGGGTTTTCTCCAGTGGCTAGGGCCCGATCTGTTCGACGAACGGCCATCGCCGTCGATTCAGGGAATCCTGAGTCACCATAGGGCTTTATCCGTTGGCTGAACAGTGTTGAATACATATTTTTTTATTAAGTGTGATATGTGGAAACGAGCGCAGTAGGATGTGAAATTTACCATTGAATTAGTGTCATTTAAAATATTTTAGATGTCTTTCAGATTCCAATTTGAGCCAATGGCATACTTATGACTGCGCCTTTATCATTTACATTGAGAGGGATAGTGATAAGAATATGTACGCTGCAAACTAGAACGGTATACTATATCACTTCATAGGCAATCCCTTTACCTGAAGTTGTATCTAAAAAAGTTTGTGTATCACCATCGCTCAGTGAGAGCATGAGCATGATACTTATGAATGAGATACGTTGCAAAGGAGCTATGAAGACTTCATAAGAATTCATCAAAAGCAGGATGCAGATACTTCTTTGATAAGGATGTTGAATGGGTGTTCAGAAAGTGGTATATTCCACCCCATTTCACAAATAATTTATCACTGTGGCCCAATGACCCTTTGTTCTAGCCAGGGTCTCCTGTCAGTCCGATGCCATGGGGAGGGATTGGGTTGCAACAATTTCGCGACGATCCTTCGCCGTCTCTCTACACAAGCATCTCTCGCCGTCGCTGTACACAAGCATTTCTCTCCATACTGAACATATATCAGACGATGTTTTTCTTCAAAATATCACCACTGTCGCACTGTACACAGCAACAGCAAGTTCCCGGCATCATTGTACATAGCACAACAATCCGCAGAATCAGTGTCCACAGTGACACATTCTAGTGTAACACATTACCACGGTACCACACTCCGCAGAACCAATGTCCACAGTGACATATTATACTATTTCCAATTAACACCTATAGCATGGTCTTTTCCGGAGCTCTCGAAGACCTTACTCGCTTTGCTAATTGTCCGAGAGGGCTTCAGGAACATCATTTACTAATATCTGGCGGCGGTATCTGTCCAGCAAAAAACACGAGCGGGTAGTGGTGTGACCTACTTTGACTTGCTTACCATGACCTACTCTCATCTCTGGAATTTAACGTAATTAGGTCGCACGGGTATGGAAGGGCACTCCTGCCTACCTATTAATGGGTAGAGGAATTAAAAAAGTGGAGCCACACATTACCACAGTACCAACTCCGCAGAGCCAATGCCCACAGTGACACATTCTAGAGTAACACAGTGCCACAGCATCACAACGCCACAGTACCACATTTCCACAGTACAACATTGCCACGGTACCAGATCACCACGGTGCCGCTGTTGGAAAAATATCGCAGCATGTGGTTCATTGTAGTTAGTAGCTTCACTTATTGAACAATACTACTATATGGAGCATAAATGCCAACGTGATTGATGCTTCAAAATGCTGCGAGGACAAATGTTAACAGGAGCCCGGCATGTTCGGTGCGAGGATGTAGTCGCACTCTAGCCTCCTGGGCAGATACAGCAGATGACACAGTGCTTCGATGTCATTCAGATGTCGCAGGTCCACATGCTTGTGAAGATGTGTGAACGGTATAGGGATATATTGACGTGGATACCTTAGCTGGGTTCAAACATGGTGGGTGATAGGGTCAACATGCCAATGCTTTGAAAAATATGCGGATGTTTACACCATAAGTTAAAGGGTCGACGAGCACCGTTTACATCTGGATGCTCATATAAACACCACGTAACTGGAACTCCTGAAATAGAAGTAACCCGCAGTGCCGCGGAGTTTACTACCCTTCGGCAGTGCAAGCGGAGTCGGCTAGCATGATTCTCTCCACTATTTGCAAGATGGATGGAGAAACGCGGTCACCGAAAGGATGCAGCTTCAGCATTGAACTTTCAGAGTTACCCGAAACATTTGTTTCTACCCCTTGGTTCGCCTTCCAGGGTCACGTTCAACAGGTCAATATTTGGGTGCGGTCCGTCACCGGGCCATCACTTCGGCTTCTGGGCCCTCGGTGTGAAACAAGTACGATTTCCTGTTTTAATATCGATTATGTGCAAACGCATGATCTGCTATAATACTAACAAGTGCAAAGGCCAAGGTCACCGATCAGGCCGAGGTCAAGTCTCTCGTGATGAACTGACGATTTCCGAAATGGCCAATGTTTCAGTGTACATCTAAGCACCACATTGAGACGAGGGTGGCCTGATTTTGATCTACCCTAGCTCTATGACCGCGAGATCCTCTATTTCTGATGCCACGTGACTGAACCGATATTTTGGACACAATGTGACGGGACATCTATTTTTTAGCACAATGTGCCCTCATCTAGTGTCGGAAGGGACACCCAATTTCAGAGCGATACCTTCAGTTAGCTCAGGTAAGCACCCAGGGGATCAAACTGAACCCACACACTGCAAGGCTCAAGCTGATGTAGCATCATGCCACATAATAAAC
This sequence comes from Imbricaverruca yamaguchii, assembly GCA_034440575.1. NCBI lineage: Eukaryota > Metazoa > Arthropoda > Thecostraca > Neoverrucidae > Imbricaverruca > Imbricaverruca yamaguchii. The sequence continues at coordinate 11,725 of JAOTOL010001017.1, forward strand.
AAACAAAACTACAAGCATACCTCAGCCATGAGCTATTCCCAGTGTCAACACCATCTACCAGCGTTGGAAAAGTGACCCTGTTTTGGAACCTTTATCATCCAAAGAATTATACACTCCTTGCATTTCTGTATGAAGACAAGCTTAACTAGGAGCATAGAGAGGAAGCAGCATGCTATGGGGCCTATAACATTTGGTGATCTATGGCTGATAATAAGATCTTCTGCCAGTCCTAGTAACCAATATGCTGTTCAGTCATACTGGGTCCCCTATCACATACACTGCAACATAATTTAAGATAATGCACATTTGTTATTTCAGGCCATCTACAACTACATTCCAAGAGGCAGAAGTGGAGCCGAAAATGAGATGCCAGCCAGATTGGAAAAATACCAGCTTGCTAGCATGTACGAGTACAACATATGTCAATAGATGTCAAAGTATGGATCACTGCGTTGATGTAAAAAATTCTGGGGAAAATTTAAGGGGGTGGGGGTCTTTTTTTTTTTGTTTTTTAAAAAATAAAATTTTGAAAGTTTATTTTTTTAGTCTGGATATGACCTTAATGCCACTGAACATTCCATATTACAAAACATTCCATAGCATTCCATTTGAGCATGTGTGATTGTCAGGAACAGTGCAGGTGAACTAATAAACGGCCTTCCATGCCTTCATGTGTATGCTCTTCATTTGTGGAAAAAAAACATCGGAACAGAGTCCAGATGTGCCCAGAAGATTGTATGGCTGAACACCGAGAGCCAGAGTGGCATCCACACAACTGGTAAGCCACAAAGGGTAGCATTTCTCCAGAATCACAAAAATACTCGTGGATGAGCCATATTTTGCCATTGCACAGGAATTTTCATGGGCATTATTACTTGTCCACAAGACAGGCTTTATACGCATTTTTACCTCCATGAAGCATACAAAGGTATTAGGTTTGACTAAGTTATACTAGATTAAGTTTTTTTGTATGTTAAACAATTATCAAATTTCTTTGGGGATCTTTCAAGATTTTTTCGTTCAAGTTTTCGACTTTAGAATGGCTCGGGCTGGCATAGCCTAAGTTAGGTTAGAATAGATTGTTTAGTTTGAATTGAACGAAAAAACTGTTTAGAAATTTTCCGTTGCAAAAATTGCTTGCTTGCACCCACACTTAGGCTGCATCTTTTTTTCTTCATTTTGAACATTATGTTCCATGCTATATTGCCCAACCAACTTCAAGCCACTTTTTGGGTGCCATTTTGCTACCCAACTGCACTTTGCAAACAATGTGTGGTCGGATCATGAAGGTACATTATGAGCATGTGCACATTCATAATCATTGCATTAAAAAACATTCCAAGAAATCAAATCACCTTAAACTGCAAGTGTATCCTTTCAGAAAGCCAAATGGACCAGACAAGTTAAAAGTATGGTATTCAATGGAGGATGGGGACAGGATGCACCAACAATTCCCTGAACATTTCATTAGTGCACAAATAATGCTTGAATACATGCATATATAATATCTGCAGTCTATATGTACTGAAGAAGCACAGCTCTTTTTTGAAAGAAAAAACATTCACCCTTCAAAACATAGTAAGTGAAAACAGGATTTCCCAGTCAAAAGCAAAACAATCAGCTTTGTTCATTCCTACGCTGGTCGGCAATACATCGCAACAATTAATAGTCTCACTTCCTGCTCCTTGCATTATCCAAATATATTCCGTCACACAACATTTGCTTATGGCTTTGGTTCATTCAAATCAATAACTCGGATAACCGTGAAGATATTTGATATCTTCACGGTACCAAGCCAGGTACCAAGCCAGGTAATACCAACTCCAGTAAATCGAGTTAAACATGCAACCAATTCCACCCGGTTAGCAGCAAAGAGCTTCCAAGAAAATCCTTCGCTCAATGAAGAAAAAACACTACGCTCCGCTAACCAAATAAAGGAATTCACCTTTACCAGCCCGACCGCGTACGAAGGTCCGTTCTTGGAGTAGATGGATTCACCCCTCTCCAGTTCCCACCCCGGCCGGAGCTATGTAAACTATTGCCACGAAAAGCCATGGATAATGGATTTTTTTTTGCTTCCTTGAAGAATGATATGTTTTGTATCGAATGGCATGGAAAAACCGTTCATCTTTCTATTATAAAGCAGTTGGAAGCGATATGCATACAGGATATGGGATGTATTTTCCCCATGGAAATTGTCTGAACGGTACCAAAACGTTCCTAAATCCTGCTAAGACCTTGCGCCAAAATGAAGCTACATATAACCAAAAATTTCACATTCTTTTAATTTCATGACTTATAATGCTTTCGAATTTCATCAACAAGCGGAAATGGTTGTTAATGCCACCCCGACCGAGAGGTTTTCCCACCCCAGACAAATTCATATTTACCTGTGTTGTTCTAATATACTGACAATCCTCTAAGCTTCATTCTGATCAAATTATTAATTCCTTCCCATAATCCTGATGCTGATTAATTGAGAAAAATCGGCCGTAATTCTGTTGGTGGTTTCCTCCAATTTTTCTTTTTTCTTTTGTAGCAATCATGCTGTGTTATTGTGCATGTGCGAAATGAGACGCTAATTTCCGCTTGGTCCGTGACGACAGTCGGTTCTACAGCGTCAATTTGCTCGCCCGTCTAGTCGCTTTTGGTCCTTCCAAGTCAATTCTTGCTTCCACTAAACATTCCACATGTGAACTAAAAAGTGCATCGAAAAACGTTAAATATTAATAAGAATGTATTTGAATAAATTTTCTCAGCTTTTTCATGAAACAAAAATGGTTTCATGGTGGCAAGAATTGAATATTTTAGGCGGATTGTTTTAGCATAATTTTCCTTAAACCATTATATATTCCGAAACCCATATTCTAATAGTCGGCAAGTAACATATCAGTCGGCGCACGAACGTCCTACTCGTGGGGCGTGTTGTGAATATGTATTAGTTGAGCGGTGCCAGCATATCAGGGGTGACAGGTATCGATATATAAACTTGGTTGACATCGATTAGGTACACTTTTGCTACCATTTTCTCTACCATTGCTCAGGAAGTTGGCTTATAAGTCATCCACGTGACGTGAATGACTTCAGACGACGGTGTGTGGTGGCCCTCATCTGGTTGTCTTTGAGACACTAGGATAGGATCCGAACAAATGATTTGAGGGAATTGTATTCTTGAAGAATCTCCGGTTATATTACGACTCATTCAACCACAAGATTATATAGCGTCGCCAACCTATCACACCGATTGGTCACGGGTGGACTCTGTAAATGCCGTCGGCCGCGAAATTTGAACCCACAATCCAAGAGATCGACGCTGCACCAACTTAGCTACCGAGGCCCCCGGGTTTTATTCTTCATTCCAGGAAACATCACTGCATTTTTGCGAAACGTATACACTTCGTTATTTATAAAACGAATACACTCATTACTTGGTGCTTCAATATACACCCCATAATTTGGCAAACCGGAAAATTACACACTCCATTGCATAGTGCTTCTCAAAATTATACATTCCATATTTTGGCAAACCCAAAAATTATACACTCCGAATCCAAGACCGAGAGGTGGAAATCCAACACTGCCATCGACTCAACATTTTTACAACGCTGCGTATAAACTTGATGACCAACTTTCAGGGTCACATGGAATATTTTAGTGCAGCCACATCGAGACTTCCTGATGATGATATACTGCAAAGCACACCCGCATCCTAGTTGCTAAGGTTACATGCTGTTTAGGTCCTGAAAGAAGTCCTGAAACCACCAAGTGTTAGCACTAACCAAAAAGGCAACATTAGCTATTTCTTCCAGTCATTAGTCGCGGGTAGAACACGTGAGGGAGGGCCATGATCACTAGGCACATTTGTTTCAAACAGGATATATAAGAAATATTGGAAAAGTCATCTATCTTCACAACCCTAGCACAAAAGGTTTAAACTTGGAACGCGAAAATCAGCGGGGTAACTGGGGATGAGGGCGGAACGCCTCCAGGAATTGGGTTAAGTCGGGCCGCTATCTCATACTTTCATCCTCGATCCAACTCCGAAAATTACATCCACTTCTGACGATACTTGAATTGGTCATCTTCCAGTTCAGCAACCCATCCATGGCTCATCTTCGATCGACGTGCAACCTGACCTCGCCCAGATCTTACGCACCATGCAATGTATGACAGCAAGAGCCGGAGCAGTATACATCTGTGATAATTATAAATCCCAGTGGATCACCTACTCCAGCTATCTGATCCCACCTCGACAGTTATCGGCGTGTCGGCGAGCCACCGACCAGGAGACTCACCGTTGCTCTGGTTCTCTTGGCAGTCAGACGGCTCCGGCTGCGTCCTGCCGACCAACTGTTGCTCCCCATCCGGCGATACTGGCTCAGGCTTCGCGTCAGTATCAAGAGGCGACAGATGGTCACCCTCGGACACTTCAGCCATCTCCTCCGGCTCCACTTTCACCGTGACCGGCGGCACCGGCTGGAACGCCGCGGAAGCCTCCTGCGTCGCCATCGACATCGCGTCCGCGGTCTCCGTCTTGACCGACGCCGACACGTCTACGTCGACCTCGGCGGAGTCGGGTAGCGCCACCTCAGTGTAGGCTCGGTCGGCGTCCACAGCGAGTTCGGCAGGCTCGCCGCTCACCCTCTCCGGCTCCTGCTCGGCGTTCGTCATGATCGCATCGGTGTCCTCCAGCTTGGCAACGATGTCAGCAGCGACGCCCATGTCCCCCGCCTTTGGATCAACAGACACGGACGTGAACTCTATCTTCTTTGACTCGACGTCCAGCTTCACATCGGCGCTGCTCACCGCGACAATCTCGCCCTCTGACATCTCATCCTCTAACTTCGCGTCCGCACTGGGCGCCTTGACGTCACCGGACTCGGGAACCTCGCCGCTGGTGGACTTCGTATGCGCATCTGTACCGTCCGCATTCGCACTATCGGCTTTTGCCTCCACATCTCCGTCTTCAGCCTTCGCATCCACTTTGCCGGCACTGGTGCCGGCGGCGTTCTGCCCTACGTCTTCACCGTCGGGCTTAGTGTCTGGCTCGATTTCGGACTTGGAATCGGAATTCGTCCCGGGCTTGGAGTTGGGCTTGGCGCCTGACTCGTCCATCGACACGTCGTCTGCGGGCAGTGTGAGGTCGGCAGCGGATGTATCCATTGATGTTTCGTTGTCGGTGCTCTCCTGTCGTTCCGACTGGAGCAGCAGCGTCGTCTGCAAGTCAAATCAGGTCAGAATAGATCAGACAAACTACAAACACAGCTATGTCAGTCGATATGTCATGCCAGCGACAGACCGGCTCATAACGACGAACAACCGCACATATCGATGTCAGCATCATAAAACAAACAACTGACCTAAGAACTTTACTTCATATGGCACACTTATGACAAGGATTTAGCAAATGCATTGAAACGACACACACGACAGTGCTCTATGACAGTGTGGCAGCCTTCTGCAGCACAGTAAACATACTGTCTCTGACAGTGTGACATCCTTCTGCAGCACAGCAAACATACTGTCTCTGACAATGCCTCCATGCACCGCTGCAATGCCACCATGGAAGAGCTGTACGTCAGCATCATCCACATGGCGGTGACCTTCACCTTGTGGTCCTCGAAGCAGGCCGGGTGGTAAGCTTTGCCCTCGACGCGGATACAGTCGCGGAGGTGCCACTCCTCCAGCTCTTCGTGGTAGAACTGTCGCAGCGACTCGCCACACACCTGGCACGCCGGAGAAAGGCGTCACAAGGGTCACATCGTCATGACGCTGGACATCACGACCGAGTGATTGAGGTGATTAGGGTGTGGTGTCATCATATACGCGACTGTGTGTCCAGTAAGCCGTTCTTGGTGTTGGATCGTGATTGTCTCGCTCCCGTGCCGCGTACTTAAAACAATACTGATAAAACTGCTGAGAACGCCTCATCGTCGCCACACACACATGGCGTGCAGCCCGAACAGTCGCACCAACAATTTAGCATACTTTGAACTTTCTACGACATACCATACATTTCAGGCCCGTTGTATACCTTATAATGGTGTCCTACAACTTCCAAGTCCTAGCGTGGTTTTGGAGCTGATCTCCAATATAATTTTAATGCAGATATACGCTTTCGTCTAGATTGCTTGACCAGTAGTGGGACGAAATTAGTATCCGATACTTTATTGATGAACTGCATGAGTGTCTATCCTTTGTTCCAAGCCTGACTGTCTGTTTAACTATTTTGATAGGGTTGACTATGTGTATGCAGTTGAACTGATGGCTAGCTTCACTGCAACACACCACGATTTTACACTATCGCAACCAGCTTGCACCAGTTGGGTTTTCACGGATTAGTTGCGACGAGTAAATAAGAACATTTGCAAAGTTATTGGTAGGTGTTGCGAGTCATCTAGCCCGGCACGATAGATGCAGTGGCTGCCTTTTATTCACCTGACACTTGTTGTCGGCTTCGGTGGCTCCAATTGTCGCCGAACACATCGACTCGAGGTCTTCAGTCTCCTCCGTGCCCTCCAACACCTCCTGCTGATCAAACGCCGGCTCCACTGCGGCCAAGCGAAAGGACGACGGTCAGTACAAGTCAACAGTAGGACAATACAGGTAAGCAAACCAGTAGATCACAGAGGACCAGTAGAAGTCATGCCAAAGCACTACTGCAATCACGACAGGGCAGCAGGACCACGGTATGGTAGCATAAGCCACAATAGAGCTTCACCACTGTCAACATGCCAGCATGCCAGTAGGGGTCACGGTAGGGCAGCAGGGGTCACCAGTCAGCATGCCAGTAGGGGTCACGGTAGGGCAGCAGGGGTCACCAGTCAGCATGCCAGTAGGGGTCACGGTAGGACAGCAGAGGTCACCAGTCAGCATGCCAGTAGGGGTCACGGTAGGGCAGCAGGGGTCACCAGTCAGCATGCCATCAGGGGTCACGGTAGGACAGTAGGGGTCACCAGTCAGCATGCCAGTGGGGGTCACGGTAGGGCAGCAGGGGTCACCAGTCAGCATGCCAGTAGGGGTCACGGTAGGACAGTAGGGGTCACGGTAGGACAGTAGGGGTCACCAGTCAGCATGCCAGTAGGTGTCATGGTAGGGCAGCAGGGGTCACCAGTCAGCATGCCAGTAGGGCTCACGGTAGGGCAGCAGGAGTCACCAGTCAGCATGCCAGTAGGGGTCACGGTAGGACAGCAGAGGTCACCAGTCAGCATGCCAGTAGGGGTCACGGTAGGGCAGCAGAGGCCACCAGTCAGCATGCCAGTAGGGGTCACGGTAGGGCAGCAGGGGTCACCAGTCAGCATGCCAGTAGGGGTCACGGTAGGACAGTAGGGGTCACGGTAGGACAGTAGGGGTCACCAGTCAGCATGCCAGTAGGGGTCACGGTAGGGCAGCAGGGGTCACCAGTCAGCATGCCAGTAGGGGTCACGGTAGGACAGTATGGGTCACGGTAGGACAGTAGGGGTCACCAGTCAGCATGCCAGTAGGGGTCACGGTAGGACAGTAGGGGTCACCAGTCAGCATGCCAGTGGGGGGTCACGGTAGGGCAGCAGGGGTCACCAGTCAGCATGCCAGTAGGGGTCACGGTAGGACAGCAGGGGTCACCAGTCAGCATGCCAGTAGGGGTCACGGTAGGACAGTAGGGGTCACCAGTCAGCATGCCAGTGGGGGTCACGGTAGGACAGTAGGGGTCACCAGTCAGCATGCCAGTAGGGGTCACGGTAGGACAGCAGGGGTCACCAGTCAGCATGCCAGTAGGTGTCACGGTAGGACAGCAGGGGTCACCAGTCAGCATGCCAGTAGGGGTCACGGTAGGGCAGCAGGGGTCACCAGTCAGCATGCCAGTAGGGGTGACGGTAGGGCAGCAGAGGCCACCAGTCAGCATGCCAGTAGGGGTCACGGTAGGACAGTAGGGGTCACCAGTCAGCATGCCAGTAGGGGTCACGGTAGGACAGCAGGGGTCACCAGTCAGCATGCCAGTAGGGGTCACGGTAGGACAGTAGGGGTCACCAGTCAGCATGCCAGTAGGGGTCACGGTAGGACAGCAGGGGTCACCAGTCAGCATGCCAGTAGGACTCACAGTAGGACAGCAGGGGTCACCAGTCAGCATGCCAATAGGGGTCACGGTAGGGCAGCAGGAGTCACCAGTCAGCATGCCAGTAGGTGTCATGGTAGGACAGCAGGGGTCACCAGTCAGCATCCCAGTAGGGCTCACGGTAGGGCAGCAGGGGTCACCAGTCAGCATGCCAGTAGGGCTCACGGTAGGGCAGCAGGAGTCACCAGTCAGCATGCCAACAGGGGTCACGGTAGGGCAGCAGAGGCCACCAGTCAGCATGCCAGTAGGTGCAGGGTTAAAATATTGGTTTTTCGTTTGGTGTGAGATGACGAAACGGGCACCGAAGGATGTCGAAATTTGCCATGGAATTGGTGTCAATTAAAGTGCTTTTGATGTTTTTCTGAGTCAAGTTTGAGCCAATGCTGTACATACTTATGACTGTACATTTTTAATTTGCTTTGAGTTTCATAATTTGGGGAGGGCTGTATTCAGGACAGGGAGAAAATTACCTATGCTACAATTTGATACTGTATGCCATATCACATAGTTAATCCCTTTACCCAAAATTACGTTGCGATATGTCCGTGTCACTATTCTTTATTAGGGGCATTGACATGATACGTATAAGCGAGATACCGCTAGAAAGGAGACACAAAGACTTCATAAGCACGCGTCATGGAGCAAGATGTCGATACTTCTTAGAGAAAGATGTTGATTGAGTGTCAAGAAAGTGGTATTTTCCACCCTATTTGACGAATAATTTATCACTGAGTAGGTGTCACGGTAGGACAGCAGGGGTCACCAGTCACCATGCCAGTAGGGCTCACGGTAGGGCAGCAGATGCCACCAGTCGGCATGCCAGTAGGTGTCATGGTAGGGCAGCAGAGGCCACCAGTCAGCATGCCAGTAGGTGTCATGGTAGGACAGCAGGGGTCACCAGTCACCATGCCAGTAGGGCTCACGGTAGGGCAGCAGAGGCCACCAGTCAGCATGCCAGTAGGTGTCACGGTAGGACAGCAGGGGTCACCAGTCAGCATGCCAGTAGGGGTCACGGTAGGGCAGCAGGGGTCACCAGTCAGCATGCCAGTAGGGGTCACGGTAGGGCAGCAGAGGCCACCAGTCAGCATGCCAGTAGGGGTCACGGTAGGACAGCAGGGGTCACCAGTTAGCATGCCAGTAGGGGTCACGGTAGGACAGCAGGGGTCACCAGTCAGCATGCCAGTAGGGGTCACGGTAGGACAGCAGGGGTCACCAGTCAGCATGCCAGTAGGGGTCACGGTAGGACAGTAGGGGTCACCAGTCAGCATGCCAGTAGGGGTCACGGTAGGACAGCAGGGGTCACCAGTCAGCATGCCAGTAGGGGTCACGGTAGGACAGCAGGGGTCACCAGTCAGCATGCCATCAGGGGTCACGGTAGGGCAGCAGAGGCCACAGTGGAACACTGCCAGTCTCAGCAGGCCAGTATGTATCGCGGCCTTAGTTCAGTAGGGGTCATGGCCAGCCAGCGGAGACCACGGCTGAGTAGCATTAGTCACAGCAGCCTGTCTCAAGGCGCCCTTAGAACCTCAGACAGACAAGCCTGGTTTGGTTGGTTAGGCTTTGCGGCACGCCGACCAGATGCGACCACCATACGCCCAGAATACACCATCAATACAGCATCTTGGTTAGACTAGTGGTTATCTTGGATGTCGTGATGCAGCTCATCCTGAGCATAATAGTTGAGGGAACATCTTAGGGTGTTCCGTCAACTATTATGCACTATACAATTATAACCTTCACCACAAGAAAGAACACGTGCGATATTATGCCAGGATATGGTAAACTTTTTTTTAAGTAGGCAGGACATCGGGACACTCATAATTCTTGTCTATGCGGCATATTACAATAGCGCTAAAAATGATATTCAACAAAGGGCCTACGGCACAACAGCTTACCTCGATCGTCGGCGTCGTCCACCTCTTCATACATCATCCAGGTGGCGTGGTCGTAGTACCAGCGGCGGCTCTGAGTGCGGCGCGTGCCCTCCTTCTCGCGCCGGTTCTGGCGGAAGTGCCAGTCTAGGTGGTTCGAGTACAGCACCGTCTGCTCAGGCAGGAAGCGCGAGCCGCACGACGAGCACTGGATGCCCGAGTACAGCAGGTTGATGATGCCAGGCTGTCGTCTGAGGGGAAGATCGCGTCAACGTCACTGCACGTCTCGTACGCACCGTGCGCGATGGGCAACACCGAGCAGCGCCAGTGAATAGGAGTGTTAAATTAATGTTTTTTTTATCTCGTTAGGTGTGAGATGTCCGTCGAACACAGTAGAATGTCAAAATATGCACTGGAAATGTCTCAATTACCCTGCATGACCTTGACATTTCACTTAGAGCAGATAGCATGCCTATAAGGACATCTTATTCCTTTTTCACACATACCTATTTCATGGATAGGCACCTATGCCAGCGACAAAAATCAAAACCCTATACTATACAATAAATTAGTTTTGAACAACAGACCACAACATATGTGTGTTTTACTTGGAATTGTGTTGTGAGATATTCTTGTTTTGCAATCTGTAATGATGAGCACAAGCATGATATGCATAAATAAGATGCGGTTAAACACGAGGAATGCACACACATGAGAAAGCAGGATGCCGATTAAATGTTCAGAAAGTGGTGCATTCCACCCTACTTCGTGGATAATTCATCACTGGTGAGCAGTGGTGCGCAACATCGAACAGCGTCAGTCAGCAGTGGTGGGCAACACCGAACAGCGCCAGTCAGCAATGGTGGGCAACACCGAACACCGCCGGTCAACATTGGCATGATTAAATATTTTAAAAAAAACATAATCGAAGGAGCCTAGTGGCGCACCGACTGCACCATCAGAGAGCGAACAGTGAACATGGGCAGACCAAAGTGGCCAGACAGCGTCGGACACAACAGCTGTCTACTCATTCTCGTAGACGTATATAAGCGCCGCGGAGGGCGTCGCCATCTTGTGCACTGCTTATTATGAAGCTGCACATTTGCATGGATCCTCGTCATATATACATCATCTCTTCTTACAGTTAGCACCAAAACCATCATCCCTATCAACATGAGCATAGCACGCCTGTCATCAACACGATACTTGTCCTGGTGGTGGCTTTACGACCCACTCAGCAGCTGAGGCCATACAGCATCACCAGCCTCTCACCCCGGCAAGAAAGGCGGGCGTCGTGGGGAACTGAACCCCGTACACCCGACATGCCAGACGCTCAGCTGAACCACTGAGCTGCCGACGTCCTAAGCACGATACTTGAACATAGTGCACCTGGCATGTACCACCAATTAGTTAGTTTGTGCCTTACAGCGAACTAGTCGCTGCTGCATTCGTGACTCAGCAAACTCACAATCGCAGGCTTTCGGCCTTCCAGTTGATCTCCTTGATGTTTTTAATTTCTTCCTCCTTTTTGTTGCCACGACGGATCTTCTTGCCCGCTTTGCCACCGCTGGGGTACTTGATGAGACCAGTCTTCTCCAGTCTGCTGAGCAGGTCGCTGAGATCCATACCAGCAGCACCAGGTGCCAGAGCAACTCCTGCACACAGGCGCGTCGGCTGTTACCCAACCGGTACCCTGCCACACGATATCCACATAGGTGAAGTACTTCAGCTTCACCACATCACCGAGCTGACAACTGACACCTACGGCAGGCTTCCTATAGCCACCACCGCCAGGTCTAATCGACAGGCGCTTCCACGGTCATCCCTATGGGTGTCGAACTGTGGATAGTCATCGGGACGGCCCTGGGTTTGTTGGTATCAGATTGGTGATACTAGTGAACAGGCCTGCTCCAATCTACTAATCCCTCATCATAATAGTCACCTTCTGGTACCTGGCTGCTTCCCTCTGGTGGACTCGATTACGGCAGCAGATTCCGTGCCGTAACAAGAACTGTTCATTTCTCGGTTAGATTTAACATAAACCCGTTCATTTTCTTCTTTTTTTTTTTCTTCTCGGTTAGATTTAACATAAACCCGTTCATTTTCTTAAATACTATATATACACTCTGAACGCCCATTTAGTACAGTACAAATCGGCATCACTGCACACACGCACGGCCGAACGTACCTGGGTTCTCGGCGTGGTAAGACGGGCCGGAGGGTTTGCTGACGGTCGTCGGTAACATATTGGACAACACGTCCAGGGAAGACGTGGCTGAAATACAACAGCAGCTCATAGCGCAGGTCCACTGCGCCGGACATTGCTGAGAAGTAAATGGCGTCCAGGGACTATGCGGACGTTAGGGGACGGGGGATTTTTTTCTCTCCAAGGAAAGCAATACAAACGGCTAGAGAAAGGCCGAAGATGATGGGCATCACTAGGTGGAAGGCCCATGTCAGAAATACATCAAACAATGCGAACCACGCGATACCCACAGCTAGAAACCCCATAAACCATAGTTCCGCCAGATTGGTAGCTGACAGTGATTTGGTCACTTAGGCTCACGAGCAAACTGACTGCGATGTTTTGACCAGTACTTGAAGGCATCTCTCCCCACATTCGGAAACTGGATGGGCTATGGTGTGGCAGTGCTTTACACTGCGTTCAGACTTCAAATATCCTGTGTGCACGGCGGTACACCCAACGTTGAACTCGCTTTCAAGACCCCAAACGCTCACGTCCATGTCCACACCCCAAAGCTAAAGTCCCCACCCACTTTTGTTGAATTTGGCCAGCCTGCCACCTTCTAGGCGATATCGGCTGTTTATGCGGTTATAGACGAGTTGATAAGTGGTCCGGATGGTGTAGAGTGGAAGTGGGGTTGGGTCATCGCCATTTCATATTAGCATTGCAGGAAATACATACACTGTTAGGGACCCTTTTGCTTTGTTTTGCTATTTTTCCCTCTAGTTTGGCCTAGTCCTAGCCTAGCCTAGTCCCCACCTATAGTGACCGATCATTTGTCTGCCCCGACATTCTTGACGTCACGATAGTACCGTCCACTCACCGGTGTCCCTTCGCGGCTCGTCGGGCATCGACTCATCGCGGACTGGCGGATGCCGTCCACTGCGGCCGGGTCCGTGCCGAGACCGCGGCGCGCCTCGCCGACCCCGATTGAAGGGCGGCTCGTCGGCCGGCGGCTCGTCATCTTCGGGGCGCGCCTGGCGACCGGCGGCCGGCTGAAACTCGCAGTCTGTCCAGGGCAGAGGCCAGGCGGCTGTGTTCGGCAACATGCCCTTCATTGCCATGCGGCCCGGCTTGACGCGGAACGGCACGCGCGTCAGCCGGATGTAGTGCTTGCGGCCACCCACCACAATCGGCAGCGGCAGGCCGCCAAACTCGGTACGCATCACCTGACCGTTGAGCACCATCCGCTCGAAGCCGTCACGGAAGCGCAGTACGTGCACCTTGCCGGCCACGTCGAACCGCTGCGGCTTGCAGTCGAGGAACAGCGGCACCACGTTCGTGCCGTCGATGATGAGCTTGATCTTGCCGGCGAGCATGTCGGTGCGGCGTCGGCCCAGCTCCACGCCGGGCGCCGGACCCTCCACGCTAAGCGCGCGCTGGCGGCCGTCCAGCGGCACTTGGATCGACTCGCCACCGAAGAACACCTGGTACCCAACGCCGTCGACGAACACCTCCTTGGTGGGTCCGCCCAGGCGCACGCGGTGCGGTACGCCGTCCACCGACACGTCTGTGTACTTCTCGTTGAAGCGGCACAGCACACGCTGACTGTCGATGGACACATGGCGCGATCCCGGCTTGAAGAAGAGCATACGTGGGTCGTCCCAGTCGAGCAGGCAGATGCAGTTTTCGCCGTACCAGCGGATCTCCTTGGGCTCTTCGTTGATGGTTGTAGAGGTGGTGTTGGCTTTGTCGCGCTCCACCGCGGCTAGGTCCTCAGCGGACGCATCGGGAAGGTCGGGCTCCGTGGTGAACTCAAACTGACGCAGGTACAACACAGGTCAGTGCACGATATAACACGGTATTAGACGGTGTGCCGTCATCTGGTGGTGACGGCACACCGACAGCAGAGCCGGGCTCACGGTGGACGGCGGGGACGCCGGCACGGCTTTCAGGCATAAGAACGCAAGGACAACAGCTGATCCGGGGTAATGGACGGCGGCGAGGCCAAGGTCAGCGTGAAGGGCAAGGATGATGACAAAGCCAGGTCAGGGACACAGACCAGTGGGATAAGGGGTAGCAGAGGGAGTGGGTCGGTAAGTAATACAGCAGAGGTTGGGGATAGTCATATTCGTGGATTACAAGCAATGACTATCAGCCTAAGGGGATCAACATAGGATCACACGTATTTGACTAGTTAAAAAGAGATCAACATCAAACATACTGAAGAGTGTACATGTGCATCCCGGCAAAGCTCATTTAGTGTACAGTTATCTGACGCAGCTGATGATGAGCTACATTAGTATCATTCCAGTCAGATCAATCTACAACTGGCAGCACAGGCCAATCGCGTCATGTCACACAATCATGCTTGTATTTGAGCCTTACCCGATCTCGCCATGTCACGACTGTACGTGACCTCAACCTGATGCCCTGACAGCAGAACATCCTCACCTCCTCGTATCGCGACTGTGTCGGGTGCAGCAGGCCGGGACTGCGGCCGTGGCCCCGGCCCCGGCCGCGGCCACGGCACGGCAGACTGCGCTCCTCCTCGAACGGCGCCGTCGGTCGGCCGCGCAGAGTGGCGACTGGCGGACGGCCGCCACGGCTTGGGTAGCCAGCGCCACCGAATCCGCTGCGACAGTGGGACGCGTCAGACGGCGGAGGCAGCCGACCGCCATGTCCAGAGTCGTGTGGGGTTCGGCACACGACATACACTCGCTGGTGGGGACCAGGGCGCAACGTGGCCACATGTGTTAACATACTGCTGAAAACGCGGTGACTACTCGAGTTGAACATACAACACGTAAAGATACAGCACACGATGTACGACCGTATGTATGTAAAGCCCGGAACAGCTCGGACCCCCATGCCGCGACACCATCGGCTTCGGAGGTGGAGAGTACGGTGGTGGTGGTGGTGGTGGTGGTGGTGGTGGTGGTGGTGGTGGTGGTGGTGGTGGTGGTGGTGGTGGTGGTGGTGGTGGTGGTGGTGGTGGTGGTGGTGGTGGTGGTGGTGGTGGTGGTGGTGGTGGTGGTGGTGGTGGTGGTGTTGGTGGAGGAATTGATTTATGACAATGAATGGTTTGCCGTGCTTTGCAAAGAATGTGGCGAAGGTTGGATTTGTGCTTTAGAATCCTGGACTTGGAGAGGATAATTTTAGGGCTATCAATTTTGGAGGACAATGCTTTATCTTGACATTACCGAATCTCTGGTGCTTCCAGACTTTGTAGTACGGAACTTTGACATACATTTTGTACATCATGCAATTTGGCGTATTGTAAGGGCCATAAGACCACCCACACAAGATGCAATTATAGCTTCATTACATTCTCCAGAGTAGCATTACCGAAAAAAGAGGAAGACGTAAGAACCCATAGAAATGGACAATTTAATTTAAAATATAAGAGGCTGCACATGGGCCCGAATGACCAATTCTGGCCGAAGCGCCCTAAAGCCCAAATAACTAACTAACCAAGAGGTTGCACCATTTCAATATCAAAACATTAAACCTCGACTTCCCTTTAGCCTTACGGAGAAAGGGGAGACCAAAATATATCCGGAGAAGATTGTGTTCGAATGGCCAAACCAGGGCAAGGGTGTATTTTTTTTCATACCCTGCGTGCGGCAGTTTGCACCGCCAACAACAGGCTACCTCAGCACCCATGGGGTACAACCGATGGCAGTTGTACCCCTGCTAACCTGGGGTGGTGGACACACCACTGATCCAGCTGGTGGTCCTGGTGCTGACCTGTGGTGCATCCAGTGGCCCTGGTATTGAACTGGGGTACAGCCGATGACTCTGTTACTGACCAGAGGTAAAACTAGTGGTCCTGGTACTGACCTGGGATACGACCAGTGGTCGTAGTACTGACCTGTGGTACATTTAGTGCCCGTGGTAATGACATGGGGTACAGCCGGCGACTCTGGTACTGACCTGGAGTACAGTTTGTGATCCTAGTACTGACCCAGATGCAGCCAGCGACTCTGGTACTACCCGGGGTACAGTCCGTGACCCTGGCGCTGGCCTGGGATACAGCCGGCAACTCTGACACTGACCTAGCGTGCACGAGGTCATGGTGTTAAACTGAGGTACAGCCAGTAGCCCTGGTATTGAACTGAGATGCAGTTGGTGGTCCTGATACTGAACTAGGATATAGCCGGTAGTCCTGGTACTGATCAGAAGCACGGCCGGTGTGTCTGATACTGACCTGGGATACGACCGGTGGACCTGATACTGACCTGAAGTACGGCCAGTGGGCCTGATACTTACCTGGGGTACGGACGGTGGGGCTGATATTGACCTTTGGACGAACAGTGAGCCTGATATTGACGTGGGGTCCAGCCGGTGGGCCTGATACTGACCTGAAGTATGGCCGGTGGGCCTGATACTGACCTGGGGTACGGTCGGTGGGCCTGATGCTGACTGGGTACGACCAGTGAGCCTGATACTGGTCTGAAGTACGGCCAATGAGCCTGATACTGACCTAGGGTATAACCGGTGGTCCTGGTCGTGGTACTCGTCGGTCGAGCCGCTGAAGGTGGCTGGCGGTCGCAGCTGGTGTTGCGGCCCCACGGGCCGGCCGGGCAGTGGGAGCAGAGGCCGCTGTTCCGGCTCTCGTCGCCAGGGTCCCCGGCCGCCGCGTCCCACCGGCGCCTCGTCCCAGCCGCGCAGTTCGGGGCCTCCGAGCGGCTCCCCTATCACAGGTCACCGTATCGTCAGCCCGTCACACCCGACACAGACGGCAGAGGTCGGGGCCTCCGAGCGGCTCCCCTATCACAGGTCACGGTATCGTCAGCCCGTCACACCCGACACAGACGGCAGAGGTCGGGGCCTCCGAGCGGCTCCCCTATCACAGGTCACGGTATCGTCAGCCCGTCACACCCGACACAGACGGCAGAGGTCGGGGCCTCCGAGCGGCTCCCCTATCACAGGTCACCGTATCGTCAGCCCGTCACACCCGACACAGACGGCAGAGGTCACGGTTTAGACGATAAAGGTTACGGTGCGGCCAGTCCGTCACACCCGACACAGACGGTAGATGTCACGGTACAGACGACAAAGGTCACGATATGGCCAGCCCGTCACACCCGACACAGACGTCAGAGGACACCGTGCATATGACAGGTGTCACCAGGGTTAAAATACTGGTTTTTCGTTATGTGTGAGATGTCGAAACGGGAACAGAAGGATGTTGAAAATTTCCATGTAAATAGTGTCAATTAAAGTGCTTTTGACTTATTTTCAGACCCAAATTTGAGCCAATGGTGTAGGTACTTATGACTGTGCATTTGTCATTTACTTTGAGATTCATAATTTAGAAAGAGGGAGATAATTCAGGACAGGGAGAAAATTACATATGTTATAATTTGGTACTGTACGCCATATCACATAGTTTATCCCTTTACCCAAAATTATGTTGCGAAATGTCTGTGTGTCACTATTCCTTATTAGGAGCATTGACATGATACGTATAAACGAGATACTGCTAGAAAGGAGACACGAAGACTTCATAAGCACGCACCATGGAGCAAGATGTCGATACTTCTTGGAGAAGGATGTCGTTTGAGTTTCCAGAAAGTGGTATTTTCCACCCTATTTGATGAATAATTTATCACAAAGTGTCACAGTGCATATGACAGTTAGTTATTAGGGCTTAAGAGCGCATCGACTACATTGGTCATGTAGCGCCCATGTGCATATGACAGGCGTCACAGTGCAGATGACAGGCGTCACAGTGCTGATGACAGGCGTCACAGTGCTGATGATAAGTCACGGTACGCATGTGGC
The DNA here is from genome assembly GCA_034440575.1 of Imbricaverruca yamaguchii. Lineage (NCBI taxonomy): Eukaryota > Metazoa > Arthropoda > Thecostraca > Neoverrucidae > Imbricaverruca > Imbricaverruca yamaguchii. The sequence continues at coordinate 29,663 of JAOTOL010001017.1, forward strand.
TGTCGCGCTACATACGATGGAAAACGCGGTGCAGATGGCACCAGTCACACTAGCCAGCCAATAGTGAGCACGATGTGTATGACAGAGTGTTACCAACTCATCAGGCGTTGTTTATGCTTAACTGCTGCACACCGATCTGTGAGTCTCGGCCATCGCCACCCACCGGTCCACGAATCGTGGCGTGTACCTGTCTACTGACCTCTGGGTCGCAGCTGGCGCTCATCCGTGTCCAAGTGTCTGCGGTCGCGTTCGTCGGTATCAGTGGCGCCACTGCCCGCAGATGAGACACTGTCGCGCCGACTGCGCTCAGTCATGCTCTGACGCCGCTCCAGGGTACGGCGCTCCTTAATCTTCTGCCGCTCGCCAACCTGGATCACCTGCCCGGCCAAGACACATCGACGTCACGTCACGGCAGCGGACGGAGCAGCGTCACGCCCCACGGAGCCCTGTGGTACAAAGCTGCAGGCAACACTGCAAGATAGCGTAATTAGGGTTGGGTTTATAGTTTGAAGTCACGGACTACGGACTTGCAGGTGATTTATTTTTCGTGGGGAACGGAGGACACATACATTTAAGAGTGGACAATTCCCTTCATCTTGTGACATCATAAACTTCCATTTGTACCCCTTGGTGAACTTTGGTAGTCTTCATCAGTGAACTTGCAGTTATTGTAAAACAACACCATTTAACCTTCCAGCCAGAACACGGGTGACGGTGGGGTAGTAGTTATCCGGAAAACATCATAGATGAAAAAGAACTCGGGCACGACTTTTTAAAGCCACGCACAAAACTCGAAAGCATTCAGGTGGTCAGTGAGATAGGCGTGCGAATGACGAAGCAATATCATGCCCCTACAATGGCGTGCGTCTTTCACAAGCCCAGCACTAACTTTACATCAACAAACTGGTTTATGGCCAATTAATAAACTATTATCGCACACTAAGCAACACACGCTGTCACACTCGATTGGTGAGGTGCAGGTACAGGTGCAGGTACAGGTGCAGCAGCGAGTGCGCTTCAGTGCGCCATGTCCAAACGTCACCTGCGACAGGATGTCATTGTACTGCTCCCAAGTGATGTTCTCGGCGCGCAGCTGCTCCTCGGCCTGCTGTAGGATCATCTGGATGTTCTTCTGCGTCGCCTCGCTCGACTCCCTCAGAGCGCGTAGCTCGCCATCCAGGTCGAGCGGACGAGGTCGCGCCAGGAGCGGTGGCCGCGTCACGCCCGGCGAGCGGGCGCCGCCGGCCGGCACACGCAGGTCCACATCACCACCTGGTGGTGGCCGACGGCAGGTCAGCAGACCATCCAGCGGGCTCCAGGTCATCAGCACCACACACTGACAGTCACTAGACACAATCACAGCCTAGCATACACGGCACGGGGCCACTAGCCATGGTCCTCGGTCCACGGATTTAAACAAGCGTCGACAGGTATGATGCTGGTAGGCCGAGTTAGGGCTTTGGTGCACAACTATGTTTGACATTTTGCCAGTAACACAAAGTCAGCAAACATGACCCAGGGCCATGTCATGCATTCCGTTAAGCGATCTTGACTGAGGATCACCAGCCATGACATAGGATCAACAGTTACAACCTCAGGGCAGCAAATATGTACAAAGTGTCCCAGATCATTAGTTATGCAATTGCCCCAGATCGGCAGTTTTAGTCCAGGTACGGCTTACATGACTTGCAATACCAACACACACCGCACTTTGACAGTGAACAACACAATGTTAAAAGAAAATCCGAATGTAAGGGTGTTCTTATAGGAATAATTGATTTATTATTTGGGCTTAAGGGCGCGCTGACTGCGAGGCCATTTAGTGCCCATTCATAGGAATACAATCTAAACCAAGCGAACCAGGCAAAAATGTACGCCCTGGTGAAAAAGCAACGGACACTGCTAAAGCTGTGCAAACCTGACCTTGCGAAAGCCATGGAAGACCTGCGAAATGTAGCTCGAGTGAAGGAGCACAGGCATAGCCCCAAACCCGTTACCATGATGTATCACTGCATTCTATCCACGGCTCACGGTCGCTCTGGTGTCGTAACAGCAGCAAGTATTGTATTATCCTATGCACACACGACTGACTTATCACTGGCATTGATGTACGGTCGTAACATCCGTTTGTATAGGACGTGAGGATGCTGGAAAGCGGTCAGAATGTGCAAAAGACAAGGACATCAATGGAAAACCGCGATGGTTGACTGTTAAATCAGATTTAATGATGATTTCTGATAGAAGATAGGCTGTGTGTAGTCCAATGTTTTAGCTCACGACACATAATGCTTGCTGCTGGCAGGATACAGACATAACCAATACAATTAAACAACATGCTACCAAGTCCGACAAAACGGTAACTTCCAGTGATAACATAGTAGCATTAGCATCGAAGTCCTCAAAACTGCGTGCAGGAGGAAAGAAATGGTCATAAGTGGAGCGTGCGGAATTAGTCAATGTTCAATGTACCAGTGTTCTTCACGAATTGTTAGCATTCCGACTGACCCCAACAAACCGTGTACTAAGAACCGTCCAGCTACAGCATGCAAGTCCGCTTTACAAAGGCGCTTCTGCTGTTCAAGTTTGATAATTAATTGCAAGAAAAACGCGTCAGAGCGTTAATCGGGCTCGGTCTATCCCGTATCCAAATGATTGTCGAAAGCGGGCACACGAGCAGCGAAACGCATCGGACCTGATCCCGATGGGACCAAGCACATGGATCACCTAACCCAACACGAAGCACTCCGATAATCTGCCTAGGTAAGATTGTCGAACACCATCCGACCATTGCCCACCTGGGGCTGACGATGGACCAACACCGTATCAGGATCCACGGACCGCCAGTATCACGCACCGCACACCACGGCGTCAGTGTTTTGTGCCAAGACCAGCGCGGACAGTGTTGCTTCTGCGGGCCATCCGTCTGTCCGCAAGCAGACCCGATGTTGTGAGAACCACCACCAGAAGCAGCAGCAGCACGGCCTGACCTCCACCATCCGTCGGCGCTCACCTAATTCACCAGTGCCGCCTGGACGACTGAAAGGTTGGCAGCCCGCTGTCGTCGCTGGAAGTCGCTGGTCACCCACAGGAGATACCACCACCACCGCGTCAGCTCGAGGAGACGACACCATCGCTGCCTCTCCACGGCCGGGTGGTACCACCATCGGGTTATCGCGGACAGGAGGCATTGCCAACAGGTCATCTCGGGAGGACGGCACCTTCGCTGCCCCTCCGGGGCCGGGTGGTACCACCATCGGGTTATCGCAAACAGGAGGTATTGCCATCAGGTCATGTCGGGAGGACGGCAACTTAGCTGCCCCTCCGCGGCCGGGTGGTACCACCACCGGGTTATCGCAGACAGGAGGTATTGCCATCAGGTCATCTCGGGAGGACGGTACCTTCGCTGCCCCTCCGCGGCCGGGTGGTACCACCACCGGATCATTTCCGCCAGAAGGCACGGTAGATGCGTGCCCGCGAGCTGGCGGTGGCGCCGGTGGCTGGCCGCGTAGCGCCGACTCCAGCGGGGCAGTGGCCAGCCGTGGCTCCGGACAAGCTCGCGAGGTCAGCGACACCGGTACTGGCGGTGGATCGTCGGCAGCGACGGTCGGCACTGGGCCGGTAGCAGGCAGAGACGTCGGCCGGCGTGGTATTCTGTAGTCGGTCAACTTACCGGATGTGTGCTGCTCGGCGCGCACCCTCAGCGGCGACTTGAACGTGTCGGGCCGAGCTTCCTTCAGCTGTTGCCATCCGCCAGTGCCGCCCGAGCCGGGCTCCACGAACCGCAGGTCAGTGTCCTCGGAGCCAAACAGACTGCGGCACACATCAGGTCAGACGTGATAAAGTGCAGGTCAGTGGCGCTCTGAGCAGAACAGACTACAGTAGAAAGACGGATACACAATGATACGTTCGAGAACAAGGCATGGGTCACGTACCACAGATCAGGGACTTTAGAGCCGAACAAACTGAAGAACAGGCCAGATGTCATGATCACATCAGATTCCACAAACTATGACCCTCCCCTTCAGCTAGTTAGTTAGTTATTAGGGCTTTAGAGGGCAACGACTACATCACTCCCCTTCAGCTGACAAATAGTCATGACAAATTGCCGCCGATGTGAAACACTGAGTGACTCCCACTCTAGGTCACGCCTGCTGGATGAGGCTCCGAAGCACACACTTGGCTGTCCAGTGACCGACCAACCGGCTCCACCACCGATGGACTGGATGAGGCCACTCACTCGTCCAGCCCTCCAGCGGTCTTCGTCTCCGGTACAGCATTCGCCGCTGGCGCTGCCGGCTTCTCGGATGGTGGTTGTCGCAGGTCCACGTCGTTGGCGTCGTCCTTGTCTATGTCCATGTCCTCGGAGGCTGATGTCCTCCCTGCAGCACCACGCATCGTTACGTCAAACGAACGCTGCACAGCTGGTGTAACATGATTAAACAGTAAAACCCCAGCTGAATAAATCCCTTAATTCAGCTAATTTTAGAAAATTAAAACGACGCAAATCGGCGAATGGTTCGAATCCTCGGTCACACCGTCGTCGAATTCACACTATCAATATGACGAAAACATGGCATAGCGTGCTGCATGAGGCGAGACAGGGTGCTCCACCCTAGCTTGCCTGATAGTGGACACGCTATGTGTCGTGCTGACTGACTGTTAAAATAGCGATTTCTCGTTAAGCGTGAGATGTCGAAACGAGTACAGCAGGATGTCGAAATCGTCATGGAAGTAATCCCATATACAATCTTGCTAAGTCATGTAAACCCAATCTTGAGACAGTTGTGTATATATGACTTCCCGTTTTGCGAGTTTTGAAAGATACCCAATTTGAGGATACCGATACCAACGAAAACGAGACAAACATCCGCATAATAAACTGTGTCTGCATAGCACAGCACATAGATAATCCCTTCACGTGAAATTGCGCTACGGGACGTTCGTTAGCACGATTCCGGATCCGTTGTAGTGAACAAAGTGTGATATTTGTAAACGGGATATGGTTAGAAACGAGGGACGGAAACTTCACTAACACGCACTAACGGGCACGATGTCGATACTTCTTAGGAAAGGATGTAAATTCAGTAAGTGTTTAGTAAGTGGCATATTCCACCTTATCTAGCGAATAATTTGTAACTGCTGACGGGTCAGAACACTACTTTACACAACGACACGCTCGCCACTGACGCTAAGTGCCGAGACGTGACCAGATTGTATTTACACGGGGTCAGGGCATGGCGTGCTGAACATGCCGGTGCACTATACAGTGAGCCACTACGAGGGCATGTGGCCAGCAGCAGTACCGTAGCAGTGGCGCACTGGGCCGGCCAGAGCGGAGCCACTCACTGCGCTTGGCGGCCGGCGGAGACAGCGCGACTGAGTCAGACGCCGCAGTCAGCTGAGCGGACGTCAGCTGGCGCAAGTCCACGTCGACAGCTCGCTCCGGACTGGGACTCCACGCCGTCTGCTGCTTGTACTTGCGAGTGCGCGAGTGTCGCACAGTCCGGAAGACGGCCGGACTGGCCGACTCGTCTGCCGATGAGCTGCTGCGCTCCGACGAAGGCGGCCCCACATCCTCGTCCTGCTCGGCCAGAGGGGCGGGATGCTCCGCCCTGGCGGCGGCGGCGATGGCGACGGAGGCGACGCTCTCCGGCTGGAGAGGCAACCCGCCATCCAGGTGGACCCGCTTTGGCGAATCAGTCGGCCGGCGAGCCAATAGCGGCGAATCGGGCAGACTCCGCTTGATGGGCGAGTCGGGCAGACTCAACTTGACGGGCGAGTCGGGCAGCGTGCGCTTGGGCGAGTCGGTCAGCATAGGCTTGTGCGAATCGACCGCCTTCTCCTTGGCCGCGTCTGGCCGCTTGGGCTTGGGCTTGGGCTTGGGAGACTCCGCCTTGCCGACCTTGGGCGAGTAGCGCTTTTCCTTCGCAACCGCGTCGGTCGACTGCTTCGACGGTTTCGGTGGCGAGTTTTTCGACTTTGAACTATTAGAAGATGAGCTGGACGACTTTGACGACGACTTCTCATCGTGCTTGGACGACTTGCTGGTGGTTTTCGAGGAACGGCTCTTGATTTTGCTTATCTCGGTGGCCGACCGGTCCTCCTTCTCGGCTATGTTCTTGTCTGGCTTCTTCTTGTCCTTGGCATCGCCGCCGCTGTGTTTGCGGTCCGAGGACCGGCGCTGCGAAGTGCGCGATGCGGTCGGACTGGCCGGCCGTTGTCGCGAGCGGCTGGGACTGGCCGATGCTGGCGTCGGTCGCAAGGCAGCGCTGGTGTCGCGGATCATCGGCGGAGGTGGCGCCACACGCGGCAGCGGCAACAGTCCCGGGCGCCCGCTCAGGAGAGGTGCTGGCGGCACGGGAGCGGCGGCTGCTGTGCGCTGCAGACGCGGGTCCCGTGCCGGGGTCGGCCACTTGGCAGACTCTCGCCCAGTCGGCTGCGACTTGACACAATCTTTGCTGGCCGACTGGGAGCGAGGGTCTGAGCGCACTGCCGAGCGTGGGTCAACGTCAGCCGACGCTGCCGTCCGGGGTTCAACCCCAGCACGCGCTCCTGAGCGTTGACTCGCGTCAGTACGCGCTGCTGAACGTTGATCTGCGTCGACACATACTCCCGAACGAGGATCAGCATCAGCGCGAGCTGCTGAGCGAAGATCAGCTTCAGTGCGAGCTGTTGCTCGAGAACTACCATCAGCTCGCACCGCCGAGCGAGGGTCAGCATCAGCGCGCGCTGCTGAGCGAGGGTCAGCATCAGCACGCGCTGCCGAGCGGGGATCGGAGTGCGCCATCGAGCCTATTTTCGCCGGACGGATTGTCTTGCTCTGTGGGAAGCAGAGATCCAGTCACACAGCCGCTCAAAGTTACTTTGCGGGCCACAATGGGGGGGGGAATGCAGGGCAACATCAATACAACCCCGTATTTCTTGCTAGACACGAATGATAGGCCGGTGAACAAAAAACGATCTACGCAGTCCACAAAATATCTCTAATATATACTTCTAGTATATGCAAACCACAGTTATTCATAACAGCACGCATTATCATTGACAACAATTCGCACGCATCCCAGAAGCCGTAGTCATAACAGCATTGAGGCGCCATCACCGAGGATCAGTCATTAAAAAGAGTGCCGACCAGCATGCATTTATAGTTCAGTGTGCCACGGATCAATGAAATCAACATAATGAGCCGCCATTAATACAAATATAAGAGCTGAGAAGCGGTTAGTCTCTGTCGTGGTTCATGGTGGAATTGCCTGACAACTGACAGAGCATAGATGGTGTTTGCCGAAAACTTGCACGGCTCTCATTTGACAAACGACAAGTTCAAATCACATGGTTCAACCGCATCGTATACATAACAAAACTAAGGTAATATAGCAAAACAAGGGTAAAACAAAATTCGCCGACAATTAAATAGTTAGGTTCAATTACTTCTAATTCCAAATCTACTGGAGCTCAGTCAGTCTTAATAGACACTGCATGGATGCACATGCTGTCAGAATTCTTGCGCAATTCAACGAATAATCACGGGTAACGCTATTGTTTGGGTCGATATGTTGCGAAGAAGACTACTACAAATGACCGACAGTTTCGTCTGGCCAGCCTCACGGGAGTGGTGCAAGTGTCACTTCCGTACGGCTAAATTTATCCTTCTTCAACATGGCCGTTGAGATAGGCTTGGTACTGCGCCATCAAGCTGTATGCCAAGCGCCCGGGATCACACATACTCAGCCTTATCCTTGGCCAGCATGGATAAACTGGAAGTACACAGCGCTTCCAGATGAAAATCACACAGACCATGCAGAGGGAAGCCATAGGAGGCGTAGGCGGATATTTCA
>JAOTOL010001017.1:42500-212219 GCA_034440575.1 Imbricaverruca yamaguchii
CATTCCTGCTCGTCCGGATATGAATCAAAACAACAAAAATCGTAAACAAAATGGATCATTATATTTTCTACCATTTTGGATCATTTTGTAATTTGATCATTTCAAAATGGATCATTTTCCCCAGACAGGGTGATCATTACCGTTTGAGACGAAGGGAAGCATTAATCGAGATGCATGTTCTGTCATCCGTGCACCCTGTGCGCAGCGTCAGCTGGCATCGATAACACTCAGAAACAGAAAGCAATGGTAGCTCATCGGTAGTAAATGATATGCCTGTTGACATAGCATATTAACATAAGTACGTTGCTGTCAACAACGGTGCGTCCCATAAAATTCCATGTTAACTCCACTTTATATTATATGCCTGCTTATGGACGCCCCATCCTACAAGCTATTGCAGGCTGACGGCACCGGGCTGCGCGGGACGCAGGATTTTTGACATCATCGCAAGTGAACAGTGGGAATGACGAAAACATCGCACATACCCCGCTAAATAATTTTCGCCCATTACCGCTACTTTCGATCTCACTTCGCCCACCGCACGCCACGAAGCGTCGAGGTGGAGAGTGGTCACAATGCTATACAATGACGGTGCTACACTGTTGTGAACAAGACAAACGTGATTTCGAAACAACTTGCTGCCCTTTATCTGTCAACGTCAGTATTTTCACGTGAGAGGAATGAAGCCGGTGTCAAAACAGAACCGCACCCCGCATTTCATGCACGATTCACGCCTTCCGTCATAGGCCACCCTGAGATCGACTCACCTGATATCAAAAGAACTTCAGGTTCCTTAAACATGACCACCCTACATCCAGGTGACGTAATTTTACACCTTGGTCAGAATGAGCCTAACCAAAGCAAAACGGCGGAAGTATTCTTCGTTTACACCTATCGTAAGCTGTTCCGGTGGTTGAGCAGGGACCTGACTTCTGGACAAAATATGTTTAATGTCTGGTGCAGACAATAGTCTCCCCAGTCGCTCGAAGTGACACGTACCTGAGAGTGTGCCGAGCCCAGGGTTGTGACGGTGGGTAGTGTCCCGATCTGAAAAGGACACTTATCAGTTAATGGGAGCTTACGACACTTCGAATGCTATTGTCCTACAAACGTAGCCAATTTTGACCGAACAAGAAACGACACGTGATACTCAAAAGCACAAACTTTTCCACTACGAGATGAGTGTTCCACCCCTAGACAACTCATCTGAAGAATGTGTTTGAATGTGTTTCATCAAGTTCAAGCTGAGCCAGCATGATTCAGCTTGGACAGCTCACGGTTGTTATGCACATCAGTACCACGTGTCGCTATGAGCACCAGCGTTCCATGCTGCCCTGACACGGCGCTCGGCCGCCGAGCATGAAAGCTTGCACATGGTGCCGGCCGTGGCACTTGACCACATGCGACGGGCTGGGGGCGGCCTATTCATAAGTACCTCCACAACCAACCGACCGTAATTAACATTAACGAATTTAAGCTGCAATGAATATCGGACAGATGTTTACATCGTGCCCGTTTGGTGATCGCCAGTTCATCCTGCAAACCCTTCTATAAAGTAGGCGAAAATAATTATACGTATTTTGGAGCACGTATCTCATACCATAAGGTGGCGGCAGTGGACAGGCGCGCACCCAGGATTGTTTTTCCATGGGGGAGGGAGCGGACCGAAAAGGGCACTTGGGCGGCTCCAAAAGGGCACTTTGCGGCCTGGGGCACACTGGAAGGTTTGTTGACCGGGAGGTGGGGGGGGAATTTTCCATGCCGCATAGGACCGCAAAGGGCACAGGGGAATGCCATTTTTAGGCCAAAAGGGCAGTTCTGGGCCCAAAGGGCACCTTTGGCACAAGCGGGGCACATAAGGGAGGTGATTTTTCTGGCTAAATTCGGAACATTCCGGCCAAGAGGGCACTTTTCGGTCAGAAGGGCACTTTGGTATCATGGGGGGGGGGGGGGGGTCCCCATCCGGTGCGCCACTGGCAGTGGAGGTAGGTCCAGCCCATAAACAATGGTTTGAACCCCGCTGACACATTCTAAATAGTCGAGCACCTCAAGTCAAGACATGTACGCATCTCAGGCTATATATGTTAGGATCAGGCTAACCAGGGGTGTCGATTTTTAAAACTTTGGTATCATGGGGGGGGGGTCCCCATCCGGTGCGCCACTGGCAGTGGAGGTAGGTCCAGCCCATAAACAATGGTTTGAACCCCGCTGACACATTCTAAATAGTCGAGCACCTCAAGTCAAGACATGTACGCATCTCAGGCTATATATGTTAGGATCAGGCTAACCAGGGGTGTCGATTTTTAAAAACATTGGTGGGGGGCCGGGCGAAAGTGTATGTGCATCTCAGGTATATTTAGGATGGGTTTTTAAAAAAATTGGGGGGGGAACCCCTCCCCCCAACATCCAACCAAAAACTCATCGGATTTCGCCCACTATATTTTCAGTCCTAAATAATTATGATTATTATCTGACGATGTGTGTTTGTATATTCATCATCCTCGCCAACGGGAAAAATCTCCCGGTAACAGGTGAAGTCACGGAAGCAAAACAGCAGTGCACCGTGTGATGGGTGGGCTGCTGAAGATAATTCTAGTTTGTATATCCACAATCTCAATAACGGTGATTGTTGTTCACTGGACTCGATTGTATGGAAGTTTGACAATGACTGGAAATTGAGAATGAAATGAATGTATTATGTTCAAGCTCAATATGCATGTGGTTTTCCCAGTGGTGGTGTGTACAAACGTCAGTAGGACAATGCAGTTGTTGCTTAGTGGCTTAGCAAAATGTTAAAGACAACCTGGTTTAAAATGCATCATCATCCGCTAATCTCAACATTTTATGATGCAAGTTTTACTTCCACAGTGCAGGGAAATCCAATTATTGTTACTTTTTTGCACGCAATTTTCAATTTTGCAGCAGAAGGTGGAGAGTCAGTCCACTATCTAAACCTAATATGTTTCTTTGCAGTACAAAATATGCTGGTTAACATCAACTAAGTTTTCTATGTAGCATGGTGCTTTTCTTTTTTCCCTTTAATTTTCTTAGCATAAAAGGCATAGGTTATTGGGGGGCCCAAATCAACATTGAGGAGGCCAAGATCAACATTGGTGGGGCCATGGCCCTCACAAAAGGATACAAATCGACATCCCTGAGGTTAACTGAGGTGACAAGGATACTTTTCAGCTTAGGTTAAAAAAACATCTCCCGGGTCCAATTTACAAGGAAGACTAAACTTTGCGATGCATCATGGTACATACACTGAAAATAATTCCAAAAGTATGTTCTACAACTAATTTTAAGCAATATCAATTCGATTGAAAGCACAGCTAATTGCAACCTGACGTAATTTCAAGCCATAAATATATCAAAATTAGCCACCGAGATCATATGCAGAATCTCGGAGCCAAGGCACTGTATACGACTTTAATTGAGTAAACAAACATCACGCATTATCCACTGGTTGGTTGGCTGGTTACTGGAATTTATGGGCGCATCGACCATGGTGGTCATGAAGCATTCACACACGATCCACCGAAAAGTCCACTAATTGTTTTAAAATAGTGCAACGACATGACTGAGAATCCAGACTGGTCTTACTCAGAAAAACCTTCAGTGTTTATTTCAATTTATAGAAAATTAAACGTGTTTGCGGCAGCATTTCCGGCCTAATCTCGAAAACTATGAAGAAGGCGGAAACAACGCGACCCTACCCAGCCGCGGCTTAATGCACAGGCCTACACATAGTCCAGTTTGCAGCACCCACTCATCTGCTCGACGTTCATTCGGTCACCTTGTTCTTGAGCTTGTTGGTGGCCTGCTGCAACTCAAGCTGGGCCTTCTGCGTGCGCAGCTCCAGTAGCTCCTTCTGCTTCTGCATCTCCTCGTGGCGCGAGCCGGCGCATTGCATCTCCAGCTCCACCTTCTGGATCTGCAGCGTGAGCAGCTCCATCTGTTTCTCGGTGATGAGGTCCAGTGCGGCAGGGGCAACGGCGGAGGCTGTCACCGGCGCCGCCGACGTGCCCTGCTGGCGCAGTAGAGCATCGGTCGGCTCCGGTGTACTTCAAGGTCACGGTGCATCGCAACGCTGGGTCATGCTCTACGGCTATGGATTGGGACCGGGAGAGGAACGACGGACAATTACAAGCTGGACCCCGGCTATTCATCGGGTTCACTTTCGATCGCAAATCCACCAGTTTTGTTTTCGCTGAAGACCGAATGCTTAATTAAACTGGCTTTCCATCTGACTGGATTGCAGCGGTCATGCAGCGCCCATAACTTCGTCAAAGGGCTATCCAAGCAAGAACTAGTCGAGACCGCCTACTGTGCGACACATCATAGGACCAATTACCATCAAGATGTACAGTAGAACCTTAACGGTTTCACCACCTACCAAACGCGGTATTAATGAGGCGCATATATTGCAGCAAATTTGATTTATGAGAGGAAGCGGAATAGTTGTTCTGATTGGAAGAACGGTGACTCGTCACCCAGTAGTTCCCGTCAACAGAAGTTAACTAGAACTTAGCGGTAGTTAACGGTGCTGACGTGCGTTCAAAGTGACGTCTTCGCTCGTGGGCAAGTCGGGGACACACTAGACTTGGACAACATAGCGTCAAAGCCTTCACAACCACCGCTCAGCGTAGGGATCTTCCAACAATGGCGTGCTGAATGCAAAAACAACATTTTTCACAGAAACCCCTCGGCACACCCTACAATCTGACACATTCCATGGTCCTGGTATGGGACATCAATCATGTTAATGACACGTGCCACGGCTACACCAGGCACCATGTTCGCGGCACCTCCAAGGTCACCCCAAGCGCCAAGGTGACTGCACGTATCACCGTTGTGATATGCAGCATAACCAAACGCACCGTGGTTGCGGCAAGTACCACGGCTATGGCTCGAATCAATGCTGTCGCAGGCACGAGTATGCCGTATACCCTACCAGTAGCACGCTCTAATGTCGCGGCACGCACCATGACAACCGTGGGTCGATGACCCATGCGGGGAGGGGAATCATTCGACATCCAATCGAACTCTAACACAGATCAATCGATTGAAGAATAACTTTGACAACCCTTTGGTAATAACACAAATTAATCATCGAACTCAAACAGCATATAATTCGCTATACTTTTGGATAAAGCTAAGAGGGTTAGGTTGTACCAGATGTCGCCAATGTTGAAGTTTTTTCTGAGAACTATCTATGGAATAATTGAGTTGCGGTTCCAATGATATAAACAAGCTGTGACAGGCCTCAAGGTCGTGACAAACTTCACGCTCGTGGAACGTATCACCACTATGGCACGTCACGAATCCATGGGCACCAATGTCGCGACAAACATACTGGCAATGAAGCGTATGTTGGTCCTGACAAGTACCATAGTCGTGGCACATGCCAAGATTGTGGTACGCATCATGGACTTGGACTATAGCCGTGACGCGCATCAGTCATCGCATAAACCAGCTACAGCACGAACCGAGGCCGTGGCCCGTACTACGGTGACATGGCACGTTAGTCAGAGACGCCCGGACCTGACACGTGCCGCGGCTACGGTGCCTTGAACGCACATAGCCTGCAACCTGCACTGTGCCTTCCACGCCCATAGCTAGCAGCTTGCTAGTCTAGTTCATTGAAGTGATCTTGCGGTGAGTTGAGTTTCAATGACTTAGTGATTCGGGGGTGTAGAGGACGGCCTAGGTGGTGGTAATGAAAAACGATTGTTGGAAAGGCAGTGCGAATGAATGCTTGTAAATGCGGTCATCGGCGGCAAAACCTGGAGTCTATTGGCGCATCGACTGCATAGGTAATACAGCACGGCGACAAGACCATTCCAGAGTTCAGCTCCGAGGGCGGGTTGCACGGGCGTAGTTATCACTGACCAACAGATCAAAGAACGAAAAGCACTGTCCCTTTGAGGAATGAAGAGGTGACGACATCCAAACAACACCGAGCACATAGGGGATGATCGGCTGTGGCGTGGTCACTGGGTCTGTTGGATGGTTATTGCAGTTTAGGGGCGCATCAACTACATCGGTCATACAGCACCCATGCTGGGTCTGTTCCGACCGCCAGAGTTGTTGGGTGAGCAGAGCCGGGAGATGACCATCTCACCCTCAGTCTTGACCCCCCCCCAACTGTCACCAGGTCGCACTGCGGAGGTACAGTGGTGGCGTGACAGGCCGACAGCCATTGCAGCAGACCCAGCGACCGGCCGACGGGCGTTAAGTACCTTCTTGAACACCTTCGGGTTGATGTGTATGGTGTTCTTATTGGCCTCGCCGGGAGGATTTAGCACCGGCCAGGCCGGGTCAACTCCGTGCACGCGCAGGTCGATGGCGTGAAGCTTCCGGCTTGGAAACACGCTTGACCACGTCTGGCGCAGTCGGAACATGGCCGAGCGGGTCTTCTCGTCGACCTGCCGGTCACAGACGGGTCACATCCCCCCGCCGCCGGCCGGCTGACCAAACGGATCACCGCCACACCAGAGCAAAGGCCCGCGGGCCGACCATCCCATCACCCCCACGCCACACCAACACATCCATTTAGATGGCATCCCAGCCAGCCGACAGGGCACGTCGGGCGAGGTCTGCAGGCTGGCGACCGCAGCGGCACGCGCCACCTCGGCCGTGTGCTCGCGCCGCTGGTGAGCACACGGCTGCCTTCCTTCCCATCCACCAGTTAGGTCAGTCGTGTCGTACACCCGTCTGACCGAACGTGTTCATACATAGCGACAGCCTAGCATTCACTGGGCAACAGGGATCCGGGGCAGTATTTATTTCCGCAGCACGTGCTGTTTATTTAGTCCGGTACAACTATCGCGATGATTCCCCACACCACACCATACCACGTCATAATACGATACATCCCGGACCACTGAAAAAAGAACATCTTCATTTGCCGTTAGTCACAATCCTGCTGCAGAAGTGTCGAGTATTGAGAGCTCCTAATATTTTCCGGCGAGTCGATCACTAATACCGGCCGAATATGCGTACGCTGCGGGCCTGTAATGTTGATCGGGTCAGCATTACTTGGCATTGCACTGTTCCGGGGTGGTGGATCCGTGCTTGAGGGCGCGCCGACTACGTGCCACGTCGAAATCCAAGTGGACGACATGCGGTTAGTGTGGGCTACACGGACCCAAGGAACGGTCGGCAGCCGAAGGCCCTGCCCCTGTAATGTATCGATCACAAAGCAAATATTGCAGGGTGCACGTCAGTAGTGTATCTCACACCCCGCCGGAAATCCCGAGTGTCTGGGGTCGCCTGCGAGGATCACAGCGACCGACTGCCGCGGCCGCAGCGCCGCTCGACAGCCGGCCCCGGCCCAAGCAGACTCATGTGCTGTACCATACACCCGGCAGCCGCTGGCTGCGCCCTCATCAACCGCCTACTTTGAGTCGGAGTGACTCCCAGAACTCTTTTGACCGGTTTCGTTCGTTCGCGTAGGTCGGCTACAGGCGAACGAAACTGCCAACACTGGACCGACTGTTTTATTGACCACACATCGGCGCATGACACCAATACATGGCAGGCCAGCTACGTGAACGGCGTAAGGCCCAGGCCCAGGCCAGGGTGTCTGCCCAGGCCACCCAGACGAGTGACACCCGGTCGGTTGGCTGGTGGTACGACCGACGGCGCGGCGCGGCGCGGCAAGGCTCTCGGCTCGGCACGCCTCGACGACACAGCTCGGGTTGGCTCTGGCTGCAGCACCACACCGCAGACGGTCGGCGGACATGTTGGATTTCGACCAGACCCCTCCAGTCGACTACCGGCTGGTGTTCCATGTGTCAGAGCTGGAAATGCAAAACGATACATCACACAAACGATACCACCGTAGAAAAGTTTCACCATGTCCGATTAAACGTGAAGAGATCACTCAAATGAAAGAGAAACTTAATTGAATCGATCTAATCTTAGGAGAAAATTTGGCAATTACAAATTAGGCACACATCCAGTGAGATGAGATGGGTCTGCCTTCCCACCCCCAATTACCAGAAACGACTGAGTTATTTTAATCAGAAGACGCACACACGCACAAACGTCGAAACGAGGTAAAACGTGATATTGGGATGTTAGTGGCAATAGGTCGAGCATAACTCATTCAGAGCGTTGTCGCTCCACGATAATGGATGCACGTGTGCATGCGCGCTGCAATAGACTATATTAGTTATAGGCTCACATCGAAAAGACCATGAAGCTCAAAGCTAAAAAAGAAGCTGGTACGCTCAGAAGGGAGCTAACGCTGCGACCTAGCTGGATCAGTCACCCCGAGCCCTTGGTGCAGGAATTACGCCCAACTGGGATTCTTAATTCAGTGCTGGTGGACACCATAATAGCACAAACAAACAGCCAAATTCCGCCAAAACATGAGCAAAAGGACGAGAAATGGCTCACGATACAACTGTTGGCACGACACTATTAATTCATGTTCTCAAAGTCAATCAGTGTGAAAACCTACAAACTTCCTCCTAAAAATCAGACCATGGGACATGTTTCTCTGCTTCGCTCCCAGGAGAATGTGACCAGGAGGACAGTTGTTCCAAGAGATATGCTGCTCTGATCCGTTTCGTACACATTTAACAAATTGGAATGCTTCCACAAAAACAGCAAACAGATTTAGCATAATTATTAGCAGACCACGATTAACAAGCTGGCAAACGAAATATCTCGATGCAATTTAGTTCCAGAGCAAGAATTTCATTCGCCCACGAAAAATTAGATTCAATGATCTGAGCGCCGAAGATGGCGTTTACGAGGATGGTGAAGATGCACTGATCTGTAAAACTGCCTTTTTATTAGTGGTGCGAGGACTTCAGCGATGCTATCTGTTGGGAACGAGGTACACTACAACTCAAAGGAGTCCACGTTTAGGCCAGCGGGGATACTCCAACTATTATATTCCATCCGTTTTTAAGTGTTGACACTATTTCTAAGTCTCTGATAGGAGACCCGGCAGGCCTGAATCTGCGCCTGCATACCCATGCCTGCCACCAAACTGCAAAACAATATGCGCGACAAACGGCGCCTGTTCAGTGCAGGACTGATTTATATGGTGCAGACGACGCTTGACTGTAAGCGGGGCGGGGCGTGGCGGGGCGGGGCGGGGCGGGGCGGGGCGGGGCGGGGCAGGGCAGGGCGGGGCGGGGCGGGGCAGGGCGGGGCGGGGCAGGGCTGGATAGGGTTAGACAGGGTTGGACAGGGTTGGACAGGGTTGGACAGGGCAGCGACGCTCACCTGTGTCGTATGCGCGCCTCTGCTCTGCCGAGCTGGTGTAGAGCTGGTGTAGTGCCGTCGTGCCGCGCCGCCGGCCCCACTGCAAGAGGCGAGTTTAGCGGCGTGCCTCACGCGGCCGTCGCCTCATGTTACCTTCTCGAACACGCTGGCGAACGTGGAGACTATGTTCTGCGTGAATAGCTGCACGTACTGCTTGCCAACGTTCTTGAGAATCGAGTCGATCAAGTAGAGGCAGGAGAGCTTGTGCTCCGTCTGAAACAGATGCGCGGGTATCTAAAACACTGGAGCAAAGACGCGGGTGAGTGTGCGTGTGACTGAACGTGGTGGTTCGATGGCCAATGTTCAGCAAATGACCAATCAATGATCAGTGAGCGACAACCGACAGCAATAGAGCGACATGTGCGTATGAATTCACCATAGTGGACCTGATTTACAGCTGAGCTACCATCCACATGCACGACACAGATCAACACAATTACACTAGAGTGCAAACAGGGACATAGTACCGAATGCTTTACGTACATAACCAGGAAAACAGCAGTGGCGAGTGGAGGACAAACAGGAAAACAATCGTACAGCTCATGAGTTTGGTTTGCTAAGACCACACAGACCTAGTGTGCTAAGACCTTACTAAGACCACACTACTTCCCTCTGGTAGCGGCAATTCTTGTCATCACAATGGAATGAATACTGTATGATGAAGCAAATGCCACACATCTATAATAAAGATTTTTTTAAATAACTGGGTGGCTAATGTTGGTTGGTTGGTTGGTTGGTTGGGCTTTCGGGCGCTTCGACTGCTCTGGTCATATTGTGCCCATAACTGATGTGTTCGTTGAGATGTGATTAGAACTAGTTCCAAGCGTCACACCATGGACGTCGTTTCATCTCTTTACTTTGTTACAATGCTTACATATCACGCATATTGATGTTATATATAGTTAAGGTCATATCTAGTTAAAAACGATACTCCGGATAAAAAAAACACCAGTCGTCCCGAGTGGACAACGGAAGAGCTGTTAGAAAGAACATTGTCAAGAGAAGCCATCTGCAGAGATCTAAAGTAACGTCTACGCAGTGTAGGATTTCCATATTTTTTTCTTGGTAGTGGAGTACAAAATTTTTTAGCTGGAGTACGAATTTTTCAGCTGGATTCCAAAAAATAACTATGCACTTGCTGAGAATTAACCTTGTTTTAGTGGGACTAAAAACCAATGTTAGCATTTTTGTTTGCATAAACATCTTGGCAAACTAAGCCATGTAAAAAACTTTGCTGCACTAAAAAAATGAGTTGTCCATAACCAGGTAGTATTGCTTTAATGGGATTAAAAATAAATGTTAGCATTTCATGCTGTGTGTACCATACAAACATATATGTGCATATAGCTAACTGCTAAGTCAGCAACATGTCAGCAAGCTAAGTTATGAATAGGTGCAATTGTGCCAAGGAATGCAACCTAGCGGGAAATGCCCTCAGTAGCCAAAGTAATTTTTTTAAAAATATACATGTGATATCTGCAAAGTGTATAGATATTGCCTGAGTGTAGGTGGGTGATGTATTCTCAAAGTTCACAAACAAATATTTATGATAAATAGGCATGATGTGATGTGAATGCACCAATAACATTTATCCTGGCCCAGCTCAGGATGTATCGCACTCACTCATCTTGGGCGGATCACAACACACTGGGATCATCTTCCAACACACACTTCTGAAGGACTAGTCCCACAATTAATGAGCCGAGTTCACCCGTGATTAATTTGAATTATTGCTAACTTCCGTTGTTGTCCAAAATCCCAAGCACCCCAAAATGCATTTCATGGCCTGGTCAACCTTTGAGCCATTCCGAGTTTCTGCGTACGATTCGCCACTGACGCATAATACACAGCTCTGCCTCAGACCCCAAAACTGGCTGTGGTTAAATTATTAGCGAAGGATGAAGTTATAAGCCAACTTCATGAGCAATGGTAGAGAAAATGGTAACAAAAGTATACTTAAACGTTGTCAACGAAGGTCACAAACGCACACCCGACACCACGAACCCGCGCTTAACATACCTGGCACACTATTGGATATGGATGGACTATTGTTTTGGAATATATGATGGTTGAATAAAAATTATACTAAAACAATCCGTCTAAAATAGCTTTATTCTCACCACCAAGAACCAGTTATTTTGCATGGAAAAGCTAAACAAAATAATTGAAAACGATTCTTATGAATATTAAAAGTTTCTTTATGCACTTGCTTAGTTCATGTGTGGAATGTTTAGTTGAAGCAAGGATCGAGTTAGGAGTATCTAGAGCTACCTGTAAAACCGCCACACGGGCGGTTTTATTTTTCTTCTTAGATAGAGCTGGTCGGATTCGCTAACTCAGCCCGAGAAGTACAACTGTTCATGGGGCGGGGAACAGGGAATGGGTCGGAGTAAATTTCGGAACATGTATTACGGACCCTTCACTGACACCGATGAACCCAAAATGTGGTTATATTTCAAGGCGCATGTTTATCTTCGCACACATTTACAAAAAAAATATGCGACAGTCATGCAAAAGTGCACAACTGACATTGGTTTCTTGGTGTTATTGCCTCGGGGAACTTGCTTGCTCCGGGGCGGATTTTCGGAAATTTGAAGTGATTTTCTTGCATTGAAAGGGCTCATTGTGTCTAAAAAAGTTGTCCCTTTAACAAAACTACCTTCGATTGCGCATTTAAAGCATTTACTGGCGAAACCAGGCTTCAACTTTATACTCCGATTACACCAAGTACCCCTGGTTTTTCCAACTAGAGATTTCTGGTGCTTCTTGGCGAGTACTCCAGCGCAAGGCTATAGAACACCTCTAGGCTTCAGCGCAAGTTTCCCAAGAGCAATATGGAATAGATATTCATTAATCTAAGTATGTTATATATCAAATAAAATATTGATAAATATTGAACCAATATTGAATAAATATTGAATTAATTATTGACTTTATTGACACTAATATAGCGTTTTTCACATATAAAGCGCCGACGTTGTGCGTAGCCGGTTTTAGTAAGGTTCTTTACGAATTTTAGCGCAACACCGACGGCTCATGCTCCGTCGTATGTTTTATACTGCCTTTCAAGGATGTGTAGTGACGTTGGATGGTCGGGGCGCTGGGGTCGCGGAAACTGCTAGTTGTTGTCAGGTATGGACTTTTAGTGGTAGCACTCTACCAAGCAATGTTGTTCTTCGTTTTCCCTTCTGGAGTACAAAATATTTCATTTAGTCTAGTCACAATCCTGGAGTACAAAATGTATTGGTATGCATGACACCAACAAACTCCAGTTTTTCCAACATTGCGTCTACGTTCCTCAGCGTATGTAGGACACGAGATCAAAACATGGCGAACCGTCAGTGGTGACACACATCTGGCGCACTGGGGTCTATCGCCACCGCACAGCATGTAACTGTGCGTGGCGTAAGTGTGCAATACGACACAGTGTCACCCCTTCTTTTCTAAGCACACCATGGGACGAACCCCATGGTTTCAAACGTGGCTTAATGGCTGCCAGCTTGTTTGCATTGGTCTCGTCCTACACTGTTTGCCACTTTTTTAGGAGAAAGATGAAAATCTGTCGGTAATGGTCCGTAGCAGGAAGTGGCAGCGATCCAGCGCACGGGGCATGCGGTGCTTGCCTTGCCGCGGCGTCCTCCAACTAATTCCCAGCAATTTCAACATGGCAAGTGGGTGGCTAATGTGAAAGAAGGGAATACAATGGGGTCATCTGATCCAGCGATGCACTATGTTCTGCGTCTTGGGTTAGGAGGCATAATTAAGTAGATTAAGAGGTACGTCACACTTATCGAAACACCAAACATAGCCAACTGATGAAGCACTGAACCTCGAGCAACAAGATAGGATTTACGAAATACTCAGTTAGTTATTAGGGCTTTACGGCGCGCCGACTGCTGTGGTCATATTGCGCCCTCACGAAATACTCGCTGAATTGAAAATAATTGGAGGTGGACAGGCACTGAAACAGCATGACCTGCTTTATGGGAATTCTTAATAATCGTACACATCCATCAATCCATTCGATGTGTATTGCATCCTGTACTGGAACGCGACATGTTTTGTTAGTGCATACTTTGGAAAACAAACAACAAGCTGAGACTGAGGTAAATAATTACACTTTAGAACTTGATTGTAATTGGACATGAAAATGACCAATTACAATGTCTGCATAATAATCAATTCTGACATGACAAAAATACCATTGAACCACATCCTTTCTCAAACCAAGTTATTGAGATCCCATAAACTGGGCAGGCTCATTATGACCATGCAAAAGCTGACTTTCTATTGCAGTTATATTTGAACATATATTGGTAATCGAACCTTTGTTCGAAAGTTCCATTTCAAAATGTATTCTTACATGGTCAACAACTTCACCAAAGAACCGGTGCTTGTAGCCAGTAGCCCTATTTCTACAAGGTTAATTGGGGAGCATTTTACCTCTACTGTTTGCTCTATATCAGTATGTTTACCTACCTAATATAATACCGATTTTCAAAAATGGAAGTATGAAGTGAGTGGGAAACCATAGGCCAACCAGTTTGACCCGAATAGTTTGAAAGGTATTATAAAAAGTCAAACAATATTTACTCATTTAGACAGGCACAACCTCCTAAAGGATACCCAACATGGATTTATATCTCAAAGATCTTGCTTAGCTAACCAATCGGAGTTAGTTAAGCAGGATCTTGCAGATCTGAATGGAATCAAGCAATGCGAAATGGACGCAGATCTGAATGGGAGGATGTTCTGAGTGGAGTGCCATAGTGCTCTGTTCTAGAGCCACTTTTCTTTATCATCTCTGTGAATAGCATTGAGGCAGGGCTGAGAAATAGGGTGTTCAAATTTGCTGATGACATAAAATTGGAAGGAATGGCTAATAGGTGGTGAGCAATCTAGTAATATTCAACTACACTTGGAGAATCTGGTGGTGGTTATTGGTATTATGACTATGACATATCTGTTGAATATTGAGTCATGCAGTCACCAATCTCTCACGCCGATTGTTCGCGAGTGAAGAGTAGCGACAGGCGATATTTAAACCCAGTCTTTCGATTGTGAGACGGGCAACTTACCCCTGGACTACTCACCACAACTTGAAGGACCAAAAAAGGTGGAGATTATCAATGGCAGATGTCATTCAACTATGGAAAATGTAGGGTTATGCATCTTGGATCTGGAGGTGAGACTCAGATATACAATGGAAAGTAGGCAATTAGATATTATTGAAGAGGAAAGATATTTAGATGTGCTAGTTTTAAATGATCTTAAAGTAGAAAAGCAAAGCATCTCAATTAGGAACTGGGTAATCAGAATGTTGGGAATCACCAATAGGAGTGTGAAGTGTAAGAGCAAGGAAGTGATAAAAATGTTGCACGCAGCCTAAGTGTGGCCCAACTTAGAATATTTTGTACAGGCATGAAGCCCCTGCTTAGATAAGATATACACATGCTAGAAAGTGTACGGCACAAAGCCACTACACTCATCAGTGGATTAGGCACCTCATAATATAGGGAAAGACTTATGACATTAGATATGTACACACTCAAGCATAGGAGATTCAGGGGTCACATCATTAAAATGTGTAAAATTATTAAAGGATTAGATCATGTCAATCTGAATTGTGCCCCTATATTTAGACTATCACATAGGGTTCATCAATTCAGGCTAGACGAATCAAGGTGTAGGGCAGTTAAGAAACAACAGGTCTTCAGCCAAAGGACTGTTGATCAGTGGAATAGTCTGCCTGCTGATGTTGTGGGGAGTCCTTTATTGAATGCATTTAAATAGGGTGGATAATTATTTTAGGTAGCAAAATGATATTCCTAAGCCAAGTGGGTGTGCACCAGGGTGGGAATTTTGGGCCTCTCCTGGAGTATGGAGACCTAAGGACATTTTATTCTCCAAGATTGTGACTGCAAATGTTGAACTTTTTTATTCTCCGAATGAAACGTGCCAATAATGGATGACATTTGGTTTCCAGGATCTCAGTCCAGCTCCAACAATGCAGTTGTAGTTTCCAGTCCATCATACAAATTAGAAGCCTGGACAACATAACAGAAGAGCATGGCATAGCAGGTCATAAGGCATGAAATGCAGGTTGCAGTCAATTGCCCAGGAAACATGTTATATCGGAATACCTACAAGTGTGTGGTGGTTGTTTGGATTGCATTGTGCATGTGTCAAACATATTGCATGTTATGCATGTGTGTATGAATCTGCAAATATGCTTTGAATAAATACATTCAACTCTGGCTGTACCTATATTTATTTTGCCTGGAAGAACTGATATTGAAGGTGCAAGGAAATGACATGAAGGAAATGTTGCTGCAAAATCCCACACAATTGTGGTGGAGACCTTGTTTATATCAGATAGGTGCGGATCGCACAGCTACAAACTATGTCCTGGCTCAGTCCAAGCCCCAATCAAGGCCGAACTCGTGGGGGGGGGGGGTTACTCAGGTAATCGTTGGTGTGCACGATGCCCTGAAATCCGAACGAAACAAAAGCATCGACATAACATAAAAAACACTTATCAAAGTTAGTTATTAGGGCTTTATGTCGCATCGACTACATTGGTCATGTAACGCCCAACTTACCAATAAGATACTGTTATAAATTATATATATAAAGACCTCGTAGCTCATCACGAAGCACGATGTCGATACTTAATTGGGAGGGATGTCAAGTCAGTGTTCAGAAAGTGGCATATCCCACCCTATTTCTCGAATATTGTATCACTGCATGACATGGTCGGATGTCATAGCAGTAAGCTGCAGGGTGGGTATTAACATGCTCCAGATTGTTTTCTCTGAAAACATTCTTGCACTCTGGGTTCATACCGGATAGAATGGGCTTCACGTGTATTCTGAGACAAATGTGGGAACAAAGATATCGATAAAACGAACAGGACGACACCCACAAATAAACTCGTTGTTCCACTTATGGCTACAACTCAAACTAACCACTTTGTGTAGCAGTCAGCAGCTGGACCACAGCTTCACACACTGCTCTCAATCTCAACTGCCGGAAACACAGACAACGCACGAACAGAGCTTGCAGGATGGGCCTGCAAACCGAGTATAATGTTCTCTGGTTACTCAGACTCTAGAGTCAATGCACCAACAGCACTTTCAAGATGGGCCTGCACACTGAGTATAATGTTCTCTGGTTACTCTGACTCTCGAGACAACGTGCCAACAGCGCTTGCAAGATGGGTCTGTGCAGAGTATAATGCTTTCCTGTTACTTCTACTCTGAAGCCACGTCCACAAAAGCCTATGTTCGTGCCACCAATATAGTGGGAAAATTTGGCAGTTTTAAGATCATCCGGAGTATCGGATCATCCGGAGTACTGGAGGCTGCCGGCAGCATTGGTGCTTTCATTTCTGAAATGTCAACCAATTGATGGAAATATTTTTTTTTGTATGTCACAACCATTAGCAACTTTGAACACATTGCTAACAGGGTCATGCCACAAACACAAAACCTTGACCGACCCTTTGCATTGCTCACCACTATCACATCCAACTGTTGTATGAGCAGTAGCGGAAGTGGGTTCGTATTGTGCAGGGAATTGGCTGTGTAGGTATGTATATGCTCTGAGCTGAAGGTGAAGTGTAAGTTTCATTTTTCCATATGGCTAGCCTTGTACTGAAACCAACAGCAGATGGAAAGCACATTGATCATGTGAGTTATGAGAGCTGAAGCTGTGCTGAATATCATGATTCGCTGCCCAGCAGTGCCATCCATTGTTCCCTTCTTTGTACCTACTCTTTGAAATTATATTTCACCAAAAATGGCAATGCATATTAATTATACATATTACATGGGCACAAACTACATAGGGTTTTCCCATCAGTTACTGGTAAACAGAATCCACAAACAAAAATAACATGTCCAGGAAAATGTACTCCAGAAGAAGTCGGTATGCACTCACAGAAGGTAAGTTTGCAACGCACTGCAACTCCCAACACAGAAGGTAAGTTTCCCAGTTAGTTGCTTAGGCTTGAAGGGCACATCGAATACAGTGGTCATATAGCACCCATAAAAAGCAAGTTTCTCATCCTGATGTGAAGCACAAAGGAACAGTCAAGGTCTTGTGTTTGCGGCATGACATTGTTAACAATATGTCGAAAGTTGTGAATGCCTATGTAATAAAAATGCCTTGCATTCATTGGTTGACAGACATTTCAAAACAGAAAACGCTAATGCGGCCAATTCTGATCAGTGGACTCCTCGACTCTGGAGGACGTCTCTTAAGACTACGAATTTCTAAATTATATGGGTGGAGCAATCTCTTGTTTTGGGAGATGTAGCTCTGCAGTGATAGTAGCAGGAGAATATTGCACATTGTTTGTGCTGCCATTAACATTAACAGTATCACAAGGAACTCCTCGCCTTGGCTGAAGACTATGCAGCATGTGCCTGCAAATGTTCAGTCAGGAATTTATATGAAATTAAGCTGGAAACTTTAGGTTTTTAATACCAGAGAATTGAATTGAATGCATAAAATGTTGAACTGATGAAGATGCAATGCATGCAGATTATGACCATGTATTTCTTTGTCAACTGAAAAGTAACCATTTGCAGATGAAATGAGCAGTCCAATCATTTTAATGACTTAAAATGTGGTTTTAATTTTTTTAAATCAAAATTTACCTTGGATAGGTAATCATAAGAACTGCAGCAACATCCAAAACGGATAAAAAAGTGGAACAGAAAATTAGATGCAAGCCAGACTGGAAGAGTACCACCTTGCTAACATGTGCAACAGATTACAGCAGATGCTCAAAGATCACTCTGCAGTCTGCATACAACATTAACACCAATGTATTTGCTTCATGTAATGTTGCAGGTGGAATGTAACTGTCTGATACGTGTGAATTAATAAACAGCCATGTCTTCATATGTACATTATTCCTTTGTAAAAAATTATTCAACCAGTAGTGTGTAAGAATGCAAGGCCAAGGACATAACTAGAGAACCGGATTACTCCTTACACAGCTTCCAAAGCACAACAGCAATCACTTCCCCAAAATATTTGTGGATAAACATTATCACTCGCACGTCCGGAGGTCCGCGCCAACTTCGAATGTCCGGGGAGCAGATGTCTGCTTCCCCCCCTAAGATCTCTAGAACTATGCTACCTAGTGCCAAACGGAAAACGGCGTTGGATAGCTGGTCACTGGCTCTATCGAAAGTGATTCGGTCATTTTTTTCGCTCAGGTCAACATTCAGGTCACTGGGTCATCATAGGTGAAATTCGACCAGAGCAGGTGGGACTCAGACACTGACACATATTTCAGGACCTGTAACAGATAGAAACAAACGGCGAACGCTATTCGACAGTCCTTGAAATGCGCTACCGACAATAGGCGGTGTAATTTAAGGTCAGGTCAACCGAAACTATGACCTCAGGTCAAGGTCATGAAGTCTCCCAGGGAGGGCATGCAATCAATCGACGTGTTGGGGGAGGGGGCGGTTGAAGACCCCCCCCCCTCCACGAGAAGGGACAGGTTAAGCTGTAATGTCCCATCAAAGCAATATACCAAACCACTAACCCATACCAACAATATAACGTGGAAAATCAATCATGATTAAATGCATCACTTCTTGCCAATGCCAGTATGTTTACAACTGGTCCGCACCACCGCACAGATGACTGCTGTGAAGTTTGCATTGTCAGTGAATGCTATTTTCATGTGATCCAGCATTAGGAGGCATGTGCAGACTTTGTGGGATGAAACGCCTGTATGCTGTATCAGGGTGGGAATTAAGGCATTTCTTTAGAGATTTTTCATTTAAAACATTTGTGTACTCTAGGTTCATACTGGATATAATGGGTTTAACATGTACTCCGACACAGACATGCAGAAGGAACAAAAATACCACTAAAAACAAATGCGAGGTTGATGAAAACCTCCACCAAACATGTTATTCTACTTATGATTACCAAATAAACTATCCACTTTTGCACCATCAAGCATACAGATGACATCGGAACATACACAGCACCGAACAACAACCAACAGTAATGCCGACAACGGGCCAGACCTCATGCCTGTGCACTAAACACTGGCCTGCAGTCGCTATGAATTCAGCTGAGCTGTCTCCAGAAACATGCTTTTGATCCACCCTATAAGGGGAAAAATTGACAGTTTTAAGAGACATCTTCTGGAGACCCAGTCCACCGATCAGAATTTGATTCGTTATAATTTTCTGTTATGAAAACTGTTGTTCAACCAATCAGTGCAAGGTATTTTTATATGACGTCATAACCATTATAGCTTTTAAAACATGTTTAACAGTGTCATACTGCAAACACAAGACCCTGGCTGATTCTTTGCTAAATAGTGTTGGAAAAACTGAAATTTGTTGGTGACATGCATACCAATACATTATGTACTCCAGGATTGCGACTAGACTAAATGAAATATTGTGCACTCCAGAAGGGAAAATGAAGAACAATATTGTTTGGTTGAGTGCTACCACTCGACCTCGACCAAGTCCATACCTGAAAACAACAACAAACAACAGCGATCCCTGCACACCAGGGTGGGAATTTTGGGCATCTCCTAGAGTATGGAGACCTAATGACATTTTATTCTCCAGGACTGTGACTGCAAATGCAAATGACTTTTTTATTCTCCGAATGAAACGTGCCAATAATGGATGACATTTTGTTTCCAGGATCTCAGTACAACTCCAACAATGCAGTTGCAGTTTCCAGTCCATCATACAAATTAGAAGCCTGGACAACAGAACAGAAGAGCATGGCATAGCAGGTTATAAGGCATGAAATGCAGGTTGCAGTCAATTGCCCAGGAAGCATATGTTATATCAGAATACCTACAAGTTTGTGGTGGTTGTTTGGATTGCATTGTACATGTGTCAAACATATTGCATGTTATGCATGTGTGTATGAATCTGCAAATATGCTTTGAATAAATACATTCAACTCTGGCTATACCTATATTTATTTTGCCTGGAAGAACTGATACTGAAGGTGCAAGGAAATTACATGAAGGAAATGTTGATGCAAAATCCCACACATTTGTGGTGGAGACCTTGTTTATATCAGATAGGTACGGAACGCACAGTTACAAACTATGTCCTGGCTCAGTCTAAGCTCCAATCAAGGCCAAAGTCGTGGGGGGTTACTCAGGTAATCGTTGTTGTGCACGATGCTCCCAAATCCGAACGAAACAAAAGCATCGACATAGAGAACAAAATAATGTAAATTTCGGAACTAGTTATTACCTCAGCCTTTTACTCTCCAGGATATTTTCACACTGGCAGGACGGCGGCCCAGCACAATCACTCTGTAACCACAGATGAATCGTCATTCGGCTTGCGCCAATCTCGTCTCATTCTGAATAACAAAGATATGAGGGATTAGGTTTTCGTATGTCTTCAGAATTCTGTCGAAATGACTCTTCAGAAGGAAAGATTGGAATATACCACGAATCTTCTTCATAATTCCGGGAAATATTGGCGTTACACCAAAAAATCTCCATTACGAAACCTTTCGTATTGCTGCCATATCTTGTCACCATAGTGGAACTCGAAATATGCACAATGACGTCAAATACTCGCGTATCGGACCCGAGGTCCTGTTCTCCAGCCGCATTCCAATCGGAGACTACCGGAGAACGTAATTCTGGACATCTCAGACCGTTTTCAGTATTTCTGTTAATTTCACGAAATAGAGCATTCAATTTCGAATTGAAATGCATAAAATAGCACCAGCCAGCGAACTTCATTGATGGCAGAAGACCTATTTTTGGGAGCCATGTAAATGCTAAAAGAAATGCAAAAGACCTTGGGTTACTTCGGTATGAATTCCAACTCAATTCGCAAAACTACAGTAACCCATAAAGAGGAAAACATGTGAATAGTAGTTTTATCACTTCAGCAACTGCAGTAACTGTGCATGTACGAGTTTAAACGTTCTCCAGGCCATTTATGATCACAATTAGACATTTAAAATCAGTGTAGGATTTTCACATTTTTTTCTTGGTAGTGGAGTACAATTTTTTTTAGGCTGGAGTACAAAAAAAACAGGTATGCACTGACAACTGACCTTGTTTTAGTGGGGCCGAAAACCAATGTCACCATTTTTGTAAGCATGAACATCTTGCCAAACTAAGCCATGCCCAAAATTTTGCTGCACTAAAAAAATGAGTTGTCCATAACCAGGTGGCATTGCTTTAATGGAATTAAAAATAAATGTCAGCATTTCATGCTGTATGTACCATGTAAGCATTATATATGTACATATAGCTAACTTCTAAGTCAGCAATATGTCAGCAAGCTGAGTCGTGAATATGTGCAATTGTGTCGAGGAATGCATCTAGTGGGAAATGCCCTCAGTAGCCAAAGTACTCCCCAAAATATACCCATGATATATGGAAATGGGATAGATGTTGCCTGAGTGTAGGTGCGTGAAGCAATTCCAGAGTTCACAAACAAATATTTATGATGAATGGGCTTGATGTGATGTGAACGCACAAATAACATATCTGTTGGCAGAGATCAGGATGACTCGCACTGACTCACATTGGGCGGACCACACAACCGGGATCATCCTTCAACAAACACTTCTCCGAGGGACTGGTCCCACGACTAATGGGCCGAGTTCACCCGCGATTCATTGGAATTATTGCTAACTTCAGTTGTCTTTAGACGAATTGGTGGCCAAGATTTTGGACGCTCCCCAAATGAGTTTCATGGCCCCAGTGGGTCCCGTCGCGATGAACCGGTTTTACAGCGGAAGTTTCGTCATTGGTCACGTGGTCTCAGGAACAAGATAGAGGGAGAATACCCGGCATATTGATATGCACAAGTTAAAAGCGACCATGAAATAAAATTATCACATCGATTTTAATAACCAAATATGTTTTACTATTCCTGCTGTCAAAATAAGGAGAGTTAATCTTACATCAGAAAATTTTAACATGTTTCTGATTTGCGTGGAGACTGCACACAGCTCTATGGAATATGAGAGCCTACGAACGACTGCCATATATATAATTTGTGCTGTTGCTAAATTAGCGAAGGATGAGGTTATAACCCAACTTCAGGCGCAATGGTAGAGAAAATAATAACAAAAGCATACTTAATCCATGTTGACCAAGTCTATAAATATGGGTTTCGGAATATATAATGGTTTAATGAAAATTATACTAACACAGTCCGGCTAAAATAGTTTTATTCTCATCACCAAGAAGGTTATTTTGCACGAAAAAGCTGATACAAGGAATTCAAACCCATTCTTATTATTATTATAAGTTCCTTCATGTACTTGTTTAGTTCATGTCTGGAATGTTTAGTCGAAGCAAGGATCGAGTTAGGAGTATCTAGAGCTGCTAGACGGGAGTATCTGTAAAGCCGCCCACGGCTGGTTTTATTTTTCTTCTTAGATAGAGCTGGTCGGATTCGCTAACTCAGCCCGAGAAGTACAACTCCTCATGGGGCGGGGAACAGGGAATGGGTCGGAGTAAATTTCGGAACATGTATTACGGACCCTTCACTGACACTGATGAACCCAAAATGTGGTTATATTTCAAGGCGCATGTTTATCTTCGCACACATTTACAAAAAAAATATGCGACAGTCATGCAAAAGTGCACAAATGACATTGGTTTCTTGGTGTAATCGCCTCGGAGAACTTGCTTGCTCCGGGGCGGATTTTAGGAAATTTGAAGTGATTTTCTTGCATTGAACGGGCTCATTGTGTCTAAAAAAGTTGTCCCTTTAACAAAACGACCTTCGATTGTGCATTTAAAGCATTTACTGGCGAAACCAGGCTTCAACTTTATACTCCGATTACACCAAGTACCCCTGGATTTGCCAACTCGATTTCTGGTGCTTCTTGGCGATTACTCCAGCGCAAGGCTATAGAACACCTCTAGGCTCCAGCGCAAGTTTCCAAAGAGTAATATGGAATAGATATTCATTAATCTAAGTATGTTATATATCAGATAAAATATTGATAAATATTGAACCAATATTGAATAAATATTGAATTAATTATTGACTTTATTGACACCAATATAGCGTTTTTCACATATGAAGCGCCGACGTTGTGTGTAGCCGGTTTTAGTAAGGTTCTTTACGAATTTTAGCGCAACACCGACGGCTCATGCTCCGTCGTATGCTTTGTACTGCCTTTCAAGGAGGGATGTGTAGTGACGTTGGATGGTCGGGGCGCTGGGGTCACGGAAACTGCTAGTTGTTGTCAGGTATGGACTTTTAGTGGCAGCACTCGACCAAGCAATGTTGTTCTTCGTTTTCCCTTCTGGAGTACAAAATATTTCATTTAGTCTAGTCACAATCCTGGAGTACAAAATGTATTGGTATGCATGACACCAACAAACTCCAGTTTTTCCAACACTGTTTAAAATAGTTACGAAAATCTATCATTTCATCATTTGACCACCCTTGGATACGTCGCCGTTAGGACAGGATAATGTCCGTACTAGAGTAGGAGAATTAACAAATTATTGGGACGGTCTCGCCCGATTCATGTTTTGATCTAGGATAAAGACAACGTAATTTCATGATTAGGAACATATATCTTCAGTGTATTGATTCCCATATAACTGAAGAAAAAAGGTAACACCGTATTGACGTATGAATTCCTATTAAAGGCGACAGGAATTGAGGTCAAGCAGCGGTCTTGAAATTGTGTAAATATTGCAGTCATGTTTACACAGCGACCACGCTTTGACCGCGCGTTTCGCCTCGCTGCTTTGTCCCCTTCCCTTTGTGCGAAGATCTTTGTCTCGATTGGTTGGGTTGAGACAAAGTTTTGAGAGCTTTCCGGAGAAAAACCTAGTAAGTGCGAATGAATTAAGTGGGCGTGATTGAAGTGACTTAGGGTCCAGTAAAGGGGTGTAAGTATGCTTGTAAGTAAGCAGGTTGTATGCTCTTTATCAATCATCTTTTTTGGGCTCCGACACTAGTAGCTTTGTTTTTTTTTTTTTGGGGGGGGTCCGAGGCCATTTTTTTTTATTCTCCGACTTCATGGGCAGGAATATCTTCTTTTTCTTGGAGGGCTCCGATACAAATTTTTTATTCTCCGACTCCAGGTCAGCGAACCACTTTTATCACGCTGCTGCACACTGACCAGTCAATGACAAAATATAACTTCAAAGGGCAGTACAAACCATACCGCACATGTTCGTCGGCGTTGTGCTAAAAGCATCTCTGCATGACTAGCGACATGTGAGAAGATGCTATATTTGTGTCCATATAGTCAATAATTAATTCAATATTCATTCAATATTTATTAATATTTATTCTCCTGTATTACATATTTAGATTAGTCAACATTTGTTCAATATTTATAATTTATTTTGTAGATATTTTGCTGGAATGCTTGCCAAGAAGTACCAGAAATCCCTAGTTGGCAAATCTGGAGGGGGGGGGGATTTGGTGTCTCCAGAGTAAATACTTGAAGCCTTGTTTGGCCATTAAGGTGCTTTGAATGTGCAATCAAAGGTCATTTTGTTAGAGACAACTTTTTTAGTTCAGACACAATTAGCCCATTCAATGCAAAAAAAATCACTTCAAATTTTCTAAGAGCAGTCCCAGAGCAAACTAGTTCTCTGAGGGGATTACACCAAGAAATAGTTTGGGGTTTCCTTTTTTCTTGGTAGTGGAGTACAAAATTTATCCCTGGAGTACAAATATTTTAGCTGGATTCCAAAGTAGTTAATTGTCAGCAAGTGCATAGCAATAGCTATGCACTTGCTGACAATTAACCTTGCTTTACTGGGGCTGAAAACCAATGCTAGCATTTTTGTATGCATAAACATCTTGGCAAACTAAGCTATGTCCAAAATTTTGCTGCACTAAAAAATGAGTTATCCATAACCAGGTAGTATTGCTTTAATGGAATTAAAAACAAATGCTAGCATTTCATGCTGTATGTACCATACAAACATATATGTACTTATAGCTAACTGCTACATCAGAAATGTCAGCAAGCTAAGTCATGAATAGGTGCAACTGTGCCGAGGAAAGCATCTAGTGGCAAATGCCCTCAGCAGCCAAAGTGCTCCCAAAAACAGTGTCTTAGAGTTACTCTTTCAGTACCTGTGCAGATGAAAAACAAAATCACTCTGGCGATAGTGAAAGATGAAAAACGCTGAATATGTGCATCATGATGAAAACCCAGATTGAGTCATCATACTAATCAAGTAAACACATGGCCAGAAGAGGAAACATAATCATACAAATTTAGACAAATTGTATGTTGTGTCCACTCTTCCTGACCCACATTGTTGAGGTCAGTACCTTCACATGTTTCTCATTTTGCCTGTCCCTTTCTTTATTGAGTTAATGAATGTAGCACGGTGCTTGAAATGAAACTGGCAATTTCATTGTTTGGTACTTCTTCACATTAATCTTGCCACACATGGCGGAAGGACACCTGTGCACCTCCCTATCAAAGACCTACATGGCATGTTATACTTGGGTGTGTTTGTTTCACCTGTGCATGTCGGGTGTTTGGTGGCTGTGGTTCTCCTCAATGTGTATGATGGCAGACCGTGATGCGTGCAAAGGTACAAAGGTAAATGCGAAGTAATTGCCTCTTCCATCCCTTGGAGAAGATAAATGTTGTGCATCTAGGACCTGCCACTTAAACCTGCATGTACAACGTGGGTGCTGGCCTCATCCAAATGCCATGAGCTGCATGTGGGTGTATTTGATTGGTTGGCATTGTTACAGGTACCATCCACCTTGGCCACTGCCTCGCTGACCAGTCATCATGAAGACCTGATCACGAAGCCTACATCCCTGGGTGGCGGTGCCGACCTATGCAATCCAGATAACTATCATCATACCTGTGACCTGTCATGTCCTCAAACGCTGAAACAGTGCCCGCAGAATGACCGTATCACAGTGTCTGTGTCCGACAGTACTTTCGAATCATCTGCCTGCATATTTCTACATCTGCTTTTCGGCTGTAACTGGAGCGTACCTACGGCAATGTCACTAATACTGACACTGCTTTTGTTTTGCCTTTTGTGATGTGTTTATGTCCTTAGTCATTTGGTCTCAAGGGAGCATCATTTCTGGTGAAGGCCATGCCGCAACTAGATGAAACAGCTGGACTTTGTAAATAAATAATACAGCACACCATCAACATGTAATATAAGAGTGAAATGAGGCATCTGAATGGTCAGCACCGACGCCATCAACGGAAGCACTAACCAAGCCAATAACAACTTTTAATTGTGCATGGCTGAACTTCGAAGCAATATGATCGCGAGTGTGACTGGAAATGTGGATAGGTTCTATGAATACCAGTCAACAGCAAAACCAAAATCGTACTATCTCACGGAGATAATTATTTTGCATATCCCCAATGAGACTTGAATTCAACAGAAGCAATAACAAAATTTTAGGCTTAGGCCACATTTTAAAATACTCAGTGTTGGAAAAACTGACGTTTGTTGGTGTCATGGATACCAATACAAGATGTACTCCAGGATTGTGACTAAACTAAATGAAATAATATTCTGTACTGTACTCCAGAGAGGAAAACGAAGAACAACATTGTTTGGTCGAGTGCTACCACTCAAAGTCCATACCTGACAACAACTAGCAGTTTCCGCGATCCCACCGCGCCGACCAGTCAACGTCACTACACATCCTTGAAAGGCAGTGCAAAGCGTACAGAGCATGCTCGTCGGTGCTGCGCTAAAACCAGTAAATGGCCTTGCTAAAACCTGCTACTCACAACTTGTGGTGCTTCACATGTGAAAAGATGCTATATTTGTGTGAATAAAGTCAATAATTAATTCAATATTGATTCAATATTGATTCAATATTTATCAATATTTAATCTGATATATGATATATTTAGATTAATGAATATCTATTTCATGTTAATTGTTGGATACTTGCGCTGGAGTACTCGCCAAGAAGTACCAGAAATCCCTAGTTGGCAAATCTGGGGGTACTTGGTATAGCCAGAGTAAATATTTGAAGCCTGGTTTCACCAGTAAGTGCTTTGAATGCGCAATCAAAGGTTGTTTTGTTAAAGGGACAACTTTTTTAGACACAATGAGCCTGTTCAATGCAAGAAAATAACTTCAAATTTAGTAAAAATCCGCCCCGGAGCAAGCAAGTTCTCCGAGGCGATTACACCAAGAAACCAATGTCATTTGTGCACCTTTGCATGACTGTCGCATATTTTTTGGTAAATGTGTGCGAAGATAAACATGTGCCTTGAAATATAACCGCATTTTGAGTTCATTGGTCTCAGTGAAGTGTCTGTAATACATGTTCCGAAATTTACTCCGACCCATTCCCTGTTCCCCCACCCCATGATTAGTTGTACTTCTAGGGCTGGGGTAGCGAATCCGACCAGCTCTATCTAAGAGGAAAAATAAAACCGCCTGAGCAGTTTTACAGGGACAATTTGTAATCCCGTCTAGCAGCTCTAGATACTCCTAACACGATCCTTGCTTCAAGTAAACATTCCAGACATGAACTAAACAAGTACATAGAGGAACTTTATTATTCATAAGAATCGTTTTCAATAACTCTTTTTCAGCTTTTCCATGCAAAATAACTGTTTCTTGGTGGTGAGAATAAAACTATTTTAGATGGATTGTTTTAGTATAATTTTTATTAAAGCATCATATATTCCAAAACAATAGTCTATCCATATCCAATAGTCACGTGGTGTTTGCTGTGCCAGGTGTGCATTAAGCCGCTTTGTGGTGTCAGGTGTGCATTTGTGAACTTCGTTGACATCGATCAAGTATACTTTTGTTACCATTTTCTCTACCATTTCTCATGAAGTTGGCTTATAACCTCATCCTTTGCTAATAATTTAACCACAGCCAATTTTGGGGTCTGAGGCAGAGCTTTGTATTATGAGTTGGTGGCGAATCAATGCACAAACTTGGAAGGGCTCAAAGGTTGACCGGGGCATGAAATGCATTTTGGGGTGCTTGAGATTTTGGACAACGGAAGTTAGCAATAATTCAAATTAATCACGGGTGAACTCGGCTCATTAATTGTGGGACCAGTCCTTCGGAAAAGTGTTTGTTGAAGGATGATCCAGGTGGTGTGGTCCGCCCAAGATGAGTGAGTGTGATTCATCCTGAGCTCTGCCAGGAGAAATGTTATTGGTGTATTCACATCACATCATGCCTGTTTATCATAAATATTTGTTTGTGAACATTGAGAATACATCACCCACCTACACTCAGGCAATATCTATACACTTTGCAGATATCATGGGTATATATTTTTTTTGAGTACTTTGGCTACTGAGGGCATTTCCCACTAGGTTGCATTCCTTGGCACAATTGCACCTATTCATGACTTAGCTTGCTGACATATTGCTGACATAGCAGCAGGGTGGGAATTAAGGCACTTCTTAAGAGATTTCATCTCTTAAAACATTTTTGCCCTCTTGATTCATACTGGATAGAATGGGATCCACATGTACTCCGACACAAACATGCAGAAGGAACAAAAATACCACTAAAAATTTAATACAAGATTGAAGAAAATATCCACCAAACATGTTATTCTACTTACCGTTACCAAATAACTATACACTTTTTGTACCATCAAGCACACACACACAGCAACCAAACATACACACCACATGAAACCACAACCAGCGAAAATGCCAACGACAATGCGCCAAACTTCGTGCCTGCGCACTGAATATAGTGGCCCCCAGTTGCTACGAATTCGGCCGGTGAGTCTCCAGAAACCTGCTTTCGAGCCACCCTATAGTGGGAAAAACTGACTGTTTTAAGAGATGCTTCCGGAGTGCAGCCGAGGCTGCAGATCGGAATTTGCTGTGTTAGCATTTTGTTACAAAAACTGTTTTTCAACCAATCAATGCAAGGTATTTTTTAAATGACATCATAACCATTAGCAACTTTGAACACTTAACAATGCCATGCAGCAAACACAAGACGTTGACTGATCCTTTGTGCACCGCCGTCAAATCTGACTGTGTGAGGTAGTGGTGTTGGATCCGTATTGTGCAGGGAATTGGCTGCATATGTAGGTAGGTGTGTGCTCTGAGCTGAGGGTGAAGGGTGAATTATTTGTGTTTTTCATTTTGCCTAGCATTGCACCGAGACTAACATTGAAAGGAAGGCGCATTGCTCCTGTGAGTTATGAGAGACAAAGCTTAGCTGATCACAACTCCCTGTCTTGTGGTGCCATCCATTGCTCACTTCTTTGTTTCTATGCTTTGATGTGACAAAAAATTATGTGTATTACTTATGCATATTACATAGACACTGACTAGGTACATATGATTTTCTTGTCAGTTACCAGCAAATAGATTCCATGCATAAAAAATAATATGTGCATGAAAATGTACTCCGGAAGAAATCTGTTTGCACTCCAACTCCAAACCTGGAAAGTAAGTTTCCCACCCTGCTTAGCAGTTAGTTATATGTACATATATGTTTGTATGGTACATACAGCATGAAATGCTAACATATATTTTTAATCCAATTAAAGCAATACTACCTGGTTATGGACAACTCATTTTTTTAGTGCAGCAAAGTTTTTTACATGGCTTAGTTTGCCAAGATGTTTATGCATACAAAAATGCTAGCATTGGTTTTCAATCCCACTAAAACAAGGTTAATTGTCAGCAAGCGCATAGCTATTTTTTGGAATCCAGCTAAAAAATTCGTACTCCAGCTAAAAATGTTGTACTCCACTACCAAGAAAAAATATGAAATCCTACACTGCTGAATGTAGTGGCCTCTGGTCTCTACAAATTCAGCCAGTGCATCTCCAGAAACCTGCATTCGAGCCACCCTATAGTGGAAAAAACTGACCGTTTCAAGACATGCTTCCGGAGTGCCAGAGGCCATAGATCGGAATTTGCTGAGTTAGCATTTTCTGTTATGAAAACTGTCTTTCAACCAATCAATGCAAGGTATTTTTTAATGATGTCATAACCGTTAGCAACTTTGAACACATGTTTTGAACACTTAACAGTGCCATGCTGCAAACACAAGACCTTGACTGATCCTTTGTGCACCTCCATCGCTTCCGACTGTGTGTGATGTAGTGGTGTTGGGTCCATATCAAGCAGGGAATTGGCTGAGTATGTAGGTAGGTGTGTGCTCTGAGCTGAGGGTGAAGGGTGAATTATTTTTGTTTTTCATCTTGCCTAGCATTGTGCTGAGACCAACAGTGAAAGGAAGGTGCATTGCTCCTGTGAGTTATGAGAGACAAAACTAAGTTGATCAACTCCCTGTCTTGCAGTGCCATCCATTGCTCACTTCCTTGTTTCTATGCTTTGATGTGACCAAAAATGATGTGTATTACTTATGCATATTACATAGACACTGACTGGGTACATATGATTTTCTTGTTGGCTACCGGCAAAGATTCCATGTATGAAAAATTACATGTCCATGAAAATGTACTCTGGAAGAAATCTATTTGCACTCTGACTCCAAACCCGGAAAGCAAGTTTCCCACCCTGAACCCATAGGTAGGTACCTACCTACCTACTCAGTCAGGAATATTCCTGGCCCCATCTATCATACAAACTATGTAATGTTAATGAACCACTGCATGCTTCGACTAACATGAGACAATCATGTATTGCAAAATGCAATTTCCCTATAAGCACTCACCCGCAAAAGATGTCTTTCAATAGTTTGAACAATGGTCGGAGCATTCGCCAAGTTTTCCTCCGCGAGGACAGTTAACATGTTTATCAATGGTTTGCTGTTAAAACTAAGGTCCGTAAGAGAAGAAAGATATTCCTTTTCAATTTCCATTGCCATTTTTACCACAGATCGACGCAAATGGCATATGGGCTGCACCTACTACCGCCACCAATTATGCGTCGAATTTGTACCCGGTTTCTCAACCTGGCGGCATTCTGCAAGTCACAATGACCTCAATGAACGGACAATTCGATATTTACGCTACTACCGCTACTACCGCATATCCAATGCAGGAACTAGCGGAAGGAAACCACCGACGGTACAAGACCGTTCCCCTCCGCTTTTGACTACCGTGCAGTAACTCCAACGCGGACGTTTACGTCATTCCAAAATGGCGACACTAGTGATGAAGGATGTCGCAACCCTTCTTGTTTGAAGGCCATGTTCAAAATAAGCGGAACATTCATTAATTCACACATTAAAATACATATAATTATGACAAAGAAATATATTTCTTTTATAATTCATACATTTAAGAACCCAGCATATTGCCTTAGATGGAAAATATAGTGAAATATGTTAGCTTTCCTGAATACTGGCAATGACCTATATATATAGGTCATTGCCAGTTATATATATATATATATATATATATATATATATATATATATATATATATATATATATATATATATATATATATGTATGTACATACATACAACTCAACTTTTCGTCAGACATCCGACCACTAGTTGGTTGTCAGCTGGAATAGCCGGCCGACGTCAATAGTCGGTTGTTTGCCGGATTAGCCGGCGCAGCTCCCCTCCCACCCCCACTCCCCGTCGTCCCAACGGTGGTCCTAGGACACCATTGGGAACCGGCTTGTATCAGCTGCCAGCTTCGACTGCCGTTCGTCCCATCCCACCAAATAGATTAGAACCGGAAGAAATACCTGGTTCAAAGGATCGGGCTAGCGGTCTTCGGACCGTGACTGCCCCCGCATATGCTTGGCTACCCCCATCCCTCCCAAAAAAACTGGGTCTCTCTCTCCCCTTTGCACGGCATTTATTTTCACACCTTTCTTCGCGACACCCCTTCACGGTGCCTTTCTTGTCAGCACCCCTGCAGGATGCCCTTCTCCAGTTTCACAAACACTTCTCCATTCAGTGCCGTCGCCACGAAATTCTTCCAGGGGGGCAAGATCGAAAGGGGGCCTCCTGCTCCCCGAAAAGGGGCCTCCATTGTGTTAGGGCCTCCTATTCTTTTAGGCCCTTTCATTCCTTATTAATGTAGATTTCATATTCATGTAGTTTGTTCTTGGTATGCTGCATTATTTACTCAACACGCAATAGACATAATCATTATTTTTCGCTGAAAACTAGGCCATACTATGGTATATAAGTAATATGTGGATAAATACCTAAGTGTCAAAAACAACCAACATCTCAATGCTTTCTCTAACAAAAGTCTTCCCGCTGCCCTCTAGATTGAAGCGAGACTGATGCTAAGCATATCTTTCAGACATCTCCCATTCCTCAACCCACCGCCATGTCCTCCAAGAATAACTGAATATAACTACATTCATCACTACTGTTATGTATTACCTACCACCAGCTTGATGCCCTAAGCAAAGCTTAAGCCCTCATTTCTCAGTCCTGGGACGATAATTTCGCGAACATGACAAAAAAAAGTGGGTTAAATTGGTTTTCTGATCGGAATCTGAAGAATATGCGATTTTTTTAACGTTTGGTGCTGGCTGCAAGGCAACTACCAAACAAGTTAAAATAACAAATTCTTCACGAATTAATTCACGTGCCTCGGATTTCGACCGCAATTTTGTCAAAGAGGACTTATCTAAATCAAATGATTAGTGATCAACTAAATTGTCCTGTGCAGGGGCCTAATCTACCACTATCTTTCCTGATTCGTCAGATTTCAACCCTAACTTCCCCACCCTATTACACGGTTCTTTTCTGGTATTCCTTGATAAATCAACTCACACTGCTGAAATTTTCACCAATACCACAACATCCGGATTGGTATCCGAAAATGTTAAGATGGAGCCCTCCAAAAAAAGAGGGATTCCCAAACATTCAATGTCAGGGTCGGTGAAATGCTCTGGGGCACAGAACATATTACCAGATGCCTTCACAAATTGTGTACGCCGCCGAAGAAATACCGAATCTCGAAAAATCGAGATGGGACATAAACACATGGCGCCAGAGTCTCGAAATGTCTAGCCGGAATTCTGACTTTTGAGAGAGAAAAAAATAAGGAAAATCCATAAAAATAGCATTCAGCCCAGAAAGTTGGCGGTGGGTAACCGGAACCGCGCGCCTGGGAGCGATAAGTCAGGCTGGGACACATAGAATCGCACCGAAGCCCCAAAACCGAACGCCCACAAATGTGCGTTAGAAGCCCCAAATAAACATAGCAGGACCCCAAGAGCACAACGGGGGCCAAAAATACAACTTACGCTCTGAAGCACACAATCTCCCAAAAAGCGGCAGGGCCTCAAAACATGCATTGCAGCCCTAAATAAACATACATGGAGCTCTTTAAAAAAAAAACACTGGAAGCTCTCAAGGCACACAGGGACCATGCTAACGCACAAGGGTCTGAAAAAGTGACTGGAACTACAAAGGGCAAAATGGTTCCAAATCTAACAAAAGGACCAGGGGTTAAATAAGCACATCGGGATTTTCGAAAACGCCATGACACGTAAAAATATTATCGGTGCATAAAAACAACAAAACCATGAAACGAGCAGGAATTTAGAAAATGTATTAAACCCCCAACTTGAATTTAAAATATATTGCCCATCACTTTGAAATGTAAAGTTTTCCAATTTCAGGCATTCCAGTTCATATCACCCGGTCGCCACGACGCCAACGTCCGTGCACGTGCACACTCATTTTGCGCATTCGGCGCATTTGCAACACTTCGTGCGATGCTACGGTTTCTGCTAGACCTCCTGCCTTTTGCTAATTGCTGTCACATGCTAAACTTGCGCCATATTTGACGTGCTGCAATGCTTAGTATGGGCGCTCGCTGCGAAAAGTCGAGTAAGCAAATCCGATCATTAATTTCCTACCTCTCACATTTTCTGGTGGTTATGAAATGCAGATTCCGTTCAGCTTTGACGCACCGGATATCTTTGCTGCTATCCTCTCAGAATGGCTGTCGAACCGAGGCGCTTCCTCAGTGTTCTTGGTTGGACCCGCTGCGTCTTTCTGCGCAGCGGCCTAATACACTTTCGAAACCCCTCCTCGTTTCAGTGTGTTGTTGCTTTTTTGGGCACCGATGATTTTTTTTTAATGTGTCAGGGCGTTTTCGAAGATCCCGATGTCTTAATTTAACGCCCGGTGCTTTTGTTCGTTTTGGAACCATGTTGCCATTTGCGGCCCAAGCCTCTTTTCAGGCCCTGCTGCGTCCTTATGACGTGCTGTGTGCCATAAGAGCTTCTGATGCATTTTTTTACAGGTCCAGGTATGTTAAGGCCTTGTCGCTTTTCGGGAGACTATGTGCGTTTTGGAGGGCCAGTTGTATTGTCGCCCCCCGTTGTGCTCTTAGGTTCCTGTTGTGTTTTTGGGGGCTTCTTACGCACATTTGTGGTGCTCCAGTACGATGTTGTGGCTTCGGCGCGGTGCTTCTTAGTCCCAACGCGATTTATCGCGCCCGGGCGCGTAGTTCCGGGGACCCAACGCCAGTTTTCTGGGTTCAACGAGATTTTTGTGGATTTTTTGTTGTTGTTGTAAATTCCGAATCCCGGCCTGACTTTTCGAGTCCCTGGCGCCTCCTTTTTGCATCTCACCTCGATTTTTTTTGAAGATACGGTATGCTTTTCAGTGCCATACGCAATTTGTAAAGGCATCTGGTTGCATGTGCGGCGCTCATTTTCTTGGACAGGACATTTATTTTGTTACATACATTCTTATTTTGGAAGTCTCCAGCTTTATTTTTTTTTCGGATACAGATTTCGATTTTGTGGTCACACTGTTCTTACGTGTGAGCCTAAACGCCAATTTTGTGGAGCTTCGACGGGACTAGCGATGGGAATTGTGGGTCCCGAGCGGAATATTTTGGGGACAGATTTGAGTTCGTGGGAAGCGTTGTACTTAGCTGTTGCACCAACGCGATTTTGGCGGTTCCCATTGAAAGTTTTGAAGCCTCGGAACGAGTTTTCGGGGGCCCGAAGTCCTTATTTGGAGACCCATGCGCGAATTCTGGTGAACCGACGCGAATTTTGATGGTCCCAGCGCGAGTTTTGGAGCCCCGGCACGATCCTTG
The DNA here is from genome assembly GCA_034440575.1 of Imbricaverruca yamaguchii. NCBI lineage: Eukaryota > Metazoa > Arthropoda > Thecostraca > Neoverrucidae > Imbricaverruca > Imbricaverruca yamaguchii. The sequence continues at coordinate 77,770 of JAOTOL010001017.1, forward strand.
GGAGCTTATGCCTCTGTAGGAGTAGTAAGGCGGCGCAGTCGCGGAAGGGGCTCGGGACGCTCAGCTGACGGCCGCGTGGGCGACCGACGTGGCCCAATGAGCGTCCGCCACGCCCGCGAGTTCCGGCTGAGTCGAGTGAGGGGGCGGGGAAAGCCGGCGCCGGCGGCCGCGCATCGTGTTCCCGGGCGGTCTGCTGTCGGCTCTGGCAATACCCGGGTCCCGGGATACGGACGTTTTTCATTTTGGTCACTACAAGCTATTTCGGCCTTTTTGCTTTCTGTCTTACGATGCCAGGACCCGAGGTGGACGCTGTGGTGGACGACGCGGCAGTTGAGGCGTCGTCCAGTGGTGCAGGTGCAAGTGGACTCCGGCACTTCGACGCTCGGTGCGTTGCGGAGTACGACGGAGCGCCGAACGTGGTGGCGTGGTGGACGCGCATGGAGCTGCTGTGCGAAATGCGCGGGGTGGACGTCACCGCTGTGGCCCCGACGCGGCTGACTGGTGGCGCGTTTGAGGTGTGGGCGGAGCTGGCGGTGGAGGCGCGGCGGTCGGCGACGGCAGTTCGTGACGCGCTGTACCACGCCTTCGCGATGGATCGTCACACAGCGTACAAGACGCTCAAGGACCGACGTCTGAAGCCGGGCGAGTCCGTGGACGTCTACCTGGCGTCACTGCGTCGTCTTCTGGCCCTAATCGGGAGCGCAGGCGATGAGGCGTTGCTGACGTGCGCCTTCGTCGACGGACTACCGGCGGCCGTTCGTCAACTGGTTCGCGCGGGCGCGCGCGCCGAGCGGCTGGATCTGCGGAGCATCGTGGAGCGAACCCGCAGCGTCGTGACCGACGTGACCGACGAGCCAGCGCAGGCCGCGGGCGTGCGTGCCGAACCGGACCCACGAAGTCCGGTGCCGGCCCCCCGTACGGCCCGCTCGGCCGTCCGACGCTGCTGGACGTGCGGCGCGACGACTCACCTGGCGGCTGCCTGCCCGCGACGGGCGGGAAACGACGCGGGAGGCGTGCTGTCAGCGCCAGCGTCGTCTCCCGCGACGTGAGCGCGTTGCCAGTGGTTGTCATGGAGGTGGAGGGTGTTGCACGGCACGTGCTGGTGAACACCGGCTGTACCAGTGTGTTGGTATTCACGGGGTGTTGCACGGACTGGGTGCCGTGTTCAACGTGGGTTCGGCTGGTGGACGGTGGGTCCATGCGGTGTGTGGGAACCGCAGACGTGACGGTTCGGTTTCACGGGAAACAGGTGGTGGTCAGCGCCTTGGTGGTGCCGTGTCGGCCGTTGGGGGTGGATATGCTCCTGGGTATGACGGGGTGGAAGCGTTGGGCGGGGTCACGGTGCGGACCGCCGCGGATGTTGCTGTGTGCGGTGGCGCGACCGCGGGAGGCGAACCGGCGCCTCAGGACGTGCATGTGGAGACGACGGATTTTGTGGTGCAGTTCGATGGGCGAGAGAGGATGTGGACTGCGGCGTGGAAATGGGCAGATGGGGTCGGTCCGGCGAGACTGGAGAACAGGACGGCGCAGTACGCGGTGCCAGCAGCAGCACAGGATGCGTATGACGCCGAACTGGACTTATGGAACGCTGAAGGCTGGCTCCGCCCGTGGGACGAGGAGACGGACGGACCGGCCCGTGGCTTGATCCCGTTGATGGTGGTGCAGCAACCGTGCAAGCACAAGGTTCGTCCTGTGCTCGACTACAGGGAATTGAACGGCTATGTCGTGGCCCACACTGCAGACGCAGACGTGTGTGCGGACCAGCTGCGTCGCTGGCGGCGACACGGACGCTGCGTGGCAGTGGTGGACTTGCGGAGAGCCTACCTCCAACTCCGTGTAGCCGAACGGCTGTGGTCGTACCAGACAGTGCAGGTGCGGGGTCAGCGGTTCTGTTTGACGCGTGTCGGTTTTGGGCTCAATATCGCCCCATTGATCATGAAGGCCGTGACCCGCGCCATACTGGACCGCGACCCGGCCCTGCAGCGTGGAGTGTTGCCCTACGTGGACGAACTGTTGGTGGACGAGTCCATCATCAGTGCCGAACGCGTAGTGGAGCACTTCGCGCGGTACGGCCTCGAATGCAAGCCGCCGGTGCGGGCGGCCGAAGGGCCCGTCTCCTCGGCCTGCGGATGGACGCTGGTGATGACGGGGCGCTGCGGTGGTGCCGGGATGGGGCGCTAGCGCCGCCGCCGGAGGTGCTGACGAGACAGGCTGTGTTCGCTTGGTGCGGGCAGCTCGTGTCGCATCTCCCGGTGGCAGGCTGGCTGCGCCCGGCGGCCGCTTGGCTCAAGCGGCGCGCTAACGCCTTGTCAGCCGGTTGGGATGACCCGATCACTGACACGACGTTGCGAAAGCAGGTGAGCCACGTAGCCGACCGGCTGAACGCCGCCGACCCGGCACGGGGCCCGTGGTGTCTGCGGGGCGACGCCCTCACGGTCTGGACTGATGCCAGCTCTATCGCGGCGGGGGTCGTGCTGGCTGATGCGGCCAGTGGGGTGGTAGAGGACGCCAGCTGGCTGCGACCCGAGGCAAAGGCGGCTATGCACATCAATATGGCCGAGCTCGACGCAGCACTCAGCGGTGTGAACCTGGCGATCGTGTGGGGTGTGAAGACCATCGACCTCCGCACTGACTCCGCTACGGTTCACAAGTGGCTCAGTGATGCCCTGAGTGGCCGCTCTCGGTTGCGCACGAAGGCGCACAGCGAGTTACTGATCCGCCGGCGGGTCGACGTGATCTGTCAGCTGGTGCAGGAGTTCCAGCTGGCGTTGAGCGTTGGCCTGGTTCGGTCGGCGGCCAACCCGGCGGATCAGCTAACTCGTGTGCCCCAGGCGTGGCTGCGGGATGCGGCGACTGCGGTCGAGTCGGCGGCGTGGGACGAGCCGGCGGTTGATGAAACTGGGGCGCGGCCCAGCCGGCCGCCGTTGCCAGAGGCAGTGGTGGCGGCCGTTGTTGCCCTTGCCCAGATCCGCGCCGTGCATGAGTCTGTTGGGCACCAGGGTGTCCGACGAACGCTCTGGCACGTGCGACGGACCTGTGATGGGAAAGTGGGCCGCGCCGCGGCGAGGGATGTGGTACTGGCATGTGACGTGTGCCAGTCAATTGATCCGGCTCCCGCCCGATGGCGGCGCGGCCACTTGGCAGTGCCCCGGGGGTGGGAACGCCTGGCGATCGATGTGACACACGTCCGGGGCGGTCCATTCCTGACAATCATCGACTGCGGGCCGTCCCGATATGCATTGTGGCGGCCTTTGTCGCGGGAGGACAGTGTGTCTGTGGTGGAGGCGCTTGACCCGGTGTTCCTAGAGCACGGAGCGCCTGCGGAAATGCTGTTGGACAACGCGACCGCGTTCCGCGGCCGTCGTTTTGCGGCGTTCGCGGCGCGTTGGGGCGTCCGACTGCATTTCCGTGGCGCTCATGAGCCCGGCGGGAACGGTATCGTAGAGCGGCACCACCGGACTGTGAAAGTCATGGTGGCACGGCGTGGGTGTTCGGTGTCGGAGGCCGTGCATCGGTATAACACCACGCCGTTGGATGCTGCTCACTTGATGACCGCTCCCGTCGCCGGCTTGCTGCGGACACCGGGGCGAGAACTGCCCGTGGAAACTGTCCCGACGCCCGACCAGCGGCGGGTGTCGCGCCTGCGGACCGGCCCGCTGCGGGTGGGGGAGCTTGTGTGGATCCGTCGCCGGGGAAAGACGCCATGTATGGTGGCGTCTCGACGTGGGGTGGTGACGCGCGTACTGCCGGAACCGTTGGTGGAGGTGGACGGTGACCCGTGGCACCGGCGGAACATACGCCGCCGGTACCCGACGCGCGGTCCCATCGTTCCAGCAGAGGAGCCGCCCGATGCCGCCGAAGATGATGACCTGGGGGTGGCGGCCGCGCCGGACGCACCGGATGCGCGACCGCCAGCTGGCGACGCGGCAGAGGATGCTACCGCACTCGACCAGGCAGCCGCCGAGCTGAGGCTGGCGTCGGTCGAGGTGCGACCTGAGTCGCCGCCCGAGGAGGCGGCCAGGGAGCGTACGCCACATGAACCGCCTGACGAAGGGCGTGCGTCGTACGAGCCGGACTGGACGCTGTCGGACCCGGACACCACTGTTGATAATGAATCGGACGATGACTTTGTGCCGGACGGGGCGGTGTCTGATGACGAGCGATGGCGAGCGGCGCCGCGCCGTAGCGAACGTTTGGCGCCGCCGCCGGTGGATCCGTATGAGTGAGTCGATGAGGATGATTAGTGGGCTTTTGTGTGGAGTTTTGCTAATTCGCGTATGGGTGTTTTGGCTGTTTTGTTTGTGTTTAATCCGGTAGGATTAGGGGGTGGTGTAGGAGTAGTAAGGCGGCGCAGTCGCGGAAGGGGCTCGGGACGCTCAGCTGCCGGCCGCGTGGGCGGCCGACGTGGCCCAATGAGCGTCCGCCACGCCCGCGAGTTCCGGCTGAGTCGAGTGAGGGGGCGGGGAAAGCCGGCGCCGGCGGCCGCGCATCGTGTTCCCGGGCGGTCTGCTGTCGGCTCTGGCAATACCCGGGTCCCGGCATACGGACGTTTTTCATTTTGGTCACTACAGCCTCTCAGGATAGAGGGGGAATTTGCACCTTTGATATGCACTGCGGCCACTGAAGGAGTATATTTTGTCCCAGAGTGACATTCCGGTTAAGAATTGATTTTTGGTGCAGCTGGAACTTTTGGGGCCCGGCGCTGGGCCTCCAGGGTGATTTTTAAGGGCTGCGACGCGATTTTTTAAATAGAGTCCAATGTGATCTTTTGGGCCCCGGCATCATTTGCTTGGATCCCTAGCGCGAACCTTAGCTGCCTGCATAGGCGCACCGGAGGGGCGTAAGGGGCCCGGGCCCCTCCCGTGAGACCAGTGCCCTTTTGGCCAAAAGTGCCCTTTTGACCGAAAAGTGCCCTCTCGGCCGGAATGTCCCAAATTCAACCCAAAAATCACCTGCCTGATGTGCCCCGCCCGTGCCAAAGGTGACCATTGGGCCTAAAACTGCCCTTTTGGCTATTTTTTCACGCCCCACCCCCCCCTCCGGTGAACAAAGTGCCCTCTTGGCCGGAATGTCCCAAATTTAGCCCAAAAAATTACCTGCCTTATGTGCCCCGCCTGTGCCAAAACAGCCCTTTTAGCCATTTTTTAACGCTGCCCCCCCCCCCCGTGAACAAGCCTTCCAGTATGCCCCGGACCGCAAAGTGCCCTTTTGGAGCCGTGCAATGCTGGCAAATGCACTGCAGTATACACTCACCAGGGCTCATGCCAAACTATTTTGGCGTCAGCAACAGGCTTACACTTGTTCAAGGAAAAGATTGAAAAAAGCATGTAAAGTTGTCAATCGTTTGCATGCTAACCTAGAACCATTACACCGATTGCATATTTGTTGTATTCCCACACTTTCCACAGTGCAAAAACCCTGATCTGCTGTTTACCTGGCCACATTAACAGCTGTCCCCAAGATAATCATTCTTGAGAAAATTGTTAATGTGAACTTCGTACTTGGAGTAATAGCAAGCAAGCTGATCTCAGTCTCATTAGGGTGGTGCAACTCTGGATATCAGCAGGCAAAGGCTGGGCTGGGGCCGGCTTCTGGTGCAGGCAGAAGATCGAGACAGGAGAGGTTGGAGGCAGAAGCTACCTCTTCAGGAGAAGGTTGAGATGGAGAATCCAGACTGAAAATTAGGACAGACACATACTTCACCTTTGAGTTCACAACATATTATTCCTAGACATCTTAGTTTAGACACTTTTCTTGCCATAACAAGAAGAACAAAGTTTTCAATGTATAAAAATACCTCATTTCATTATCAATCCATGATTATATCTCCAATGGGAGGTCAGGCTAGATTAGCAAGCGCCCTGGAGGAGGGGCGAAATCCGCCCACCCCTCCGGATTTTCGCACATAACTCCAGATTTTACCGACTGATTTAAAGATTTGCTTAAAGACAGAACACGGACATCAGCCTAAAGTAAAACAAATGCATGGGTAGCTAAAGTAAAACAAATGCAGCCCCAGACAACAAAAATCGGCGCTGACGCACTTCTCGTATACACTGTTAAAAATGAAAACACGCTTCGTGTTTTGGAAGTATGTGCAATTTTAACACGGGACAGCCGGTGATTCGAACGCGGCTACGCGTTTCAAAACGCGCCTACGCCTTGTAACCTACTTTTAAAACACGCCCTTTGATAATGTAAAAGCGCGCTCCAGGCGAGTTCCAGAAGTAGGTTGTAGGGTGTAAAAGCTGCACATACTCGTACTTCCAAAACTCGGACGTGTTTTTATTTTCTTCGCCTCAAAGGCTACTTCTAAATCACGGACGATATATCACTTTTCTTTGATTTTCAGATTGCTCCTGCAACTCTTTCCAATACAGAGAGACGAATGGTCAGAGAGATGGACAGACAGACTGACATATTGACAGAGAGACGGATGGTCATAGAGATGGATGGACAGACAGAGAGATGGTCAGAGAGATGGATGGACAGACAGAGATGGTCAGAGAGACGGATGGACAGGCAGACATATTGACAGACAGACAGATGGTCAGAGATGGATGGTCAGAGATGGACAGGGAGAGGGACAGAGACAGAGCCTACAATGTTCACGGTGCTCGAGATTTACTCATTCCTTTCTGAACCGTAATCGGTACGAGGATCCCGCTATCAATGTTCACTACACGGTTGCCAGGACAACCGCCACCCTCCCACATCCCCTTTTTTAATCAGTGGAAGCTTTTGGTGGAATATTGGGAACGCCACACACCACAGCAGCAACATATCAACTAGGTCCACGCCATTTCTGTCCAGCACCACCATGTCACACCCCAATCATCAGAACATATGCATTACCCTGCACCCTGAAGCAGGGCTTGCTGGTGCTGGGTGTCTCGTCTTCATCACCGATCACTTCTGTGATGGTGTCTCCCAGACACTCGCAGAATACTTCGATCTTCTCGTCGTCTGCAAGGACAAGGAGTGGTTTGGAGAGTCGGATATGAATGGATGTAGAGGATGTGAATAGATACTTGGGAGACCTGCAGCACTTTTCACACACGCCTCACAACTGCATTCGGTGGATACAAATTGAATGACATTTAACCGGTGTGACAAGTTTATTTACACACGTTCCAGGTTTTTATACCAGAACCGAATCGTCAGAGGTGTTGCAGTCAAAATCACTTCTCATGGTTGGGGCTTCTCAGGGGATAACTCCCCTTGTCACTGGTTACCCACTACGACATCGCTGGAGTTCCCGTATAACATCATGAACGTGCTAGCATTTGAAAGACAATGCTACGAGCGGAGATAACATTAAACGTAATGACGAGTATCACACCAACCATCACCCACCAATTGTATATTCCCTGCATGATTTGCCTACGTCCATCCACATCGGCAGTGGTAAGACCTCAATACAGAAAAACAATACGAATACGAATTTCACTATACTTAGGACCAAATTATCTTCGGAAACGGGAAGGTCACGAAGCTAAATTATTGGAAGGTACACGACAAATAATACAAATTTCGGCGGAGCATATCGGAAGCGTCTGGATGGCAGAGCCTCCGCTAAGGAATTTTGACTACTGGGAAAATCATAAAAAAAGGTTTCCCATTGGCGAACAATAGTGGAAGGCATTGATACACAAATGTGTGATTTCATTGTTTTTGAATGATATAGGTATTAACCATTCGATTAGTTAGATTTTCATAAAAGAAAATCAATGAATAGGTACGGTCCAGTCAGTCATGACAAAATAGCTGGTTTAGTGTGACGTCATAGGTATATTGATTATATGATCATATATATGTTAACGCAACATACACCGATACACGCAATCGTAGCTCCCTCGCAGACTCTGTTCTGGACACAGCCGATGTACAAACCTGATATATGCGCCAGTGTTAACACGCAGACAACAAATCCATATGTGATATATGTGTCACATATGTGACACATGTGACATATATCCATATGTGACCATATGTGGAGGGATGTATCACAAAGAAACTGTAACGACAACGGCATGGATCATAGGTAGTGACTCCCACATCATCAGTCACACTCCGAATGCAGGTCAAGTTAGGTTACAAGGTCACCCCACCAAGCATACTACCTTCTAGTCAAGGCATACATAGCAGGAAACATACGTCGTGCGTGAAATATTTCTTTGTCAAGTCAAATTTTGTACGTGAATTGTGCCTTAGAAGAAGGGCCAAGCCTGAGGAAATAGCAGACCAGTTCGTGACTTTGATTTCATTTAATGACCATCTGGCTACTTTTCAATATATGGAATCGAAACAATGCTCTGTGCGACTCTGTACATCATTAAATACATCAAGCGTGACATTATGGCAACTTACTTGGTGATGGCCGCACACTGTCATTTACTGGGACCAGGATGGCATGGATAGGTGTTTAACATACTCACCGATCCATCATGATTTAAAGGATGAGATAGAACAAATTACCGCGTAAATAGTACGCCACTCCCACCTCGAAACGTTATCTATGAAGGTTGAAGTATCTATGTCATTATTGAACGCATCTATGAACGTCTAGGCTGACGAGAACGAAACTACCGTTAATATAATTGGCTGTTCCAAACAAGGTTATTCTTGCTGAAACTCTAAGTCGAAGGGTAATAATGCTGACTGGCTTCAACTGCATGCCGGGCAACAGCGAAAAAACACCGTTCGCATGCGTATAAATGCTCCACTACCACAAGGGCGACACTAATTACAGTATAAAGATACAAAGGATACATAACACCTTTGCTGTATCATGGAAGATGGACCGGTACAAAATGGAGAACTGGGTACTGGAGACCCCACGAGACCACAGAAACGCTTGCGACAGCCAATAAAGGGCTTGGCTCCAATGTGTGGCACACCACGAATGTCCAAACGTGAGCACGCAATACTGGGATATGGAGGATCATGGTTTTATACATTATTGCACTCGTGATGATATTGCATTGGCGCATTTTTGCACTAGCAATGCGTGGTACAGAGAATAAAATATGTCAAACACAGCACATCACACAAGCTTAACTTCAACACACCGCAGGGCTGCATACCTCACACCCGGCGAGACCCGAGCACTCGTCTACGCTCGTCACCATGTCCGCTGGCTGGGACGTTGGGTGATCATCTCCCACCGACTCAGATGGCCTGTAAATAGGTCAATATCAAACTATTTCAAGTTCTAGTTATGGAGGGTAAGGTCTTGCTTACGTGTGCGGAGTGGCAACTTTCACCTTATCATATTTATGGAATCTTTCAAGGGAGAATATTGTCACCAGCTATAAAGTATCTTCACTACAGTTTAGTTAACGCTCTTGCGTTTTATTCTGCTTTTCTTTTTCTTACATAAAGAACTAAACTGTGAATCAGAGGGCTCGTGCTCGAATCAGCTAACCGGACCCAGAGTCTCCGAAGTCTAAGCAGGCACATTACGATGACCAATCAAACCCTATGAAGTGATAATGTATTAATCATATGATAATTTTAATATATAAGAAACCCTGATCAACTAGCAATGAAGCATTCCACACATAGAGTAAACATGCTTTAAAAATCACGGACGGTATAATCTGGACATCCATGTAGGTAAACGACCAAGTAACACACGGAACACGACATACCGACAAGCTTGAGCTAAACTGGTCAAAAGCTGGCAGAGCATTATCAAAGTGTGTAGGATTTCCATCTTCCTCAAGCGTCCCCATACTATGAGAATTGTAGGTTCAAAACCCGTACATGGAGGCTCAGGGTTTTATGAATTATTGCACTCGTGATGATATTGTATTAGCGCATTTTACATTAGTAATGGTGGTACAGATAATAAAACACGTCAAACATAGCACATCGCACAAGCTTAACTACAACACACCACAGGGTTGCATACCTCACACCCGGCGAGACCCCAGTACTCATCGACATACATGTCACCATGTCCGCTGGCTGGGACTTTGGGTGATCATCTCCCACCGACGCAGATTATCAGCATCAACTATTTCAAGTTCTAGTTGTGGAGGGTATGGTCCTGCTTACGACATACGAGATCGCTGGCTTGGGAACACTACACCGAGTCTGAAGTTCTAAGAGAAAGTTGCCGAAAGTTGCCGAAAGTTCTAAGAGAAGGAAAGTATCTCCCGGCTGGGTGACGGCGTCGCTTGCCCTGCATAGCTCTCCTGGTGCCTGACGTTCTCCCGTCCGCGGGGTATAGTCGTCCCCTCCAAAACCAAAAACTCACCCTGGCCTCTCTAGTAGGGGCCAGATCATGCTTCCACCTATCGTGGGTGGAAGAACCAGTAACCTAGAGAACAGATAAGCTTTCTTAAATCCCCCTCGGACTAAGGATCTTGGCTCACTGTCTCCCTTCCAGAGAAGAGACGGGTGCGATAGACTAGGCAAGATTGTCCGCTCTGAGAAGTTGAGGTATGGAGCGTTGGAGGTGGAGTTCGCGGTTGGGCAGGAAGCGGAGAGGGCGTTAGCGGTCTCTGATTTCGTGCATAGTATGTGCAAAGATGGTAGGAAAGTTGAGGAAAGCATCCGAGTGAAGATAGGACCACATCAGACGAAAAACTAATCACGAGGAATCATAAACTGCTGTGATCCCAGGGATGTACCGGAGGACGAAATAGTTGAAGGGTTGTCGGAGTTTGGCGTGACAGGAGCAAGGAAGCTGAAGGTTAGACGAGGTGCTGAGCTGGTTGTGACTAACAATGTTATCCTTTTAGTTCAACTGACTTACCCTCCGAGATTCGGGTAAGGTGCATACGTGTGAAGGTTATACTTTTTCTTCCAAATCCTACGTGATGTTTTATATGTCAGAAGTATGGACACACCAACCAATACTGTAGAAATCGTCCCGTGTGCAGCAAGTGTGCCTCCCCAGAACATGCTAGTGAACAGTGTACCTCCGAAGTCCAACTCTGTGTTAACTGGGGCAGGGGACAGGATCCGCAATCATCTTTCGACCGTGCCTGTCCCAGCTACTCAAAAGAAAGGGCTAGCTCCCAGCTACCTATCTCTTTCAAACACACTAAAAAAGTAACATTCCGGGTAGCTAGGGAACTGTACAACCAATCACATCCCATCATATCGTTCGCCTCGAAGGCCAGGAATACCGCACCAATCCCACATCAGGGACATGGAAGCAAAACTCAGCAGCTGAGAGCTCATTTAATCTCACTTCTCCGCTCTCTCGGCGTATCAGTCGCTTCGCCAACGATGCCACAAACCAGGGCTGCTGAGATCTCAGGGAGGTAAGGGACATTACCTCGCCGCCAGCAGCCCTTGGTGTCGCGACGCCGCCCACTGCAGAGCGGGATGCTGAGGACTGGCCCCTTGTCCAACGAGGCAAGAAGCCCGCCAAGCCATTCAGTAACAACCTGGAGTGTGTGCCCGCATCGTCTGGCGATCTCGCAGCGAGCCAGCCCATCCCTGCATCACCAAAACCAACCAAAAGCCCCCCACCCTAATCATCCTGTCCAGGAAAGGTCGGCGCGATCTCCAGACGGGTCCCCGTGGTTGTTCCTCCGGCGACCCGGACGCGCCCCTCGGTCGAGGTCCGCCCTGGGGCGCCTGGCATGGGCGCGTCGGGACGTGCATCACGTGCTGGGTCTCGTGAGCCGTCACCGAGCGCAAGGACCGACCGTCAGCCTCCCGGGGCCACGCCCCCGCGATCCCCAGGCCCTGGAGTGAACCGCGTAGGCGCTACTGAGACGGGGAAGATTATGGGCCCGCCTCCAATGCCACCCCATGGAACGATGGCGGGACGCAAGCGAACCTCACCATGAACACCATCACCGCCCGGTGGAGCATACCCTAGATCTCGTCCGAGATCGTCTGTCGATCCCGACCCCGCTCCACATTTATAGAGGAATGACCTTGTAGTTTTGCAATTATTTTACTTTTGATGGTCTCTCGAGAAGGATATGTCCGAGAGTCTCCAAGTCACTTTACCCTCGCATCTAGTCGAGCCTAGCCATACATGACGTCATCGGTTTTACAATGGAACTGTAGAGGTGTGAGGACCGGCCTAGAGGAACTCCAAGTCATGACCACTGAATACACTCCTGTAGCCGTGTGTCTACAGGAGACGAAGCTTTCAGCCGGAATTCCGTTTTATATAGCAGTCTACCAGGTTTTTCGTAATGACATCCAAACAGACACCATTGCGCATGGAGGTGTCCTGGTGGCTGTCCACCATAGTGCTCCTGCACTCCCTCTACCATTAACCACGATTCTGCAGGCAGTGGCGGTACGAGTATCCTTCGGTCACCGGGAAATCAGCATATGCTCGCTGTACCTCCCCGGGCACACCTACCAAGCTGTAGAACTCGAGCGACTGCTTACCGGGCTCCCTCCACCGGTTTTAATTCTCGGAGACTTCAATGCCACCGTACGATTTGGGGGTGCGCTGCTAGCAACACACGTGGGCGACTTCTGGATATATTTTTCACCGACGAATCACTATGTATTCTTAATTCAAGTGCATACACCCATATATCACTCCCGTCGAGAAGCACTTCAGCGCTGGACATCAGTGTGGCCAGTCCGCAACTGACGCAGCTCTTCGATTGGTCAGTCGACCCGGACCCAAGAGGTAGTGATCACCTCCCGATATGGCTTCGTTTCACACATGGTGCCATACTCAGAACAAGACATCGATGGAAGCTCCAAAATGCTGACTGGGTGGAATTCTCAGCTTGACTCCAAGATACTTTTAATGTAATTGATAATAGTCTTGTAGCGCCTAGGGGTGCGTGTGGATGTGTGGATAGGAGTAAGGGATCTGGGAGAACCACAGGGAGACGCCTTTACCAATTAACACCTAGACCGTGCACAGCAGCGCTGTACCGGCCTCTCAGTGCGGACCGGCGCCTCATGGGGATACATACGCTGCCGCTGCGGAGTCGCGTCGCCACCTCTGCCGGAGTCGCGTCGCCAGCGCCCAGTAAAACCACTCGCTGGATCTGGGTACGAGAACTCTGTATTGACACGACGACATAGCGGCAATTCACGCTGACTAGAACATACAGTATGTACTAGTAAAGACACTAAAGTGCGGAGCTATAGAGAGGTAAATGCAAGCGAGTTAAGTATACAGGTAAGTCGGCTCAGTGAAGTGGAAGGCTATTATGTCAGATGTCTACTGGACATAGAGCATTGCAGATGAGCGGAGAAATGAGATGAAACGGACCTAGATGAGTACAGTCACGACACCGACATCTAGCGTCAAGAGAGCGAACGACAGGTCGAGACGCTAGAAGGCGGGCGCGCGCTCATCAGTGGCTCCGAGCTATCAGTTGGCCGCCAGATGGCCGGCGGATGGGCATCCGCTACAGTCTTACTGTGTCTTTGGAGGATTTGACATCCCTACTATTGCAATGTGCCACAGAGAGTATCCCGCGCACCTCGGGCAGGCCCTGGCGCGCCCCAGTGCCGTGGTGGACTGAAGAATGCCGAGAGGCTATTCGCGCCTGTCAACGCGCCTTCCGCAAATTTCATCATGACAGCACCATGACTAATTTGATTACCTTCCAAAAAGCCAGGGCGGCCGCACAGCGCACAGTGTGAGAAGCCAAGAGGACGTCATGACGACAGTACGTGAGCACGCTAAATCGTTCCACTCCTGCGGGATTCATGTGGTCCCAGATAAAACGTATATATGGACGCTCACGCTCAACACTACTTCCGGTTCTGCACGTCGGCGGTGCCATAATCGCAGATCCTCTTGCCGTTGCCAACACCCTCACAAGAGCTCTGGCTGACCGAAGCCTGATCTGCGATCGAAACGTCCGATTTAGCGAGCACAGAGATAACTGTGAAGCTTCACCTCTCGACTTTACTATCGCGGAGAGGCACGCTTACAATAAGCCGTTCACAATGGCCGAGCTTATATCGAAAATCGCTACTCTACGCTGCGCATCTGAGGGACCTGACGGTGTCCACAATGAAATGTTGAAACATCTCCCACCAAACGCACTCCAGGGACTTCTGTCATGCTTTAATTATCTATGGGAGAGTGGTGAGTTTCCGTCTTCCTGGCGAGAAGCTACTGCCATCCCTATACTGAAACCTAACAAGTCTGGCTATGACCCTCTACACCATAGACTGATTTCTCTGACTTCATGTCTATGCAAGCTGAGCGAGAGAATGGTTAGTGTGTGCCTCACATGGTTCCTAGATCAACAAGACTTCTCCACCAATGCTCAGTCTGGATTTAAAAAGAGCAGATCCACAGTTGACCACCTTTGAACACTTGACACTGCCGTTCGGACTAGTTGCAAGGCAAAAAGACATCTAGGGGCAGTGTATTTGGATATTGAGGAGACCTATGACACAACCTGGAAGCACGGTATACTTTTGAAACTCTGGAGGTGTGGTGTACGTGGTACTATGGGACGCTTCCTGCATAATTTTCTTAAGGACCGGGCATTCCGCGTCCGTGTAGGCAACACAATGTCTGAGCGGCTGACTCAGGCCAACGGAGCGCACCAGGGGAGTGTTCTTAGTGTCGCCTTGTTCGCGCTGATGGTAAACGACATTGGAGATGACTTGCCCCGTGGTATCAACAGGTCTCTCTTTGTCGATGATGTGACAATTTGGTGTTCCGCCTCACGCTCTTTCTCGATGGAAAAACAGCTGCAGCTCGTTGTATCTCGTCTAAAGAAGTGGAGCAGCACAAACGGGTTTCGATTCTCTACTTATAAGACTGTTGGAGTGCATTTCTGTCGCAGCCGCGCCTGTCAAGATCTGACAATTCATCTCTACAGAGACCAGATCCCCTTTCAGTCATCAGCGAAGTTTCTAGGTGTTTTATTTGATTCACGACTCACGTACAAGAACCACCTGACATCGCTGCGGGAGAAGTGCTGGAAAACATTGAATATTATGAAGGGTGTCGCCCGCACTACTTATGGTGCAGACCGGGCTACACTTTTACTCTTGTACCGATCGCTCATACGCTCAAAACTTGACTATGGCTGTTTTGTCTATGGATGTGTTAGCGCCTCCAACACACGCATGCTCGACACGGTCCACCATGCCGCCTTGCGTATAGCCACAGGGGCATTCCGCACCTCTCCGACAGGAAGCCTCCTGACAGAGGCTGATGGAGCTCCGCTCGCCCTGGGGCGTGATAAACTGGGACTGCGGCATGCCTGCAGGGTGACACAGTATCCCACGAATCCAGCATGCACAGCCCTATTTGGAGACCGTACACTTACGCTGTTTTACGGTACACGTCGTAGTGTTCTCCCACCGTTGTGTGCAGTTACGTGACCTAGTGGAAGGGAACGGTGTCAAACTGCGCAGCATTCGAAGAATGGTTTCGCTGCCAGTCCCCCCTTGGGAATTGTTACAGCCGTTAGTGGATATGGCACTGTCTGAGATTCTTAAGGACGAACTTGTCCCGGAACTGTTTCGGCTGAAAGCCCTAGAACACATCGACACTTACCACACGTTTACTGTCACCTATACCGACGGGTCGAAAACTGATGATGGTGTGGGGTGTGGGTTTGTAAGTGGAGCCACGACTAGATCGTTCACGCTGCCTCCTCACGCATCAGTCTACACGGACGAACTCAAGGCAATCACGGAGGCCCTATGCTTCATAGAAGTAGGGAACGACGTGGACCATATACTTTCAGATTCTTTAAGTAGCATCTGCGCGATAAAGACATTTTATCCGCAAGACTCCATCGTGCAGGACGTTTTATTGCGCCTGACTAAGCTCAAGAGAATCGGGAAAAATGTAACATTCTGTTGAATTCCTAGTCATGTTGGAATAGCGGGGAACGAATTGGCATACCAATCAGCAAAATGTGCTACCAGGAGCAAATACACCCGGGTGCTGCCACTCCCCGCAGCACAGCTCAGCCAGACAATAAATATGTTTTTTTCCAGAACAAGTGGCAACACCTATGGGACTCAACTGGCCAAAACAAACTGAGAACCATCAAGCGAAGACTGGGGCAGTGGGAGTCATCCTCAAGAACTTCACGAAAGGAGGAGGTGGTGCTCGCCAGGATGCGGGTGGGACACACCTATGCCACCCACGGCTACCTACTCCGGAATGAAGACAGGCCAATGTGTACCCGCTGTGATATCGCACTAACAGTGGGACATGTTCTTTTGGTGTGCCCTCGCTTCTCAGCCCAGCGACGACGATACTTTTGAAGCGATGTGTCCACGCTGACCGTGACACATATTATTGCTGATGGGTCACGTGTGGTGCTGAACGGACGACTGTTTGAATTTCTCGCACGAGTGCGATTTTCTGCCGTATATGCAGGAAGGTAAAAGTATTGCACTGCTATGAGCATAGTCAGGGGCGTCGCCTCCGGGGGGCAGGGGGGGGGGGAATTTGCCCCACCCCCTCTCCCTGCCGTGAGACTGGGGGGGCGCCGCCCCATGAAATTTGAGGAGGCCCCCAGGACGAAAAGGAGGTCCTCCAGGACGAAAAGGAGGCCCCTCAGGACGAAAGGGAGGCCCTCCAGGACGAAAAGGAGGCCCCCAGGTTGGACAGGAGGCCCCCAGGACGAAAAGGAGGCCCCTAGGACGAAACGGAGGCCCCCAGGACGAAAAGGAGGCCCCCAAGACGAAACGGAGTCCCTAGGATGGAAAGGAAGCCCCATGACGAAAAGGAGGTCCAGGACGAAAAGGAGGCCCCCAGGATGAAAAGGAGGCCCCCGGGACGAAAATGAGGCCCTCCAGGACGAAAAGGAGGGCTCCAAGACGAAAAAGAGATTCTACAAATTAGGGGCCTACAGGAGGAGGCCCATAATTTGACAACTAAGTTACCTAGGAGAGGGTAGGAGGCCCCAGAAATCAAGAGAGTGCCAACTATTGACACGGAGGCCCCAAGGACGAAAAAGAGGCCCCCAGGACGGAAAGGAGGCCCCAGGACGAAGAGGAGGCCCAGGACGAAAAGGAGGCTCCCGGGACGAAAAGGAGGCCCTCCAGGACGAAAAGGAGGCCCTCAAGGACGAAAGTGGCCTTTCCAGGAAAAAAGGAGGCCCTCCAGGGCGAAAAGGAGGCCCTCCAGAACGAAAGGGGGCCTCCTTTCCAGGACAAAAAGGAGGCCCTCCAGGGCGACATGGAGGCCCTCCAGGACGAAAAGAATGACCCCAAGACGAACAGGAGGCCCCCAGGACGAAAAGGAGCCCCCAAGATGGAAAGAAAGCCCCATGACGAAAAGGAGGCCCCCAGGATGAAAAGGAGGCCCCCGGGACGAAAAGGAGGGCCTCGAGGACGAAAAGGAGGCCCCTAAGACGAAAAAGAGATTATACAAATTAGGGGCCTACAGGAGGAGGCCCATAGTTTGAAAAAGAAGTCACCTAGGAGAGGGTAGGAGGCCCAGGAAATCAAGAGAGGGCCAAAAATTGGCACGGAGGCCCCCATAATTGCCAAGGAGGCCCCAATAGGGGAAGGGAGGCCCCAGAAAGTGAGAGGAGGCCCTACGACGGAAAAGAAAGTCAGTGGATATGAGATGAGGTTTCGGAGACGCAAAAATAGGCACCAAAACGAGTCGGGTTCTACCAAAATAGAAAAGGATTATCCAGAGACATGGCAGGAGGCACCTAATGCAGAAGAGGACGATACAAGGTTGGAAATAAGACCCCATGATGAACGAGGAGGCCCTAAAATTGGAGAGAAAGGCCATTGGGCAAGAGAGATAGCTCCCAGGCGGAAAAGAAGCTTCGCAGATGGCCAAGAAAGTCCACAGGAAATAACAAGACCACTGAGATAAGAAAGGTTGTGTATAATTTGGAAGAGGAGGAGCCTGGGAGAGAAAAGGAGTCCACCAGGAGATAAGATACCACCCTTAAGATGGGCGATGTTCGAATCAAAACGCAGAGCAAGAGGTCCCCAAGACGTAAGAGGAGGCCGCTAATTTGAAAAAGGACTTTAGGAGAGAAATGAGGGCCCTGCCGGACTCGAGAGGGGTCCCCAAAAAGGAGTAGGTCTAAAGGACTGAATGAGGCCCCGAAGACCAGAAAGACTTCCAAGAAAATGAGAGGAGGCCCTTTGATGGGAGTCGTAAGAGGTATGAAGGGGTGTGAGGTTTCCAAAATTGAAGATTCCCTCAAGACTGGTAAGGCTTTGCCAGGATAAAGGAGGAGGCTCACGAGGCGTGGCAGGAGGCCCCTAATTTGGCAGATAATGCCCCTGGGACATGAGAAGAAGCCCCATACCATGGTATAGGGCCCAAGGATGTAAGACAAGGCCCTTCAAGACGAGAGAGGAAGACATTGAATATAGAGGAGGGTAGGACATAAGACATTGAAAACCGGTAGAGTCTTCAGGAAATGGGACTAGATAGTTATGGCGTTAGATGAGGCCTATAATTTGCAAGATACCCCTAAGAGATGGTAAACGTCGTGCCGGGGTGTTTCATATTTACGGCATGGACCAAAACAATCCGGCTGGGGACCCTGAAAATCACGCTGAGCCTGGTTGTACCAAAAAATTACGACCGGACCATGAAAATAAATATAGTGGAACGACGGGTCGTACCATTCCACAACAGTCTCAATGGAACCAAAACAAATGAAGACAGAGCAACGAAAAACACATCAGGACATGGGTCCAACTCTGAAAAACACTCACAAAAACACACAAAAACACAAAAACACTCCAACTCTGGGGCCCAACAATGACTCCAAAACCGCTAAAACGTTTTAGACCCAAAAAAGTGTCGAGGCAACTAAAGCTCGCGCTAGGGATCCAAGGAAATGACGTCCGGGCCCAAAAGATCACATGGGACTATATAAAAAATCGCGTCGCAGCCTTTGTAAATCACCCTGGAGGCCCAGAAGGGCACCCCGGGTCCCAAAAGTCGCAGCTGCTCCAAAAATCAATTCCTAACCGGAATGTCACTCTGGGACAAAAATGTACTCCTTCAGTGGCCACAGTGGCATATCAAAGGGGAAAATGCCCCCTCTATCCTGAGGCATAAGCTCTCAAGAATCGTGCCGGGCTCCAAAACTCGCGCTGGGGTCACCAAAATTCGCGTCGTTCCACCAGAATTCGCGCATGGGTGTCCAAAGAAGTACTTCGGGCCACCGAAAACTCGTTCCAAGTCTCGAAAACTTGCAATAGGAACTGCCAAAATCGTGTTGGGGCAACAGCTAAGTACAACACTTCCCAGAAACTCAAATCTGTCCCCCAAAATATCGCGCTCGGGACCCATAATTCCCATCAGTAGTCCCGTCGAAACTCCACAAAATTGGCGTTTAGGCCCAGACGTAAGAACAGTGTGACCACAAAAACCAAATTGATATCCAAATTAAAGAAAGCTGGAGCCTTCCAAAATAAGAATGGATTTAACAAAATGAATGTCCTGTTCAAGAACATGGCTCTGGAGCGCCGAAGATGCAACAAGATGCCTTCACAAATTGCGCATGACAGTGAAAAACATACCGTATCTAAAAAATCGAGGTGAGATGCAAAAACGTGGCGCCAGGGACTTGAAAAATCAGGCCGGGATTCGGAATTGACAACAACAAAAAATCCACAACAATCTCGTTGAGTCCAGAAAACTGGCGTTGGGTCCTCGGAACCACGCGCCTGGGCGCGATAAATCGCGCTGGGACTAAGAAGCACCGCACCGAAGCCACATAGTCGTACTGGAGCACCACAAATGTGCGTCAGAAACCTAAAAAAATACAACAGGAACCTAAGAGCATAACGGGGGCCGACAATACAACTGGCCCTCCAAAACGCACAGTCTCCCAAAAAGCGACAGGGCCTAAATGCATGACGTTGCAGTCATAAATAAACATACCTGGACCTCTAAAAAAAAATCCACAAGAAGCTCTTGTGGCACACAAAGGTCATAAGGACGCACCAGGGCCTGCAAAAGAGGCCGAGACCGCAAATGGCAACATGGTTCCAAAACGAACAAAAGCACCGAGCGTTACATGAAGACATCGGGATCTTCGAAAACGCCATGACGCGCAAAAAAATAATCGGTGTACAAAAAAGCAACAACACACTGAAACGAGGAGGGGTTTCGAAAATGCATTAGGCCGCTGCGCAGAAAGACTCGGCGGGTCTAACAAAGAACACTGAGGATGGGCCTCGGTTCGACAGCCATTCTGGGAGGATAGCAGCAAAGATATCAGGTGCGTCAAAGCTAAGTGGAATTTTCATTTCATAACTACCAGAAAATGTAGGAGGTAGGAAATTAATGATCGGATTTAATTACTCGACTTTTCGCAGCGAGCGCCCGCCCCTAATAAGCATTGCAGCTCGTCAAATATGGCGCAAGTTTATCATGTAACAGTAATTAGCAAAAGGCAGAAGGCCTAGCAGAAGCGCAGCATCGTACGAAGTGTTGCGAATGCGCCGAATTCGCAAAATGAGTGTGCACGTGCACGGACGTTGGCGTCGTGGCGACCGGGTGATATGAACTGGGATGCCTGAAATTGGGAAACTTTACATTTCAAAGTGATGGGCAATATATTTTAAATTAAAGTTGGGGGGTTTAATACATTTTCTAAATTCCTGCTGGTTTTATGGTTTTGTTGTTTTTATGCACCGATAATATTTTTACGTGTCATGGCGTTTTCGAAGATCCCGATGTGCTTATTTAGCCCCTGGTCCTTTTGTTCGATTTAGAACCATTTTGCTTTTTGTGGTTCCAGCCACTTTTTCAGACCCTTGTGCGTTAGCATGGTCCCTGCGTGCCTTAGGAGCTTCCAGTGTACTTTTTAGAGCTTCCAGTGTACTTTTTAGAGCTCCATGTATGAGCTTCAGAGCTTTAGAGATCCATGTATGTTTATTTAGGTCTGCAACACATGTTTTAAGACCCTGTCAATTTTTGTAAGATTGTGTGCTTTAGAGCGTCCGTTGTATTTTCGGCCCCCGTTGTGCTCTTAGGGTTCCGCTGTGTTTATTTGGGGCTTCTAACGCACATTTGTGGGCCCTAGTTCGATTTCGGGGCTTCGGAGCGATTTTTCTGTTCCCAGCCTGACTTATCGCTCCCAAGCGTGTGGTTCCAGGTACCCAAAACCAGTTTTCTGGGCTCAATGCGATTTTTGTGGATCGTTTCTGATTTTTCCTCTCTCAAAAGTCCGAATTCCGTCCCGACATTTCGAGACCCTGGCGCCATATATTTGTATCCCATCTCGATTTTTCGAGATTCGGTATGTTTTTCAGTGGCGTACACAATTTGTGAAGGCATCTGGTAATATGTTCTGTGCTCCAGAGCCACTTTACTGACCCTGACATTTATTTTTTGGAATCCCTCTTTTTTGGAGGGCTCCAGCTTAACATTTTCGGATACCAATCCGGTTGTTGTGGTATTGGTGAAAATTTCAGCAGTGTGAGTTGCTTTATCAAGAGATACCAGAAAAGAACCGTGTAATTGGGTGGGGAAGTTACGGTTGAAATCTGACGAATCGGGAAAGATAGAAAGATTTCGTTGATCACTAATCATTTGATTTAGATAAGTCCTCTTTGACAAAATTGCGGTCGAAATCCAAGGCACGTGAATTAATTCGTGAAGAATTTGTCATTTTAACTTGTTTGGTAGTTGCCTTGCAGCCAGCACCAAACGTGAAAAAAATCGAATATTCTTCAGATTCCGATCAGAAAACCAATTTAACCCACTTTTTTTGTCATGTTCGCGAAATTATCGTCCCAGGACTGAGAAATGAGGGCTTAAGCTTTGCTTAGGGCATCAAGCTGGTGGTAATACATAACAGTAGGGATGAATGTAGTTATATTCAGTCATTCTTGGAGGACATGGCAGTGGGTTGAGGAATGGGATATGTCTGAAAGATATGCTTAGCATCAGTCTCGCTTCAATCTAGAGGGCAACGGGAAGACTATTTTGTTAGAAGACTGCATTGAGATGTTGGTTGTTTTTGACACTTAGGTATTTATCCACATATTACTTATATACCATAGTATGGCCTAGTTTTCAGCGAAAAATAATGATTATGGCTATTGCGTGTTGAGTAAATAATGCAGCATGCCAAGAACAAACAGTACATGAATATGAAATCTACATTAATAAGGAATGAAAGGGCCTAAAAGAATAGGAGGCCCTAACACAATGGAGGCCCCTTTTCGGGGAGCAGGAGGCCCCCTTTCGATCTTGCCCCCCTGGAAGAATTTCGTGGCGACGCCACTGAGGATAGTATTACTTACACGTGAAAGTAAACTTGACCACGACCTGAAACCTAGATAGAAAGGAGCACTGTTATGGGCGCTATATAATCAACATGGTCGATGCGCCCTAAAGCCAAAGTAACTAACTAACTAACATTAGCAGCAGGTAGGAAGAGAGCAGTGGTAACGTACATCCTCCCTATGGTAAATGCAAGTGTAGAATGGTATTTGATGGCCATTGGGCTGAATACCATGGTGGCTAAGATTTGTAAGGAGCTTGGGGTAAGGCTCTTGGATTTGTGTGGATATTTTTTATGGTGGTGCGGACTGAAATCTTTGCATAATTTTGTAGAGGATAGTGTACATAGTGCAGAAGTAGAATATTTGTGGTTAACCATCAGTCTCAAGAATGTAACAAAATATAGGATTGGGGCATTATATAGACGTCTAAGTGAAGTACCACAGAGCTCTGTTCTAGGGCCACTTCTCTTTATCATCTCTGTCAATAGCATTGAGGCAGGTCTGAGGAATATTGTTCAAATTTGCAGATGATACGAAGTTGGTAGGAGTGGCTAACAGCAGTCATCAATCTAGTAATATTCAACTAGACTTGGAGGACCTAAGAAGTAGTCTGATGGGGACATATCAGAACCTCTAATATTCAAAACCTATAATGCTTCAGAACCTATAATACTCAAAACGCATAACGCTTCAGAGCCTCTAAATAATTGTCTTGGGGGAATGTTCAATATCTATAATGCTCAAAACCTATAATGCCTCAAACCACGTAATAGCCGCCCCGGTAGCTCAGTTGGTTAGAGTGCTGGCCTGAACTTGTCTCCCCTGTACTGGCAACACAGGGTTCGAGTCGCTTCGCGCGCTCGCATTTTGTCCCCGGCCGGGAGTTTCAGTTGGCAGCTGGCCCGATAAGGCCGGGGACGACCTACCGGGCGGCCGTGTCGGTGCATTGGCGGTACGTTAAAATTTCGGTCTAAATTCTGCCGTTGAACTGGAGTTCATGGATCAGGTGGTGGGGCCAGGGTTCACGCAACAAGCTCTGCTTAGCAATAGAGCCCTGGTTCCTCAAGCCACCCCAGCAACAGTTCGGATTACATTTTTTGTTAAATGCTTGAACGAATAGTTGTTCAGAACAACATATAATACTGAAATCCTATAATGCTTCAAAGCCTCTAATACTACTCCCTGCGGGACCTTTCAAAACGTATAATGCTCCAAGCCTATAATGCTTCGAAACCTATAATGCTCAATTCATATAATGCTTTATTTCAACTAACATTCAGAAAGCATAACTTTCGAAACAGCTAATGCTTCAAAACCGCTAAAGCTCAAAGCCTACAATGCTTCAAAACCGCTAAAGCTCAAAGCCTACAATGCTTCAGAACCTATAATACTCGGAGCCTAATAAGCCTGTAATGCTCAAAACCTATATCAGCTGACAACCGCATGCCATAATCGGCCGTACGGTTCATTCTGCATCTCCACCGTAATCCGTACCAATGGGAGACACCGCGCAAAAGCTTCCAGGCGCATCCGCCAGAGCGGCCACACATGTGAGTGGAACATGGATTGCTCGCCGCATTGGCCGTGTTCATGCATGTATTTAGCTTGTGAAAAGAGGGATATTGGAGTGGACGCTCCTTGAATTAAATTACGTGTCGGAGATCTCAAAGCTGAGTCACTGGTTGTACAAATAGGCAATTTCAGTGCTTAAGTACTACAGTGGCGGATCCAGCTTTAATAGGTGCTGTGGCCGATTATTCCGCCTTGACCGCTGTTAAGTAGAGGAGACCTGGCGCTCGTGTTCCCTTGCATATAATAAGTATACCTACACTGAAGACCAATGGCGTACCTATAATTTGTATCGGGGGGAGGGGTTTGATGATGCCCAGGTTTGCCAAGTAATATTCATGCTATGTTTCAGTGGCATAGTTAGGCAGTGGCGCAGCGGGAAATTTCTGAAGGGGGTGGATTGACGAAAAAATGTCATGAAACAGAGACCACTTTCAAGAATAACAAAATACATCAAACAACACTTCTGTTCCGGGATGCTATTTCATGTGCCAATGTCCCTGTGGAATGCCTATGCCAGCTGGAAAGAGCAATCTCAGCTGAAGCGGACTTCTAACAGCTGGGGAGTAAACAAGATGCCTGATGGTCAAGGAGGGCTGGGATGATCATTTGATTTGAAAGTGCCCTTGACGGAAGAACAAGACCTTTAAGAGCTAAAGTGAACTAACGAGGTTCCATCTCAAATGTAAAATGTCCCTGAAATGATAGCACGGGCTGACCCAGGAGGACGCTTGCATTCTCAAAGCACCTAACTGTCTAGAAAGATGCTTTTCATCTCAGTAGAGCATACATATCTAACAATTTTATGCATATTGCGAAGAACGGTGCCCGAGTGGCCCAGAAACGTGCCTACATTCTCGAGCCGCACAGCTGTCCGGAATAGCAACTGCATTGGCGAGATAGACGCCTGATCGCACAGACGGGTACATTTATCTTCAAGCTGCCTGATTTCACTGATCTTAGCTGGGTGGATACACTCAACTGACTG
Organism: Imbricaverruca yamaguchii; assembly: GCA_034440575.1. Lineage (NCBI taxonomy): Eukaryota > Metazoa > Arthropoda > Thecostraca > Neoverrucidae > Imbricaverruca > Imbricaverruca yamaguchii. Next base: position 102,491 of record JAOTOL010001017.1, read on the forward strand.
GATTAAAGCTCGTTCTACTGGCAGGATACTTGCCCATCCAGCTAACATGCTACCCGAGGTCCTGTCCAATACATAATACAAATATTATGTATTGGACCAATAGCGCGTATTGCACAAGTCGCCATGCTGCCAAAGACATGGACTACATAACCTGTCAGTCAGGATGTAACGGTCAACATTGGAGACCTACATTGCATTTTAAGAAGCATGGCATCTAGGGACAGTATCTAAATGGTTTTAGTGAAGGGACCAACAATGGTAGCTGGCCTTCCCACTTTTGAGACATTAAAATTTCCCAAAAAGCAGCATGCACAAGTTTTAAAATGATGGTTTTTCGCTAGGTGTGGGACGTTGAAACGAGCACAATAGGATGTCGAAATATGGCATGGAAACATGCCAATTAAAAATAGTTTCAGTCCTTCAAACTTAATTTCAGCCAATTGTGTACTCACAAGTGCATTGCTCTACGTTTCATTTGAAAGATATCTAAAATAGGGATACCTATGCTAATGATTGGAATACCATGCTGTGAACAGATGAAATTGCTTAACAAATCACATGGCAGGTAATCTCTGTAACTGGAACTGTGTTATGAAATGATTGTCTATAGCAATCCATTATGGTGAGCATGCGAATCCTATTTTACGCAAAATACTCTTCGAGACGAGTCGTGAAGACTTCATAGGCACACAACAAGCACGATGTGGATACTTTTTTTGAAAGTATGTCTATTCTGTGCTATGAAAGTGGTATAGTTCACCCCATTTCGCGAATAATTTATCACTGGCATGCACACATTTTAATTTGTTTAAAAAAAACCTTGCAATTTATAACTGAGTAAAAGCTGCACATATAATATTGTAGCACATCATTATAACTCATGCACACTTGGACATGCCCCTATAACAAGGCAACTAATTCAGGAGTTCGTGTAGTGCAACAGATGTGTGGATATTCAAGCCATATCTTATGTCATGAAAAACTATAAAGTAAATAATGTGCCAGGCAATACCAAAATACATCCATACTAGAGTTGCATGGTGGTTCTTTGACTGCTAACATGTGGATATTGTTTGACCTCATCTCTAATAAGGTACAACAACCCACTGATGATGGAAACAATGAACTTAACTAAACTAAACATGGAACTAAGCATTGACTACTGAGGTTAGAATATGCTTATTGGTTATTCTACCATTATTTGATGATATTTTTACATGTTACTCGGATTTACCACAAGTATCAATCAGCACAAACATTCTATTTGCTTTTTTCGCGACATTCCGCACCCAGCTCCGTCCGCACCCAATGGCGCATCCAAGACCAAGAATAGGACACACTAGGTACATGTCTCTCCAGTCACGGCCAAGGAGTCAGAAAAGGTCACCGCAGGAGATTCTCAGAATGGCCATCCGATGGTTTGCACCTGGATATGTCGGCTGAATTATTCCTTTGCTAGAGTCGGAAATAAATATGCACAAAACTTCGGAATGTGGGAATAATGGCAGAAATCAACAGATGTCAAATCTGCGGAATTGGTATGATCCCGGTCCTGGTGTGCCCCAACAGGAGCATTTTTGCTGCAACCCTGTGCCTGCAATCCTTGCCCTCCCAGAAGAAAGGTCAAGTGCGGAGTTTCATATACCTTTGGTGGTGCGTGGACCGCGCCGTATTTGCTTTCTTGACCTTATTGACCAAATTAACTTATACTTCCTCTTCAAATTGGCTTGGGACGGATCAAGGAGGATACTATTCCAAAATATACAAACGTCCGTCATTTGCAGTAGTTGCAGCGTTGCAACATCAAACTCAGAGCATGCTGTCCTTTCATGAAATCAAACAAACAACCCTGCTTTCCGGAAACTTTACTTGAGGTCAAGGTTACTAAACTGAGGTCGGGTCAAATTATTTCTGTTTATCGTGGTAAGGAGAAACCGTTTCATGCTGAATATGATGTAAGAATGATGTAGACATTCTGCTTTCAAATATATGACAAGGTCAATAGCTTTAGGTCAGATCAATTATCATATAGATTCTACACTGTCGTCTTGTGTGTGTAGTTGGGATTTTTGTGCTCGTCAGATGTTTCGGTGATATTGTGCAGACGCTGTCGTATTATGCCGGATGCTACTGCTCCTTGTGAAGTGAAATTTGAATTTTGGTTTTCAAATTTTGTTCATTTGAATTTCCGTTTCAGAGCCACGTAAGTAGTACAACATATTAGGTGGACAACCAAAGGCCGAAATCGCATGGCCGGACCTTATTTGTTTCTGTTACGGGACAAATATAAAGAGGAGCAAAATGTCGGACAGTAGGAACAAATGGCACACATGAGAGGAGTTTTCATATAGGTGCGAGTGACACGAATAAGGCCACAGGGTGCTGCACCCAGAAGCATTTCTGGCCGCACAGCTGTCAATACCTGTAACCATTGCCTTCGTGGAAGTAAGGTCAATCTCGCTGCTGGGACAATATGCTTTCCTGATGGCATCGATACCCATCGATCGAAATGTGCAACAAGAGCAGCGGTGTATCAAGCAGATCCAATGGCAGTGACGACTGGGTAAATACTCATACATGGGTGACATAGGTACGTACTGATGGTAAGGTGAACCGTAGGATGCGAGGAAAGGCAACTAATGCACAGAAGGCTGCTCGAAAACATACTGTAAAGCCGTAACTTATCCCACACCGTTTACTGTGAGAGACCAGGGCAGTGGTGTACGCACCGTCCACCACGGTTGGATTTATACTTTGTAATCCTGGATGAGGAGAACGCAATTTCTGAGTGATGACATACCGAGAGGATATTTTCACTAACACCTGTGACATCAGAATATCACTGCAGTTTCCAGGGAATCGGAGCACTTTACCAGAGAGGAATTCATTGTCGAAAAACACCATGAAATGTCCAAATGGAAAACATGGATAATAATTTTGTGAAGAGGATCATGCTACGGATGGAAACAAATCCCGGAAAAGTCCGTTTTCTCCGACCATGAAGTCCACTATGTCGAACCAGGGCCGCGGAGCACACCGTCTACTGTGGCGGACGTGTGCCCAGGAGCACACCGTCCACTGTGGCGGACCAGGGCCGTGAAGTACACACCGTCTACTGTGGCGGACGTGTGCCCAGGAGCACACCGTCCACTATGGCGGACTAGGGCCGTGAAGTACACACCGTCCACTGTGGCGGACGAGTCCCCAGGAGCACACCGTCCACTATGGCGGATCAGGGCCGTGAAGTACGCACCGTCCACTGTGGCGGACCAGGGCCGTGAAGTACGCACCGTCCACTATGGCGGACCAGGGCCGTGAAGTACGCACCGTCCACTGTGGTGGGCCAGGGTCGCAGAGCACGCCGTACACAGTGGCGGACCAGGGTCGCGAGTACACCTTCCACTGTGGTGGACCGGGGCTGCTGAGTGCACCGTCCATTGCGGCGGATCAGGGCCATCAGCAGGCCAAATTATATCATGCCATGGCAGTGGCGTACCTAGGATTTGCGATGGGGTGGACAAACTGATTTTGAATGGTTACACACACTCCAATTTTTGAAAAAGTCCCTGGACCACTATGTTTGTCAGTGGGATACTATTTTATTTTATTTTTACAGAATCATTAGTGATCAACTTAGCTGTCCTGTCGAGGAGGCCAAATCTGCCACCATGATTTCTGAATCACCGGATTGGACACTAACTCCCTGATCCTGTTCAAAGGATATTATTTTCGTACCCCTTGATAAGTCACCTCACACTGCTGAAATTACACCGGGAGAAATCACTAAAAGATGTAAAATATTCAGATTTCAGGCATTCCGATTACTCACGCAGGGTCACCAAAACGCCAACAGTCGTGCACATGTACCTTGCGCACCTTGCGCACTCGGCGCATTCGCCACACTACGTGCGCTTCTCCAGTTTCTGCTAGGTCTCCAATGTTTTGCTAATTGCTGCCACATGATAGTCTTGTGCTATATTTGGCATGTGTATTTAATTATATGACGGCTCGCTTACAAAATTCGATGAATTCAATTCCATATATCAGTTTTCTTCTTCCCACATTTGCTCGTGGTTAAGAAATTATGATGCACTGAGCTTTCATGCATCTAATCTTTTAGGTGAAATATGCTCCCAGATTGACCACCGAGCCGAGAGCCCAGCTAGGTATTTGCTGTTTTACCCGTTGTTTTTCTTCGTCTACGGATGTGTTTTAGAGCTCCAGCCAATTCTTTAGGGGTCCGGCACATATTTGAGACCCGGCTACTCTTTAGAGCTTTGCTGTTTTTTTTTGTACACCGGTGACATGTTTGAGGTATCGGTGCGTTTTCCAAGGCCCCGATGTCATTATTTCGTGCCCGGTCTTTTTGTTCCCTTTTCGATCAATCCGCTTTTTGTGGGCCCGACCTGTATTTTAAAGCCCTTCCCCTTTTTGCAAAACTCGAGTTTTGGAGGGCCCGGTACATTTTCGGCCTCCCGTTGTGTTCTTAGGGCTCCGCTGTTTATTTGAAGCGTTTATTTATCGCACATTTGTGGAGCCCCAGCACATCCTTAGTTCCTTCGGTATAATTTATCCGGGTCCCGGTGCCACCTTTCGTTCCCAGGTGCATAGTACCGGGGGACTCGGAGCAGTTTTCTTGGTTCGACGCAATTTTTCGTGACTTCTGAATTGCTTTTTTTTTAAAGTCCGAGTCTCCGCCTGATTTATCTGGCACCTGGCGCTACATTATACCTTGCCACAATTTTTAGAGCTCCTATGCGTTTTTTCCGGGCCGTACGCAATTTTTGAAGGCATCTGGAGTAGGCTTGGAGCTCAAGAGAAATTTGTATGACTCGAACATATATTCTTCGGAATCTCCTTATTTTAGAGGGCACCGGCTTACTTTTATCGAGTTCAGATGCGATTTGTTGGAAAATACTGTGCTTGTAGAGGGGAAATTATGATGCCTCGACTCAAATTTTTGGTACTACCGCAGGAATTCTGGTCCAGTACGCGATATTTTGGGGCATCGTCGCGAGTAATCGGGGCGTGTTGTAATCAGCTGCGCCCCAGGGCAATTTTGGTGAACTAAGATGCAAATATTTGTGAGTCTGGTGTAAATGTTATGGTGCCCGAGGCATTCTCAGCCCGCTACACGAATTCTGGGCCCCCGACGCGAATTTATGGACCCAGCGCGATTTTTCGGGAACCGGCTCGGTTCTTGGGAGCATACCCCTTCAAGAATGGGGGCAGCATTTTTCCCTTGGTACGCCACTGCGGCTGCTCAGCGTTTTTCTTTTCTCCCGCAGCTGGCACCATCGAGAGTAGAAAGGCCCTTCGGATAATTTTCTTTCGTTACCTATTCTGATTTTTTTTCGGTGCTCGGGTCGATTCCATAGAGGCCCCTTGTGATTTTTGGCGTCAGGTCTATGTTCTGGAAGCCACCTGCAGGATAGTTTTGAACCCCTGTACCATTATTCAGGCTCGCGGTGCGTCGTTTTTTTTTGCAGTGCCCCGGCAGGATCCTTTCCGGGGACCGACGCCTTCTTATTGTGGATCCTTGACGCATTTTTTTTTTTTGCTCGCATGGTGACATTCCGGGTAGATATTGGTTCCTGGGAAGCCAGCTGTGACTGGTGGGACTCCGGTGCGGTGTTTTGGCCCCAATGAGATTTTCAAAGGAAGCGGCCAGAATGTTTTGGCCTAAGCGCGATTTTTGGGACACTGTGGTCGCTTATTTTCATACATTGCGCGCTGGTTGTAGTGGCTACACGTTTGGGGGGAGGGGCGAACATGTTTTATGAACTTTTGGAGCCATTGTTGTGGAACATTTGGATCCATAAAGACATCAAGACATGAGGACATAAAAGATTAGCGCAACTATAAGCCACAGGGGCCCTTCTTGGTTGCACTCTGTACACTCAACCAGTTGCCCACCAAATCTGTCAATCAGTCCTCCTGTTAATACTTAAAAGCAAGCCCTCTATTCTTATAATGATTGTCCATGCTGTTTTTAAAGATGTTCAATGTGCTGCTACTGACAATGTTTTCTGGCAGCTGGTTCCAGTGTTCCACTACCCTGTTGGTCAAGAAAGTTTGCCTTAACCTTGTTCTGCTGTGGTTAACTTTAATTTTGAATTTATGACCTCTAATTGCATGATTTCTGTTCAATTCAAACATTTCCCCAAGGTATCCCCTCTCCAGACCATGGACAAATTTAAAGACCTCGATGAGATCTCCTCTCAGCCTTCTATATCTAAGTGAAAACATATTCAATTTCTTCAATCTTTCCTCATATGCCAGGTTGCTTATGCCATTAACCATTTTTGTAGCCCTCTTTTGTACTGTCTCTAAAAGCCAACAATCTTTTTCATAGCTAGGAGACCAAGCTTGGATGCAGTATTCCAAATGTGGTCTGACATATGCACAGTAAAGCTTCCTGAAGACTTCTTCACTTCACTCCTATTTATTGCCCCAAGCATTCTCAGTACCTTCTTCCTGGCTTCCTTGGTCTGTTCTGATGCCCCCAATTTTGTCTTTAGAATAATACCTAAATTCTTCTCCTGTTGAGTCACTGATAGGACTTGGCCACCCATCAAGTATGGAGCCTTCATATGCTGCTTACCTACATGCATGATTTTGCACTTATCAAAATTTCATTTCATTTGCCATTCTTCGGACCACTTCACAAGTTCGTATAAGTCTTATTGCAGCAAGATATGCTGATTTTGACCTGTTATTGCCCAAAAGACCTTCAAAACATCGGCAAATTTCAAAACTTTACTGACTAGTCCACTTTCAATGTTATTTACAAATATAATGAACAGTAGTGGCCCAAGTACTGACCCGTGAGGGACTCCACTAAGAACATTTTGCCATGATGACTTTGTACCATTTAGCATCACTCTTTGCTGTGTATCTGAAAGCCAAAACTCTATCCATTTTAAGATGCTACCTGCAATACAATGGGCCTGAAGCTGTATCATTAACCGTTTATAGGGTACCTTGTCAAAGGCCTTACTAAAGTCCAGATATGCTACATCAACCTGATTTCCCTGATCAAATTGTTCTGTGGCGAAGTTAAAAAAGTCCAATAGATTTGTGAGACACGATCGTCCTTTCCTAAGCCCATGTTGAGTATCTTGAATCAATCTGTTTCCTTCCAGATAACTAACTATTCTATCCTTGATAATTGATTCGAGTACCTTGCAGACTAGGGATGTGAGATTTACTGGCCTATTGTTTTCAACTTTCCCTCTTTCTCCTTTCTCGAAAATAGGAACTACATTTGCTCTTTTCCAATCTGTTGGAATTTCATTTTGTGAAACTAATCTACAAAATACTATACTAAGTGTAAATACCAGTTCCTTTTCAGCTTCCCGCAATATCCTAGCATAAATTTCATCAGGTCCTGCTGCTTTGTTTGGCTTTATTTTCCTGATATGATTGTAAACAACATCACTATGAATGAAATCAACATCATTTATCAGCTCACATGTGACTGACCTATGGTGTACGGTCGGCAGATTGGTCATATCTTCCAGTGTAAACACTGATTTAAACTGCTTGCTCAGCTCCTCAACCATCTCACTATCCTCACCCAATGTAGTCCCATTGACTTCCAGTGGACAAATTGTGCTAGAAACTTTACTCAGCTTGTAGAAACTAAAGAACTTTTATTGTCCCCATTACAGTTACTAGCTAAATCCAGTTCTTTTCCTCGCTTTGCTGCTCTGGTTTTTTTTGCTTCACAGCGTCTCTAGCTTGTCGATGCGCCTTTAGATTAACGATATTTGAAGCTTCTTTAAACACTCTAAATGCAGCTTTCTTAGCTTTAATTGCTTTTATGAAGTCTGGTGTAAGCCATGCTTGCTTTCCTACCCCTCTTTTGCGTGATTTTTCGTGTCCGGTCTGTTTTTCGTTTCCCGGCTTCATTTGTTGGGTGATCTCAAGGAGACTTTTATAGCCTCGGTGTGACCTGCCATGCCTCTAGTGATTTCCAGGAGCCCGAACGAGAATTCTTGGTTCCCAGGCTCAGCGTAATTTTCACGGGGCACCAGCCCTATCGTTTGTGGCCCCGTCGTGATTTTCTTGAACACCACAGCCCTGTTCACGGAGCCTGCGGTCGCTGCGGCTCTGCGGTCAAAATAGGCTCCACCTACTACCGAAACGTCATCAGTAGTGGGACGCACATGAGCACCGCCGCGGCCCGCTGCGGCCCGCTGCGGTCCGCCGCGGTCAGAACCTTCGTAAAATCTTGCGCAGGAGCTTCATTTATAAACGTAAAATATGTAGATGACGACGATGAATTGGAAAGTACCTACGTTAGGGCAAAAATATTCTGAATGCCTATCCTTAAAGTGGAAATTGTTTTTTTCAGTCATAACTAGTGGGGGATGAGGTGATATTTATGTTAAGTAGGTGTGTATCCCTTCAAGCAGGCATAGAGCATCCTGTAAATTATTGGGAAGGCACTCAAGCCACATGTGTTACATGTGATTGGGTGATTGGGGCTGAATATGTAAGGTAGATAGACGTTGATGAGGGTGTAGAATATTGGTAGACTGATACTTTGAAATTCTGGACATGGGTGCCAAACGGCCTGCAGTTAATGTGACCTTAAACCAAAATAACACATAAAATAAATCAGGAATGTGATGCTGGTTACGGTCTGAGTGTCTGCAAAAGTAATGGTATCTTCCCTTTACAGACTTAACCTGCATGGGCCCTTGTGGCTTGTATGAAGTATGGTCACTTTATGAATTGATGACTTAGGCTTGTGCTTTCAATCTGTCAGGTTAATATATTTGCTTTATTTTGGTGCTTCTATTGTTAAATAGGTTGATGCACAACCCTTTCCAGTCCAGACAGCCCATTCCAGCTCTGATGCATGCTCTCCATCCTTCACAGTCAGGGTTTTGTATACTTTTGAGGGCCCCCATGCCCGGTGTTGGATTTTCACTTCTGAGTCTTGGACTGGGAGTGCATAATTATTGGGTCCGTAAAATATCAGTGTATAATGTCAACAAGCCATATAATAGTGTATAAATTTCCATAAACAAAGAGGTGTATAAATTTGCAGATATAATAGTGAATAAATAACATGGCTAAGTCATACACCACCATTCATTTTTTTCATGCAATAAAAAAGTAGTGTTTCCCTCAGATCGTAGTGAGTGATGTGAAAGGAAGTGCACTATTCCAGCCTACTATCCATATGCAAGAAGGCACTCTCACTCAATAATCACCACCTGAATGCTTCTGTAGTGTTCACCTGGAGTAGGACTGGCTGATTAAGCCACAAGTATCTTAACCCACGCCGTCTTTTCGGTCAAATCTTCACACCCCATCTCGGGGGGGAGGGGCTGTTGAAGGCCCTCTAAAATCCAAACTAAGCATCGCACGAAAACGAGAGGTGTCATCGGAAAGTGCTCGACGAGTAGTGCCCGGGTCCACCCTCCAAAACAATCTTCCCCCAAAAGTGACGTCACCAGGGGGCTAGATTTTCACAACTTTTCACGACTCATTATGTTTTTGACTCTGGGAGTTCATTTTGGGGATATATGAAGAAGAAAAAATTTATTTGGAATGAGAAAAGGACAGCGAAATCGACCAGGGCTATAATTTGTTTGACCCCCCAAAAATAAAAATGTTTTTTTATTTAAAAAATTTTGAGTTTTCAAGTTTTCTTTAATTTTAATTTTCCAATGGGTAGAGCAGACGGAGAGGGGGGCGGTTGAAGACCCATCGAGACGGGACGGGTTAACTTGGGATCCAGTACCAATCAGCTCAAAAACACAAACTCCTTCAGATCATCTGCACCTATCTGAGATCTGGTAATAACCACAATCAAATCATTTTATTGTACAAAATGCCAACAAAGTCCACCCTGCCCGTGACTTCTTGTGAAATTAGCAAAGGATACAGTTATAAGCCAACTTTCTGAGCAATGGTAGAGAAAATGATAGCAATAGTATACTTAATTTGTAAACCAAGTTTATGAATCCATACCTAATATTCGTGGCATACTCACACTGCACAACTAATAAATATTCAGAACACACCCAATGAGTATGATGCTCATGCACCAACTGATTTGTTACTTGCCATCTGCTTTGATATGGGCTTTTGAATATACAATGGTTGAAGGAAAATTGTACCAAAACAATCCATCCATAATTGTTTCATTCTCACCACCAAGAAACACTGTAAAACCTACCACCTATGGTCAATGGCAGAAATGGCACAGGGAATTATATACCAGTGAGCATGCCATTGTGGGGAACTGACCTAAAAAGGCTTCAAATTGAAATGTGATAAACCAATCCTGGGAAAATTAAAGGAATTACATTTTTTCTTAATTCTCATGAATAAGAAATGTGTAGGCCGATCAGATTAAATTCACTCAATTTGATTTTCTGCTATGTGGGAAAACCTCTGTGACTGAGTTAGAAAAACAGTATTTGTGCCACAAATGTGTGGCATTCTGAACCAATGCATGCCATAAAACCAAGACACTGCAATTTCTGGTTATATCTTTGTATATTTTGCCACGAAGTCTAGAGCAGGTTTGGAGAATGTTTTGGACAGTTGTGGATAATCTTCGCATGTAAATTTCAGTTCATATCCTTTGTATATATGGCATAGGACTGCTTCAAACTTCATGCATAAGTTTGTTTTGTCTGTCAATCAATGAACACGTCCCATTCTTTCAGGAAGCACTACAAATTAAAATGTTTCAAGTCCGGAAGTACCAGAAGGCAGGAAGTGATACTAGTAACCACTGTAGTGTGGTATCGGCCAACATAAGCAATTAGGCTTGATTGGGTTGTTGACATGCACCATTATCTTAAATATATTCAATGCTAATAGGAAGCATGATAATCCCAACTTTAGCTTTCATTCTATATGTTGGTAGGCTGTCATTCTTCAATTATCATTCAATTATATATTAATTATCATCTTCTGTTCTGCTCAATGGATTATCTTTGAATGTTTCTGCAGCTCTGATGATAACCTGAAATAACAAATGTACATTTTTCTCAATGATATGGCCAAGTTGTGTCAAGGGCCCCAAAGTGGTTATCCAAGATGATTACTAGAACTACAGTTGATCTCATTCTTACTGTAAGCCATAGGTCACCATATAGGTCATGGTTCATGCTGAACATGCATGAACAGAGAAAATGCTACTCAGGCAATGCTCACAATTTTCACCATTTGATAGTGGCAGAACTAGCTGTGAGTACTTGTAATATATTAGCTCTTCATCTGATATTTGGCAATGCAAGGAGTGCATTTTTGGAGGGAGTGTATAATTCTTTGGATGGTAAAATGTCCAAAGAAGGCCATTTTTAAATGCTGCCCATGCCCTCTCAATGGTGGTTTTGCCACTAACCATTTACATTTTTAGCATCAGACGCTATGGAGTGTGCACTCCCCCCACCCCCCATCAATTTGAGCTTGCCATTGCTTGTATGCATTGTGCCCTGTCCCAATAGGTTTAAGAGATGAACACTTGTTCACAGCCCTCGTCAGACAACATGGTGGACTTGTTCATTTCCTGGGACCATTTTCTGTACAACCTGTTATGTGTTTTAATTTTTCCTCTGTTATGTCTATTACCATACCTCCACAAAATCATGTCAATGATGAGCAATCCATGGACAAATTTCACATAGCTGATCATACCATCAAAATTTAAAAGTAACAGTGCATGCTCCTTTGCACCTGGTATGCTTATGCTACGTTGTTTATTTGGCTGAACTTATTCTGCTGTGCTTAGTTGTGCTGTGCACGCAGCATAAACAAATAAGCACACAAATGTGTAGATCATCCAGATAATGATTTAGCCATCTATTTGGTGACTATCCCCAAGGCTTCGTATAGTGCTGTTCTGTACCCATGACACATAAGGAAACATATGGCTTTCCAAAATGCATGATGGGCATGCATATCATATATCCAGCTATACAAGAACATGTCATAATGACATCATTTTGCATCATTGCAACCTGCTATACTAAAGCAATGTTTAGATTATCATAGGTTGCCATGCAAATTATAATTCAGGCAGCATTAAAAAAATACTAGCAAAACATATGTTGGCAATACATACACATGCTCCTGCCCCTGAACCATGCCAACAAATCTTGAGAACCATCACAGTGCAATTAATTATCAAATATCATGGCAAATTTGTGCTTGAGGACGTTAAAAAAGAAGCAATTTTTCCCCAAGTGCTCAGTTTTCAGCTGGGAAGCAAAAAAAGCAAATGTTGGCTATTGGTTAAGCATTACATAGCACACCAAATGAGGTAAACTAGCAATAACACAACCTAATCAAATCTCACTTTTATGAAAAACACAATTTGGACAAATTATTACTTTGCACTGTTTGAACTTAACAGGACTGAATCCAACCTAAACAAAACTAGCCTAACCAGTATTCTTGTGCTTTGTTTAGTGTATTCACAGGACAACTTTTATGGACATTTTCCCTCCACAGAGCAAGCATGTTTGGTAGTTGGTTAGTTAGCAGTATAAGTGAGTTGTGGTTTTTAATTTGTACATGGTTTCCCTTTTGAAAAATGGAAAGGTTTTTCTTCATGGTTATGTACTTAGTTAGCCATTGGTTTTATGACACATGGGTAGGGTAAAACGCCGAACTCGGGCCACTGCCTAACTCGGGCCACCACCGCTTTCTAACCTCCTTGCCTCTGACAAAACTCCGATAGGCCTTATTAAATCAGTTTATGACGTCATTTGATCTATCTTCTGTCGTTTCAGGTTGGACCAACCAGAGCGTATGTACCAGACGACCAATCAGAGGATGGAACACTGGACAGGACCCTCTGCTGCGTTTTGGCGCGGATTAGGACGCGCTTTAACCTTGTGTAGTGGCGTTGTCTTGCGGTACGGTTTTAACTGGTGTTTTAGTAGTGGTGGGCATAGATGGATCGTTCTAAACGGTAAAGTACTTCATTGCACGTTTTTAATGATTATTCTTGCTTGTGTGTTTGCACTTTTCATAGATATACCGCATTTTTGGTGGTGGCCCGAGTTGGGGGGGGGAATAATTGTCCATCGCCCAACTCAGGCCGGGTGGCCCGAGTTGGGAACAGCGCACATCTTCCCAGAAAAAATGCCACCCTAACTCGGGCCATTGGATTAATGTGGCTATTTCTTTGTTTTCGTCGACGCTATACCTGTGAGATGTTGAACATTGCGTGTTGATTGTGCACATATACATCTTATCGTATATCGCGACTTATCTAACGGAAGAGAGAGACGCTGACTTCGGGTCAACGCAGATGCACGAACCCGTGGCCCAATGGTCAACTGCAGGGGTGGCGCTATCGGGGGTGGGTCCAGAAATTTCGATCTGTGGGGGAACACGTTCTGGAGGGGCACCATCTTTTTCCGGAGGGACGCCATCCGCTGAAAACTCGCTCAGCGGAGACGGGTGTAGGGGAGGGGGTCCATTCAAACGTTCTGGATGGGTGCCACATAGGTATCAGGGGTTTGAGGGAAAGGTAGAAAGTGCCCATAGTTTCCCCCTGGATCAGCCACTGGACGCCACCAAGAGGATAGGGAGACTCGCACCCTCCACGGCGTGGACGAGCACCTTGGGCTTAGGCTAAAGTCCCAATATAAAAATCGAAGCCTTCATGCCCGCTCCGCGCCCCCAGACACTGCATTCCTGACAGACGGATGTTATTTCCACCTTTTGATTATGATGGGTCCTTTTCGTTATAGTGGATTCCTCTTCGAAATCCAGGAAGCCACTTCTGAGGTATGACACCTTTCCTGACAAAATTGGTGGAGCCGCCCGTAGTCAATTATCAAGTTGTATTATGTGGCGACCATAAAAAACGCGAATCAGCATTAATACGCACCGAGCTGAAGGTGATCTTCCCTTGTGTAGCTTCTGTACTGTACTTGCATTCAGGGGTGTTGCTTTATATACTTTTGAAGGGACAAATGCCCCTTAATGTTGGCCTTGCATCCCTGAATAATTTGAACTTTCAACATGAGATCCCACAATGTGTCCCCACTCCATCCGATTAATCCATTTGGGTACGCACATTGCCTTCATGCATTGTGCCCTCTCCCTCCTCCAACCCACAATAACTTTCATAAATCCACAACCGTCCTACCATGTTCTGCTTAATCTATGTCCTTCATCATCCTCCCATTCCTACAGTGGTAATCATTGCCGATACACGAAGGAGACCCTGGCGGCAGCCCTGGCGGAATGCCGGGGCGGGTCGAGTGTCCGAACTGTTGCAAAGAAGTACGGCGTGCCGAGGGAAACAATCGGTAAACGTCTGAGAGGCGAAGTGTCGGATTACGTAGCAATCGGCAGACGACAATACCTTTCCATGAATGTAGAGCTAACAATTAAGAGTTGGCTGCTGCAGTGTGCGGAAAGAGGATTTCCTGTAAGTAAAAAACTACTGCTGGACTCCGTAGCAAAGTTCATTGAGAAGCAAGGCATGGAAAGTAACTTCGTTGATAACAGGTGAGCATACACTATCTTTCAGTACAAATCTAGCCATACACTGCGTTAAGTATCAACATACCGATATTTGCCCCTTCATTTTTTTAAGCAAGCTTATGGAAGGATGTCCAAAACCAGAGATGTAGAAACGTCTGAAAAAGTGTGTGTGTGGGGGAGGGAGGGGTCAATACCACTTTTGAAGTTGATTCTGAACATGCATCGTCATAGCATTGATGCTAAGCTTCATGAAAGCTTCCGGTGGATGAGCTGCTGTTGATATGAGAGCTGTTCGCGAAACGCGCGGAGAGCTTAGGGGGTTGCGAAGTGAAGATCTCAAAATGTATCATTTGATCTCGTGTATTTTTGTGGTGGGGGGTGTTAAGGAGGATCCTCCCCTTGGCTGCGCCTCTGGAGCGGAACCTACGGATATTTGAACGCAATGCTTGCATTTTTGAGACCCGGTGGAAAATGGCTCAACGGGTTTCTTCGCCGCCATCCAACGATAAGCCTCAGAACTCCGGAGGGCATCACGAAGGGGAGAGCCGCAGTGACAAGGGAGAGAATCGAGGCGTGGTTCGAAGAGCTCGAGCGCTTCATCTCCACGAACAACCTACACCGTGCGGTGGATGACCCGAGGCGAATTATGAATGCGGACGACACCTCTATCCCGTTATGTCCAGGTACGTAAAACGGAACTTTCACACGTGCACCATTGTCGCATCCTCCAAATACCAATACTCATTCTAAAAAGGCAAGCGTGTCTTGTGGAATCGCTAATCGTTGGAAAACATAATTGCATTGTAGTCTGAATAAACGTGATCACTAAATTGCGTGTATCAAAATGGTCTACATCGACATCAATAATATAAATGCAATTATAATTGTATCAAAATAAATCATGTCTTGCAGCTTCCGGGAAAGTCTTGGCTCATAAGGGGGCCAAAAACGTGTACCGGGTCATACCTGGTAAAGAGAGAGACGCCGCCACTCTGCTGGCGTGCTACAACGCGTCGGGGGAGAGGATGCCACCATGTCTGGTGCTCCCGGGAGTGCGGATCGCCGGCGAGCTGTCAAGAGCTGCACCTGAAGACTGGGCGCTAGCGTGCAGTCCTTCCGGTAAGGGCTAAGTGTTTGTAGCCTGTGGATAAGTATATTGATATGCTTGTACGAGTATATTCGTTTCAGACACATGGAATGCCGTGAATACGCAACGGATTGCGTATTGCGTGAACATTGCAACGGATAGTGCAAAATAAGTGCGATGAGTGAACACTATTACACGTCAAAATTGGCGAGCAGTGTGATATCGGTGAAGTAAAAATACTTTAAAAAGAAGTATTGCGTTTGACAATTAACTTGATGATGATGAACCTGATGATCTGATCGGATTCTGATCTCAAGAACCGTGATCTGATCGGATTTGATCTACCGTGATAGTTCGCAATATCTGTTCATCTGCGTTTTTACCATTTAATCCCTGCGTTTTCATATGCAAACCGTTTGCGTTCCAGGTTGGATGACAGCAAGGGTGTTTTATGAGTACCTGGCAAACTGCCTGGTACCGCACATCAGGAAAAATGGGATCGAGCTGCCCGTCATCCTGTTTGTAGATGGGCTCCCAGCCCATTTTTCCATGGATACATCTCGTCTCTGTGAAGCCGAGGGGATCGTGCTGTATGCTCTACCGCCGTACAGCACACACGTCCTGCAGCCCCTGGACGTGTCGGCCTTCAAGAGCCTGAAGAGCCATTGGACTCAGGTCAGGAAGGACAAAAATGGCAGATGGAAACTGTTACACTGAAGGAACATTACAAAGGGCATCATCAAAATGTATGGATTCAATACGTCGGGTCTCTGCCTTTTGTATTAAAAAAATATGTACTTTCTGTTTTCTCCCGGCTGTATAAATTGCAAACATTGCCAACGATGCCTTCGTTTCAGGTGTGTGCGGAGCGTCAGCTACAGCCGGCGCATTTTAATACGCCGGTCACCAGGGCCGAGATCGCCCCCCTTGTTGGAAGTAGCTCTTGGACGGATTCGACCGGATGTCATCACGGCGGGCTTCCGGGCATGCGGACTCTGTCCACTCGACAAGAGGGCACCCGACTATGGGAAGCTAAGCCCATCTGGTAATATATATATAATATATATATATATATATATATATATATTTATCACGGGTGTATAAACGAAATGGGCAGATATGGAAGCTTCCATGCCAGCATATTTCAACGGCGCGCTAGCTTCACTAGAAGGGGGATGTGTCTGCCCTACATTCGCCCTAATTAGACGTCAGCTGAAAATAATAGGCCTCCTCAGATCCATATTTCATAACACTGTTTTTATTTCTATGCTCATAATATGCACATTATATGTCCCTATTATATCATAGATGTTAAAACATACAACTTTGCATCCAGCTTTCGATAATCAGCAAGTTGCCAGCAGCATGGTAGTCATTCTGTTCAACTAGCTAACCGGTGTTTCGGTGACGAAACTTTAAATATTCTCGCTGCTTTTCTTCCGCAGGAACGACGGGAGACGATAGGACGAGTGGCCCTTCGTTTTCCCGGTTCGCGGCACCAGATGCCCCCGCCGCCTCGTCGGGGACCTCTGACGTCGCCCCACTGGGCATCGCCACTGCTGCCGCTTCCTCGTCGAGGACCGCCACCGCCGTCTCGCCAGGGACCGCCGCCGGCGCTGTCTCGTCAGGGACCGCCGCCGGCGCTGCCTCGTCAGGGACCGCCGCCGGCGCTGCCTCGTCAGGCACCGACGCCGGCGCCGTCTCGTCAGGGACCGCCGCCGGCGCTGCCTCGTCAGGCCCCGCCGCCGGCGCCGTCTCGTCAGAGACCGCCGCCGGCGCCGCCTCGTCGGGGACCTCCGCCACCGAGGCACCAGGGATCGTCGCCGCTTCCGCAGAAACAAGTGATGATCTCATTTTCATCGTCGATGAGTTCATCATCCCGAGCCTCGTTGGTGGGCCGGCCACGGCACCCCCATCAAAAAGGCCGGCACAGGAAGCCACCGTCGCCGCGGCATTTCAGGACGTACGCTTCCTTCCAGTCCCCCAACTTCCACCTTCCAAACGACTCCGGAAAGAGCTCCTTCCGGCATGCGTGTCAAGTCCCCGGTGGCGGCAGTATCAGGAGGAATTGGAGGAAGCAAAGACAATGAAGAAGAGGAAGGGCAGGAAGGACAGCAACATTGCAGCGTTGCCATCGACATCCAAGAAGACGGACGACTGGACCTGCTTCCACTGCAGTGCATCATGGGAGGCAGAAGATGTCGCGGGCGATGCTCATGTCTGGATAAAGTGTGACTTTTGCGCGCGCACGACACATATTGAATGTGTCCCAGAGGACCATCTGGCCCCCTTTCCCGGGTTGGAGGATGGGGCCAAAGATATCTTCTTTGTTTGCGATAGTTGCTGCAAGTAATGTGTACGTGTTAGGCTTCGCAAAAGCCTTCCCTTCTGTGGCAGGTGATGGGACGGGTCCCCGATCCGACTTCGTCTGCCGGATTAAGATGGGAGTAGACCCAGATGAAGGTGGGGACGGGTGCACTTTGTCGGGGCTCTGATTCACGTTGTCTGCCGAGTGTGTGTGTGGGAGGAGGGGGGAGGGTGGGGGGGGGGGGGTACATATTAAGGTGGTTTTCTGTCGCAGCATATGGCTTCTTATATTTGTCAGATGGCCTCCTGTGTGTTTCTTTCTTGTCTTTCCCGACACTACTGTTCATAAGAGCCATGGAGGGATTCAGTGGAGCATATCGGTCTGCGCCCCCCCAAGTAGGGGTGGATCCAGAAATTTTGATCCAGGGTACTCGTTCTGAAGGGGCCCATTTTCTCTGGAGGGCGGCGAATGGTTGAACAACTCGTGTTGTAGGGGGAGGGTGCACTTGAGTGTTCTGAAGGGGCATCAATCCTGCAGAAGGGAGCGAATGATGAGTAGTGAATAGATGGACACAGTGTAAATTTACCCAATGATGAAAGCTGCAACCTATGCAATGCAAAAAGCATTCATATATTCAAAACTTCCATTGGTTTGATTTTTAGCAAAATATGCTTTCATAAGATAAGGCATTAATTTTAATTAATTGTAAGTTTGAGATGAAAAGTCAGCTACTATTATATTTTTTTTTGTATTTCCATTACTTAAATTGTCATTGAAGAACCAAAAATGACTGTATTCACCAATAAATAACGTGGCCCGAGTTGGGCTGCAGAATATAGCAAAGTGGCCCGAGTTACAGCGTGCACCTGGATATTGGCCCGAGTTAGGAAAGCGTGGTTTCTGTCGCTGAGTGTCCCCGGGGATCTTTAATATTCTTCAAATTGGTTGACTATTCGTGTTGAAATCTTTTTTTACAAAAGAAGATAACAGTCCGTAGAACCTAAGGTGAGCTTATTCACGCAGGTGGTCCGTACACCTTTCTTTCTGTGGCTAGTTTAAATCACAGCACATCGTTTCTGTAGAACGAAAGTGGCCCGAGTTTGGCGTTTTACCCTACCACCAGAGTACAACCATTGAGTCATATAGCATCACCAATTTCTCACTCGGATTGACCTTGGGTAAATAGTAGCAATAGGTGACGCACTCACTGACAATATTTCAGTCGTGAGATGGGTGACTTACCCCTGGTCTACTTGTCCCCAGTGGTTAGGTAGTTAGGTTCAGGTGATCAGGTTAGGTGATATTTTTTCCTTTTTTTGTACGTGGAAGGTTCAGTAAGGTTAGGCTGGGTTGTAAAAAAAAAGGGATATGCCAAGCTATATTACCCAATTGAATGCCATATTTCTTGGTGTTATTTTGCCTGCCAATGGAAAAGTAAGCACTTGCAGAGGAAATGAGTGGCACATCATGTCAACTACATTCATAAGGATTACATTGGAAAAATCTGAAGAATTAATAAATTGCATTGGATCACAAATTTATTGCTTAATCGACCACTTTGTTTGCTCCATTTAGGTAAAATGTGTGCAAAGCTTGCTTCTTGAATGCCTTAAAGCACACAATAATACCACCATTAAACATGCAAATGATAAAAGGGAAAGAACTCCTTTCTTGAGAGGATAATATTATGGGTGCTGAGCGTCCAGAAACAGCTGTTTCACTAATCCTAACACTGCTCCATGCGTGGAATTTCAACAACAGTTCGTGTTCCGTGCCACATATAGAAATGGCATAACAACACCTAGCTTTCACAAACTCAATATTGGTGCCTAGAGATGTATGGAAAAGCACCACCCAGAAACCGCAATGCCATGGAAAAGTACCACCTAAAATGTTTGCATGATAACATAAAATAAAACTGCCTTGTGCCTTACACATAATCATACATCACAATGAGCCACCCAACTAATCTTTCAACAGCGCAAAATTACGCACCATTGCGCCAAGATCGTGACCCTAATCATGCGGTCGCTCGCGGTCGCTGGTACAGCGACCGCAAGAACCGCGGCGGCCGCAGACAGCCGCAGACAGTGTGACGTCATCCTGCTCACTGCTGATTGGCCGCGGACAAGCTCCACCCCTTTGACCGCGAGAGACTCGGCGGCCGCAGACAGCCGCAAGCTCCGTGAACAGGGCAGCGCGTGTGGGATCCAGGGAGTCGTCGCCGATCTCACGGGCTGAGCGACGGCCTCCCGAGACAACCCCCCGCCCCCCACCGTCTCCGGCCCCTAGGGTCAGTCCTGTGGGTGCCTCGGAGACGGAAGGGACCATGGGTCTGCCTCCCACACCACCCCATGCGACGTCCACCGGACGCAAGCGAACACCCCCGTGGACACCATCACCACCCGGTGGGGGACAATATAGATCTCGCCCCAGATCGTCCGACACCATGTCATCTCCACATCTTTAGAGTAGTGGTGTTACGAGTACACCTTTTTTAGTCAAATCTAGTCAAGCCGAGTCAACTATGTCGTCATTAATTTTACAATAGAACTGCAGGGGGATGAGGACCAGCCTGGAGGATCTTCAAGTTGTGGTGAATGAGCACTCTCCGGTAGCTGTCTGTTTACAGGAGATGAAGCTTTTAGCTGGAACCCCGTTTTATTTAAAAGACTACCAGGTCTTTCGTAATGATAACAAGACAGAATCCATTGCACATGGAGGCGTCCTGTTCACCACAGTACTTCTGCCTCTCCGCTTATTCTGCGTACCAACCTTCAGGCGATGGCAGCACAAATGTCCATCGGACACAGGAACACAACACAACACAGTATGCTCGATATACTTCCCACCTGGCGGACCTCTACCACTAGTAGAACTCGGGCGACTCTTAGCCAAGCTCCCTCCTCCCGTCTTACTTTTAGGAGACTTTAATGCCCAGCACACAATCTGGGGATGCGCCGATATTAATTTACGAGGACGACAGCTCGATGCGTTCTTTATGCATGAATCGCTTTGCATTTTAAATACGGGTACACACACATACATGGCGTTCCCATCCGGAAGCACTTCCGCGCTGGACATCAGCATGGCCAGCCCGGAGTTGGTGCAATATTTCGATTGGCCAGTTGAATCTGACCCTAGAGGCAGCGACCATTTCCCAGTCTGGCTTCATTGTGTTGACGGAGCCACCATGGGGTCAGGGCCACCACGCTGGAACTTTAGAAAGGCTCATTGGCCGGACTTTGTAACTAAGCTTGATGATATTTTGAATACAAACGGGAACGGTGCTGCAACATCTATCGAGAACTTTATCTCCATAGTCCTGGATTGTTCTGCAGACTGCATTCCGCGTACCTCTGGCAAACCTCGACGTGCGCCTGTGCCGTGGTGGACGGAGCTATGCCGGCATGGCATTCGCGCCCGTCGGCGTGCCTTCCGAAAGTTTGGCCAAAACAGCACCTTGGGAAACCTGATCGCCTTCCGGCAGGTCAGGGCAGCCGCCCGGCGAACAATCGGAGAAGCCAAAATGACGGCGTGGGGACAGTATGTAGACAAGTTGAACCGATTCACCCCTACCACGCAGATTTGGCCAAAAATACAACGAATATCCGGACATTCGCGATCCACACCACTACCCATCCAGCACGTCGCTGGCGTAATACTAACAGAACCTGGAGAAGTGGCGAACATTATCGCGCGAACCTTGTCGGACAGAAGCCTGAGCTGCGACCGAAATGCAGGTTTTCGCGAATATAGGGCTCGACGCGAAGAATCGATGGTTGACTTTGCCACCGCCGAGAAACTGGATTATAATGAGCGCTTCACAATGTTCGAATTAACATCACAAATCGCTGCACTGCACCCCGTATCCGAAGGACCGAACAACATCCATAATAAGATGCTCCAGCACCTCCACAGAAATGCATTCGAAGTACTTCTGCCATGTCTTAACACTCTTTGGATGAGCGGCAGATTCCCGCCATCTTGGCGGGATGCGACCGTCATCCCCATATTAGAGCCCAACAAAACTGGTTCTGACCCTCTTCATTGCCGACCGATTTCCCTGACTTCGTGCTTGTGTAAATTCATGGAGAAGATGGTCAGTGTTCGCCTCACGTGGTTTCTAGAACAACAATGCTTTTTTTAGCCACGCGCAGTCCGGTTTCATGAAGAACCGATCCCCACTTGACCATATATTAACATTGGACACCGCAATTCGTACCAGCTTTAAAGAAAACAGTCATCTAGGAGCAGTGTTTTCTGACATTGAGGGTGCCTACGATACGACATGGAAGCAAGGTATTCTTTTAAAGCTTTGGAGGTGTGGTGTGCGTAGTTTTATGGGACATTTCCTGCAGAATTTTCTTGCTGACCGAACTTTCGTGTCCGTGTAGGACGCACAATGTCTGATCGGTCGACGCAGGCAAAGGTGTTCCCCAGGGAAGCGTCCTTAGTGTGGCATTATTTGCCGTAATGATTAATGACATTGGAGATGGTTTGCCATGTGGTGTCGCGGTCTCTTTTAAACGTAGAGATGGAAAATACGGATGATAATTTTGTGAACAGGTCATGCTACGAATGGAAATATAATGCAGGAAAAGCCCGTTTTCTCAGATCATGAAGTCCACTATAACGAACCTGGGCCGCCGAGCACACCGTCTAATGTGGCGGACGTGTGCCCAGGAGCACACCGTCTACTGTGGCGGACGTGTGCCCAGGAGCACGCCGTCCACTATGGCGGATCAGGGCCGTGAAGTACGCACCGTCCACTGTAGCGGGCCAGGATCGCAGGGCACGCCGTCCACTTTGGCGGACCGGGGTCGCGGAGTACACCTTCCACTGTGATGGACCGGGGATTATGACTACACCGTCCATTGCAACGGATCAGGGCCATCAGCAGGCCAAATTATATCATGCCATGGCAGTGGCGTAGCTAGAATTTGCGATGGGGTGGGCAAACTGATTTGGAAGGGTCCTACCGAGTCCCATTTTTTAAAGTCCCCGGACCACCAACCATGTTTGTCAGTGGGATACTATTTTATTATATTTTTAAGGAATAATTAGTGACCAAGTCTGTCGAGGAGGCCAAATCTGCCACCATCATTTCTGAATCACCGGATTTCAATACTAACTCCCCGATCCTGTCCAAATGTTATTATTTACGTACCACTCGATAAGTCACCTCACACTGCTGCAATTATACCGGCACAAATCACTATAAAAAATCCCGATTTCGGGCATTCCGGTTAATCACGCACGGTCGCCAAAACGCCAACAGTCGTGCACATGCACCTTGCACACCTTGCGCACTCGGTACATTCGCCACACCACGTGCGCTTCTCCAGTTTCAGTTTCCAGTTTCGCCACACCACGTGCGCTTCGCTCTAGGCCTCCAACGTTGTGCTAATTGCTGTCAGAAGTCTTATGCCATATTTGACATGTGGTTTTACTGATATGGCGGCTCGCTTCGAAAATTCGATGAAATCAATTCCATGTATTAGTTTTATTCTTCCCACATTTGCTGGTGGTTAAGAAATTATGATGCACTGAGCTTCGACGCACCTAATCCATTTGGTTAAATATGCTCCCAGATTGTTCACCGAGCTAAGACCTAGGTGTTCGCTGTTTTGTCTGTTGTGTTTTCATCGCCCACGGATGCCCACGGAGCTCCAGCCAATTTTTTAGGGGTCGGACACATTCTTGAGACCCGGATACTTTTTAGAGCTTTGTTGCCTTTTTGGACACCGGTGACATTTTTTACGTATCGGTGCGTTTTCGAAGACCCCGATGTCTATATTTCGTATCTGGTCTTTTTGTTCCGTTTCACGACTAATTTGCTTTTTGTGGCCCAACCATATTTTGAGACCCTGCCGCTTTTTGAAAAACTCGGGCTTTGGAGGACCCGGTGCATTTTCGGCCTCCCTTTGTGCTCTTAGGGTTCCGCTGTTTATTCGAAGCGTTTATTTTTTTCGCACATTTGTGGAACCCCAGCACAGCCTTGGTTACTTCGGTATAATTTATCCGGCTTCTGGTGCGATATTTCGGTCCCAGGTGCATAGTTTGGGGGGACGCGGAGCAGTTTTCTTGGTTCGGCGCAATTTTTCGTGACTTCTGAATTATTTTTTAAAGTCCGAGTTTCGGGCTGATTTCTCTGGCACCTGGCGCTATAATGTGTCTCGCCACAATTTTTCGAGCTCCTGTGCGCTTTTTTGCGGGGCCATACGCAATCTTTGAGGCATCTGGGGTATGTTTGGAGCTCTTGAGAAATTTTCCTGACTCGGACTTATATTCTTCGGAATCTCTTCTTATTTTGGAGGGCACTGGCTTACTTTTTATCGAGTTCAGATGTGGTTTGTGGGGCCACGCTGTGCTTGCAGAGGGGAATCTGTGATGCCGAACTCAAAATTTCGGTACTACCACCGGAATTATGGGTCCTTTGCGCGATATTTGGGGGTATCGTCGCGAGTTATCTGGACGTGTTGTAATTAGCTGTGCCACAGCGCGATTTTGGTGGACCCAGAGACAAATTTGTAAGTGCTATGGTGCCCGCGCTGTATTCACTTAGAGCCCGCCACGCGAATTCTGGGCCCCCCAAAGGGAATTTATAGGGCCAAGCGCGATTTTGGGGGAACGGGCGCAATTCTTGGGAGCATACCCGTTCAGGATGTGGGTAGCATTCTTCCCTTTGCTACGCCACTGCGATTGCTCAACTTTTTTCCCACAGCGGCACCATCTAGGGTAGAAAGGCCCTTCTGATAATTGGCTTTCGGGACCCATTCGGATTTTTTTCGGTGCTCGGGTCGATTCGATAGAGTCCCCTTGTGATTTTTGGCGTCAGGTCCATTTTCTGTAAGCCTCCTGGCAGGATATTTTTGGACCCCGGTACGATTATTCGGGCTCTCGGTGCATTGTTTTTTCCATGCCCCAGCAGGATCTTTTCCGGGATCCAATACCTTCTTAATTTGTGGATCCTTGGCGCAATGTTTGTGCTCGCAGGGTGACATTTCTGGTAGATATTGGTTCATGGGAAGCCAGTTGCGACTTGTGGGGCTCCGGCGCGACGTTTTGGCACCAGTGAGATTTTGAAATGAAGCGGCCTGATTTTTTTTTGGTCTAAGTGTGATTTTCTTGGCACCGTGGTCGCTTGTTATGATATTTGCGCTAGTTTTAGAGGCTACGACACGTTTTTTTTTGGGCCCAACATGTTTTGTGAACTTTTGGAGCCATTGTTGTGGAACCTTCGAATTCAAACGATTTTTCGTTTCCGGTCTGTTTTTGGATTCCCCGGATTCATTTGTTGGGTGATCCCAACGAGACTTCTAAAGCCCTGCCATGACCTGCCATGCCTCTAGTGATTTACAGGAGCCAGAGCGAAAATCTTGGTACCCCAGGTTCAGCGTGATTCTGACTGGGCTCCGATCCGACCGTTTCTGACCCCGTCGGAATTTTCTTGAACAGCACACGACTTTTTAGGGTCCCAGGTGCAAACTTTTGAGGCCCAAGCGTCATTATCAGGGCCTTCTGCGCGATTTTTTGTGGACACCCGATGGGAATTTCTGAGCCATGGTGCGATTTTTGGGGGACCAAGGGGGATTTCTAGGGAGCATGACGCATTTTTTTCTTTAGCTCGGCGGATTCTTAGGGCCCGACAACCTGTCAAGAACTCCCTACAATGCCCCCCCCCCCCCATTCGGTACGCCACTGTGCAATGCAATGCTGGAACATAGGAATGCAGGAATAGTTCATCTGTTTCATCACTCACACGTGATTTAAACTCCGAAGTTCTTCAGGCAGTTTGAGGAAAGTCAAATATCTGCTACATGAATCGGCAAGGATGGAATATAAGACACCATGAATACTATGGAATTCAGATCACAGTAGTTCTGCTGCAATACATACCTTCTCCCACAGGCTGCTTTGGAGATGGATGCGCTTCTGAAGTTTGATCATGGTTGGAGTTGGATGTGGATGGAGGAGCACTGTAAAGGACATAACATAAGATTCAAAGAACCTATTTCTGTGAGCCCCCTGTTGGGTGACATTGAACCTCCAATTGAAAAGCATGCATCTCCAGAGGAAATGAGTGGTCACATCATGTTCAGCACATTAATGAACACTGCATTAAAAAAGAAATTCGAAGTAGTCAGAGATTACCATAAACTGAAGAAAAAATTATCCAAAAAGAATGGCAATATTGCAGATTAAGGTAACAACCAGGTAAGTTTTCCACACATTTAACCTCCATGAAGCATGCAAAGGGTTAGGTTTGTTTAAGCCAGGAGAGGTAAGGATTTGTTGTGAGGTAAAAGAAAGTTTTTTTCTTCAAATATGTCTTTAAATAAAATTTTACAAAGAGTTCAGGCCAGTTTAGATTTGATTAGGTTAGGTTTCTTAAGTTTAAAGGAAGTAAGAAATTGATTGAGAATTTGAGTTACTTTTACTCCCAATTAGTAAGTATGCATTTGCAGAGGAAAGGATTGTAAATTTGTGCTTTTAGGTGTTCTATATATATAATACACTATAAATACAACATAATCTAATCTGGAAATGGAGAAACCAATTCTACAAACAAAATAGGGAAGAAATATGAGGCGATTTATTTTATTGAAATTTTGCAAATGAAAATCCTCACTCAACCTAACCCAACCAGGATTGTGGTGCCTTAAGGTGATAAGAAGAGAAGTTACTACCAACATTTGCCTCTGCAAAAGAAACAAATGGGTTAGGCTTGGTTATGTTAGGCTAGTTTGGGTGTTTCAAGTTATAATTTTTTGCAAAACATTTCCCAAGTTAAAAAGAAAATGGAGCTTTTTTAAAGCTGCTATGTTGGCTAGGTTAGGTTGGGTTAGGTTTTTTAAAGAAGAAAATATACTGCTTGGAACTTTTCAAATGCATATGTTGGTTTTCTTTTTCAAAAGAGAGGTTAGGCTACGCTATGTTTCATTTGTTACATTTTTTAAATAAACATTTGTTATCCCATGTCACCTAATTCAAAGCCCTTTTTGGTGATATTTTGCTCACCACCTGAGAAGTAGGCATTTGTACCGAAAATGAGTGATCCATCATCTTAGTAACATTCAAAAACATTGGATTGAAATGATAAATTCCAAGAAATCGAATCAAGACCTTAAAACACAAATTGAGCAAAATTAGTGATCACAGCTGGTTCATCACATTTCTAAACATTGGGTTTTAAAAAAATCGGAGAAATCAGAAATTACCTTAAGATGTAAATTTACCGAAAAGTGTGCCAACCCCTAACAGAAATGCAACATTGGGTGCCGAAATCCTGGGCAGAGAAAGCAGAGCAGTAGAATAAAAATAATATAAATGCAAACTAAAACTTCTTGAAGACAAATATGGTAGTTATGTGGTATTAACATAGAAACACTGATCACAAATGAGAGAAAAACATGAACTGGACTTGTTGAAGTGTACCTACCAACTCCTTCATCGAGTTCCTTTGGGAATTAAATATCAGCAAATCGTTTTAAAACCACATTGAATATCATCAAGTTGCTTGACAACCACATCAATCTGCATATATATCAAAAGGTATGAAGTACAAAAAAAACGAATCAGATCGACGTCACATGAGTTCGGCCACCAGGTTTCAACACTGCGCGCAATTGCACCAAAAGTGTCCTACCCCTGCCATATGTGTCGATCGCAACCGGAAATTGAACTTTAGACTCTGTGATTTAGGTAATTGAACATATCATTTTTGTATGCTACGAAGTTGGATCTTCTGAAGAACGGGCATCTCAATTTGTGGTATTTAATGCGCGCAAGTGTCTATTCGGTCATATTGCCTTCATTAACCGGCGCCGTCTTTCCGGTCAGATCCTCACACCCCGTCTCGGGGAGGGGGAGGGGGGCGGTTAGTAGCCCCCTCTAAAATACAAGTTAATCATCGCACGAAAACGAAATAGGTGTCATCGGAAAGCGCTTGACGAGTAGGGTCCGGGTCCACCCCAGGAAACGATTTTCCCCCAAAGGTGACGTCACCTGGGCGGCTAGATTTTTCACGACTTTTCACGACTTCAATTATGTTTTTGGCACTGAGGAGTTCATTTTGGTAAATATATGAGAAAAAAAAGTGTTTGGAATGAGGAAAGGACAGCGAAATCGACCAGGACTATAACTTTTTTGGGCCCTGAAAAATGATTTTTTTTGGAAATTTCAAAATTTTTAGTTTTCAAGTTTTCTTTCACTTTCTTCTTCCAATGGGTAGAGCAGACTGAGAAACGTTGTTGGAAGTCAACTTGCCCCAATAAAAATGCTTACTTTAGCCAGAAACCTCTATTTTCACTGCAATTTTGCAAATACACAAAATTCATATGTAGTCAAAAACGACAAAAAATCCACTCGTACGGTTTGTTGCATCCCTAAAGATAAGCAAAGGTGAGGTGTGGCCGAAAACTTAGTCGTTGGTTTAATGTGACACCTAGACATTTTGTTGTGGTGACAATGGGAATGGGTGAGTTGTTTATTTTTAGGGGCTGTAGGTTTGTGTTTCTGTTGTAGCCGAATATCATGCATTTGAATTTGAGTAGTGCTATATTGAGAAGATTTAGTGTGGCAAGGTTGTTGTGGAGTTCTGTTAGTGCGTGTTGTAGTACTGTTATTGTGTGTCCTGGAGCTTCTGTTGATGTCCATAATACTACGTCGTCGGCGTAGATTGCACTTTTTGTCGAAAAGTTGTCGATGATGGCTGAACTTAGAGCTAAAATAGAAATGTAGGTCGTGCATCAGTCTGCCTTGTATGTCGATGTTGTGTAAGTGTTGTGGTAATGCTGTTATGTTGATGGTGTCATAGGCTTGTTTTAGATCCAGGAAGACGGCGGTCGTGGAACGTTTCCTGGCCGCCGCCTTCTGGATGTTTGTGATGAGGTAAGTGAGGTTGTCTGAACATGATCGATTTGGAAGGAAGCCTGATTGAATACGAGATATTAAGTTTTGTGTTTGAATGATATAGAGCAGGGTTTTTTTGACAAGGCGCTCGAATAGTCTGTGGAAGCAGCTAGTGAGGGCAATAGGGTAATAGGAAGTGCGAAGAGTTGAATCTGTGTTTAGTTTAGGTATGGGTATGAGAAAAGCGTGTGGCCAGGATTGTGTGTATGTATGTGTGGTCCATGCGGTGTTGTAAGTGTTGAGTAGTGTGTGCAGTGCTTGCGTTGGTAGATGTTTGAAGAAAGAATAGTGAATGTTGTTCGGTCCTACACATGTATTACCTGTCTGTGCGATTGCTAATTGTAGCTCTGTGAGTGTAAATCTAGTGTTGTAGAGGTGTGTGCGTGTGTGTCTGATTGAAGGTGGGGAGTTTCGTGGAAGTGTAGATGATCTAAGATGGTAGTGGTCTGTGAATATGTTTGCTATTGTTTGTGGATCTGTTGTGGTGTTGTTTTGTCTAAGTGTGATGGGTTTGATTTGGGGTCTTTGTCGATGTTGGAATGTTTTCAGAAGTATCCAAATTTCGCCTAGGGGTGTAAATCTGTTAAATTGGGTGCTGAATGTGTTCAAAGAAGTCTTTTTTATGCGTTTTTAATGATGGTCTTACATTATGTTCTGAATTGTTTGTATATTGTTAGTGTTTCTGGTGTGCGGTGTCTTTCATATCTATGGCGTGCGTGATTCCTCGCGGTGATCGCCCGGTGGCAGTCATCACTCCACCAGGGAGCCGCGCGAGGTTTGTGTTAGCGTCGTGGTTTTGTTTGTGGTATGTGTTGGTGTGCTGTGGTGATGAGTATGTCAGCGAATTGTTCTGGTGATAGTTGGGGTCTGTGAGCTGTTTGGACTGCTAAGGATTCTGAGAAAGGGTTCCAGGAGGATTTTTTGGGGTTCCACCGGTCAGGCTGGGGATTGGGGGGGGTCGGGATTTGAGTGAAAGCAGTGGTGATGGGTGCGTGGTCGCTAAAAGGTAGGTCGGGGTCGGATGTCCAGGATAGGGTAAGTGTTATACGTGAGGAAGCAAGTGTGACATCTGGGGTCGTAGGGAAGAGGGATCTGATTGGTACTAGGTAGGTTGGTGAGTCGGTGTTGAGTATTATGAGATTATGCTGTGTGGCTATTGCGATGAGGGTGTGTGCTCTGTGATCAGGATGTGTTGTGCGGGTGACCCATAGGGGGTGGTGCGAGTTGAAATCTCCGGTGATAATGATAGGTGTGCGAATTTGGTCAAGTACTTTATTTAGCCCATTAACGCCCGACCATATTTCTAGCCATTGGAATTGCATATATTTTTGTTCACGGTGCCGATTTGGGCAGATTAAGAAATTCTGAAAAAAATTAACTCAAAATTTCAAAAACTTTTCGAGATACGGCATCGACTAAAAATGAGCCACAGGGCGCCAGCTCTGAGTGCGCGCTCCGTCCCACCATGTCCGCGGCGCCCGGCCCGACTCCGGCCGACAGGCTATCTACTGGCATATACCTAATTCAGGATCAGTCTCAACCCGGGTAAAACTGCAGCCTGTCACGTGTCAGCTTTATTGATACGGTCACCGGCGTTTTTTTTTTACATCAGGACTAGATGTGACGACACACTCACACGCGGCATGTAAGTAAATGCATTGGTACATGTGCGTTTCGTCTGAACAACGACGGTGGCACAAAACATCAGGGCACTACACAACACGCGACTGGCCATCTATCGCCCACTCTCTCCACAGTCCACAGAGCTGTGGACCTGTGCTAGCTCTAGCACAGGAAGCTCTACTTCCGCTTGTGGTATGCAGCGAAGCACTTGAAGCATATAGCCACGTCGCACTTCGCACACCGCTTCGTTGACCTCAGCTTGCAGCCCTCGAGCTGACAGCGGCGGGGGCCATCTAGCGCTGCGATTAGATGTCCCATTCCGTCATAGCGCAGGCTGTTCGGGATATGCGCCGGATTCGGCCGAGCACATCCCTTCTGGCTGGCTGCCACTCTCAGATAGGTGACGGCGATCTCTCGGCGGAAGTTCAGCATCGTCAGCTGGTTTTCACTGGCGACGGAGGTTTTGTGTAAGATATGGCTGTTGACCACAGCCATATCAAGCACCCTGGTGATGAGGCACCAGTGCCACTTCTTTCCTCTGATAGACACCGCGTAGGCTCCCAGAAGTTGGTCGTGAAGGTCAACCCCGCCCATACCGGTGTTGTATGCCTTCAGTACCTTGGGCTGTGGTACCGGCAAGCGTTTTTTGGCCGCCCTGTCGTACCAGCTGGCAGATGAGGGTGGGTCGGCAGAGTCGTAGTTGGTCATGATGTTCACAACCTTGTTATCATGCCACCTGACCATCAGCACCTCCGAGCTTCTGTCGAAACACTGTTCGTACGTGTCGCGCTTTGTTTTGGCCATGACTTTGGCTATGGTCACGGGGCACCTGTCTAGTCTGTTTTCTCTCACCGTTCCGGTGGCGCGGATGCCACGCCCCTTCAGCTCCGTTAGTAGCGCCCTTGATGTGAAGAGGTTGTCGAAAAACAACTCGTGCCCGCTGGGATCAGATATGACGCTGACCATGTCCAGCACCACTCGGGTCCCCAGCGGCTGGTCGCGAAGCTCAGGACGCTGTTCCTTGCCGCAGTACAGGTCGAATTTGTGGCAGTAGCCGTCACTGCCGCAAATCGCCCACAGTTTGTATCCGAAGCGAATGGGTTTGCCGCGGATAAACTGTTTCAAGCTGTTGTGACCGTAGTACCGCACGATCATCTCGTCCACGGACAGCTTGTCCTGGAATGTCCCGTACTTCTGGAATGACTTGTTCATGACGTCCAGGAGCGGCCGGACCTTGAACCCACGGTCTTTGTTGTCAGGCGTGATCTTGGCATTGTCCTGTACATGCAGGCACGCCTTTATCTTCAGGTACTTGGTCCTGGACATAGCGTTGCGCACGATGGGGTGCTTGAGGTCGTCATCCTCAGACCAGTACATCCGTTCACTCGGAAGAGGGCTGTATCCAGAATACAGAAGTATTTCAAGGAACGCTTTCAGCTCGCTGTCCGACAGGGTGAAGAGGGGGTCGTTTTTTTACGTCCATGGCGTACCGAAGCGTTTCCACGTGTATGAGGTGTTCTGTTCACTTCTGGAGTGAACAGTTTTTCGAAGATCTCCACAGCCGTGCTGCTATCCAGTTCTTCGGCGATCCTCTGGCGGTTTTGTTGCGGCGTTTGAGATTTATCCTGCCACCCGGTGTACTGCGGCTGCATGTTGCGCCACGCTGGTGCCGTTTTATCCGTGCGCCGTTTCTTCAAGGGTGCCAGAGGCACATCATCCACCGTCACGGAACGCGGAAAATGCACCTCAACTTCACCGGGAACGTCATTTGCTTCCGTGACACCAGTGTCTGCGTCATCTCCTTCGTCCTCATCACTTCCGTCTGGAGGAATGTTCACCAGCTCGACGGCACCGTCGGCTGGGTCCATGTCGTTCATCACCATTTCCACTGCTTCCTCCACCGTCAGGCACCGCACTCTCGGCATGATGCCAACCACACGTCAATTCACAGTTGGGCAGTCCGGCTGACATACAGTACACCCGCTCACTAAGTCGTCACAACGCACACTGGTCATTCCCCGGTAGCGTGGCGCGTCCCCCTGACTCCGCCCGCCGTGCCGCGGCGGGCCGACCTGGCGCCCAGTGAGTCAAAATTGGTCGATCTAAATTTCGCGTTCGCTGTGCGCCGCGTATAACAAGGGAGAAGAAATTCCACTACAGGGCAATATAATATGTTAGTTTGTATTGCATTTGACATACAGCATCTGCTAATGCCATAGATGCATGCTCATAATAAATAGCCATGTATGCAGCACTGTCGTGATGAAGAAAATTCGCCAACTTTGAGGCACTGCCAAATGCACACCGGGTGGTCAACCTCCACCGTGCCCGAATATTAATCCCAGACAACCCTTCCCCAGATTAGGCGATAAAACCAGCCAACCAGTTTCGCCGGTTTTATCTATAACACCGCTTCAAATATACCGTCCATTATTGACTCACTGGGCGGTAATGGGTTAATTCCGAGAGTCTTTCTGTGTTTCGCGAGGGTGGATCGTAAATGTTGATGAGTGTGTAACCTAGGTTCTGTACATGAATTTCAGTTAGTAGTGTGTCTGCCGTGGTGTCGAAATGTATCAGGCGGTGAGGGGTCGTGTTCCTAATGTATGTGCATACACCGCATGATCTGTGTGGGTTGTGTGTGTCGTGTCTGTGTACTGTGTAGTGAGAGATGTGAAAGCGATATGGGTCGTTGGGTTTGAAGTGTGTTTCTTGAATGCATAGTGCTATAGGATTTGTTTATAGTGTATAATGTTTAAATTCAGGCCAGTGTCTGATAAGTCCGTGTGTGTTCCATTGTATGATTGTGTTCATTGTATGTGTTAGCGCGGGTGTGTGGGCGTTTAGGTGACGGTTGTCATTTGGTTGTGTTCTTGGTTGGCCTGCGTGGGTGAGTAGATGGTGGTGTCGCGTTTGGGGGGGGGGGGGGGGTTCGTAGTGTCTCAGTCAGTTATGCTGTGTTCTCGTTCCGTCTGCTCCTCCGGGTCTGTGTCCTGATCTGTGTGTGGGTGAGGTGCAGGTGATCTGTCCAATGTGTGTGTTGTTTGTGGGGATGCTGCGGATGTTGGTTGGTATTCTGGTGGCGGTGGTGGGTGGTAGGTTGGAGTGGATAGGTTTGAGTGTGCTTGACGGTGGTTTGAATGTCCTGGTGTTGGTGGTCTTGTTTTCCGTATTAGGTTGTATTAGGTGGTGTTCGCGTGTGATGGGGTTGCGGTTGTTCTGTACTGGTGTTTGTGTTCTGTACATGTTGGGGGCGTGTTGTCAGAGCCGGGTAGTGTGCTTTTGCGAGTGGTGGTGGTTGCTGTTTCTGTGTGCCTGGCTCTGTGTGACGAGTCGGCCTCGCCGCCGGCGGGTCCAGGACCGACGCCCTGGCCCGGTACGGGTCCATGCCCTCGAGGTGGATTCGGCGGAGCACCTCGCGCTCCTCCATCCACCGAGGGCAGGACCCATCCGAGGCCGCGTGGTCCCCCCGCAGGCGGCGCAGCACAGCTCGCCGCTGGTGCAGGTGTCGGTGGGGTGTGATCGTGCGCATGAACCGCAAGTGTGGTGAGGTTCACGGCACCTCCCCGCTGTGTGTCCGTAACGCTGACATGTCTTGCAACGTCGCGGGAGGGGTGCGCGTGGTGTGACCAAGTATATGAGGTATCCGGCTTTAATGTGGGTTGGTGGTCTGCGTGTGTCAAAAGTCAGTATGAGTAGATGTGTTGTGGTGTATCCTGGCTTCGGGGGCGGCCGGTACACGGCGGAGACGCCCTGGTCCCCAAGCTTGGACCAGTGTCTCCGTCGATATACCGACCAGCTCCCGGGCCATGATCGTCCCTTGGCTGGTGTTGAGGTTAGTTGCCGGTGTGATGGTGATTGGGGTGCCATTTATGTGGTTAATTTTGGTAAGTAGGTATGGGTCGGTTTTGTTGTTTGCTTGTATTAGAAGCGCTCCGGATCTTAGAGGTTTGGCGTGTAGGGGCGTCCCTATATAGTGGGAGATTTCTCCATCTACCAGCCAGGGGTCCAATGTGCCCATTGGCTCCCTGTCCCCCCAGCGGCAGATAAAGAAATATCCCGTGGGTGGTGGTTCGGTGGTGATCATGTTAGTATTTATGACGGTCGGGTTCTGTTGTTTTGTGATGTTGGGTACAGAGTGTAGATGGCAGGTGAGTGGCACACAATACACTTCACAAATTTGGCGGAGGGTAAAGAAGGGCGTAGAGAGCCTGACAGGTGTAACAGAGGGGGCAGATAAAGTTGAAGAATACACAAAGAAATCAGAAACTGTGCTTGACGAGAGCACGGATAGAGAGATCAGATAAAGATCATGCAGAGGGCACTAGAGGGAAAATCGGGTGGGGGTTTGGGGGAGCCTGGGTGGGAGGGAGTGGCAACACCGCCGGACTGACCTCGTCAAGTAGATACAGATTATAGTTGTTCCTGAGGGTGTAGAAGATGTAGATCGTACAGGAAGATGTAGAGGCTCGAGCTGAACTTGAAGAAACTGGTCTTGAAGTGCTGAACAAGATGTAGATCGTAGAGGCAGATGGAGAGGATAGAGTTGAGCTGAGCTTGACTGGGTTGGTCTTGAAGTACTGAAGGTTGGTTAAATGGGCGGGAAGGTAGTGTTTGTGTGCACGGAGGAGTGGGGATGCGATGTCAGGTTTGTGTTCGGTGTATATAAGTGTGTTTCTGTGATTGTGTTAGTGGCTGGTGGCAGGTGGCGTCTAGCGTCTTCTTTTGGTCCCCTTCCGCACTGTGACCGCAGCTGGCGTCGTCCTCCTCCTCTCCGTCCGGAAACAAACGCACGTGTTTCGGTTCTGAGGAAATTCACCAGTCGTGACCTTGTGGAGACGTGAAAGACCACAAAGCCCTATATGCAGGGATAGTGGTACGGTAGGGGACATACTAGTGTTAAAGGCGGACATCCGATCCGCGCATGCGTAATTTCTTGGGAAAATACTCTTGATTTTATTCGCATAGTGGCGCTCTTGACGCCATCATCGCCGCATGACATAGATTGTTTACGTTTTCGCCCCACCATGAAGTTTGATGGCACCACATTCATTTTGTTGTAGACTAGGGGTCTGCTCCCGTGGCCAACCCAGTGGAAATTCTTCCTCCACCAGCCGAGGAGCAGGATCCAATTGTGACTTTTCAGTGGACCTCAATCATGGCGCACTTGTTTCATCTATTTGCACGGAAACAACGTCCTTCGTCATATGAATCTCATCTTCATGCATGAACTGAATACCAGGATTATCCTTCGCAATGCAAATATGAAATTACAACTATGAACAATAATCGAAATAAGAGATGCAGACCACATAACATCCTTTTTGTTGCCTTTAATCTAAGTAATTCGTCCTAAGGGGAAGATGTTACTTTACCGGCGGAATTCGCCGCAATCCCCCTGCCGCAGCTGCCGCAATGCGGCGCCAACTAAAATTGCACTCGAGCCCGATCGACGAGGTCGAGAAAGTTGAGATGGGGAAAAGCCGGCATCGGGTAGAAAAGCGTCTCGGGTGTCAGATAGCCAGACACCAGATTATATGCTGTACATTAAGAAGGTAGGCTGTAACCAACCACAAAACTGGGGAGGCGATGCCTCGTGCTCATCCGAGATGGAAGAGAGATTGCTTGGTTCATCCCATAGGCGAAAAGAACATCTGTTCTCCCCGCAGTCCCTGAGGGCACGTACATCGCTAGAAATAAAACAACTTTGGGACTTGGTATTATAAGTCATACTGTATACATTGTGCGATCATCTGGACAAACATTTGAGGAGCAATTTAACCAATAGCGCCAGATACAGCTCCAAACATTTCCTTTTTGTTGCGGAATTCAGACCGCTGTTAGCTGATTTCTCCACCGGTAATTCCTGTGGGCAGGTCTCAACTACCCCCAACTAACCTCCACTGAGTTCCTTCTGGTGGAGCCACGGGAACAGACCCTAGGTGATATGGGAGTAGGTGATATTAGCTGTAACAGGATTTTTATACAATGAAAACAGGGACACAAGCTATAATATTGCATATGCTTTCACAGCAAGGGATGCCTGAGCGAGAAATGTGCCTGACCATGTGTTTTTTTAAAGTATATTTAATTTTCCAAATAGCATACAATATAGTGAGAAATTACCCCAAATTCGACAACATCTCAGAATCATTATAGGAATGTCTGAACATTCAAAGTTCACCATACTCATTATCAAACCGGGGATAGGCAGCATTCACCATACAATCCCAGTATTTGAATGTTAGTTTGCTGGATAAGCATATCCTGTTTGTATACCTACATGTTCAAGTTCTGAAGCAGTGTTCAAATTTGTTTGATTTTGATGCCACATGCAAATGAGATGCCAAGGCTTGTCCTTTGTTTTGCAGAATTGTGGCAATATGGGCGGGTACCTACACACCATACCTGGTGAAATTTTATATGAAACATTTGCTGCAATAGTGCATAACATCCAGTAATGCTGTACTTTAAGGCATTCATAGCACATGTTTTGCATGCATTTTAACTGCATAAAGAAAACAGGATATATGTTTTGTTAGCTTCAGTTATATCAGTTCATTCGGCAAAATTTGGGAGATTATTTTTTCCTTTTTATTTTTGTATGACCAATACGTTCTTCTGTAAATGCTTACATTTCAGGAGGCAGGCAGTAAAGTGGCTCTGCGTTGGGCAACATTCCACGAATAACTACATTAGGAATGAAGATGGAGCACAAATTAACCTAACTTAGCTTAACCTCTTGTCTGAAGAAATCATCTTAAAAGCTCAATGGCTAAATGGCAGCCAAGGTACCCTAAAGCCCAAATCGTGTTAAAAATCTGTTTTAAAAATGGTATGGTAGCTTAAGGCAACCATAACAAGCTTTACACACCTTTCACGTTTAAGAAGCACACAAAGGGTTAAGCTAAGCAAGGTACCCTGTATTCTGGGTAAATTTTCAATGTTTTTAACATTTCATAAATTGAACTTTCTTCTTTGCAAAAAAATAGTTCAGGCTAGGTTAGCAAGGAAAAATGGTTTAATATTTGTCATTTCCATAATTTGTTTTTCTAAAAGGAAGATTAGGCCTGGTTAGGTTACCTTAGGTTACATTATTAGGCATGTTAGGTTGCATGTTATTTTGGTTTTCTTAGGTAATGTTATGCTATCTCATTTTAACATACATTTTACATTATGCTATCTGAATGAGAGAACATTTTTGGCATGATTGCAATTGTCAAATGACGAGTAATTATGGCCAAAAATGAGTAAAGTCCCGTACATCGGCACCCTTATCATCTGCACCAAATGGACATTGTCCTGGCAGACATCGTTACGATGTTATTTCATCTTTAATCAAATTTGACGATGTATAGCGGCAATGTCAGTTGATCAGAAATACCTTCATTGAAACGAGCGATCAATTCTGAAGGTGTTACAGGGGGCATTTTAGTTCCTACCATCCTTTGATCAAAATATTCAATTTCAAATGCGACCACATCATGGTTCCGGCGTTCCCCATGCTTAAGCTATAGGGAGATCCGCATACGTGACAACCTTGGAAGAAAATTGACGATTACTAACGACCATTATACTGGAGTCTAAGTGGCATCAGCTGATACAGAAATTATGAATGTATCCATCACAGGTGGGGTAAAGTCTCTAGATAGCACACTTTCTTTGTTTTTGACAATTATCTTCAAGATTTTGCATCTAGCGGCCGCGGCCACCATGCGACCCAATGGCATGCTTACAGTTCGAACATCCGCCGCTAGGTGCAAACGAAGCGCCACCAGTAGCGTCGCCGCGCACGTCCCCTATCGAGTGAAGTCTGAAGTTCCACTGATGCATACTTTGAGTTTATACTGAAGTTCCCGCTGTTATTCGCTAGATAGTTCCACCTCCAAAGCTTTTGTGGTACTTTTCTGTGACACGGGTGTCTTACACTGGGTGGCGATTTTGTCAGAGTCGCGTAAATGCATATTTCAGTTACTCCGTCTGTGATTTAATCTGTGCTAATCATATTGCGTTCTGTTTCTCCACGAAATTCGTGAATACGCTAGTTTTACCGGGCTTGATTTCTACATGTTTGACATACGCATCGTATTGCGAGGACGCCGTGCCGTCATGAATTTGCAATTTTTCTGGGAGTCAGTCATCATCATATTGTTCCTCCAAGGGTCGTTTTTCTGCGGGAACACTCGGTGGACTTTTGGCTAATGGTGACAGGGTAATCTCATCCTCCGAATCGCTGTTTTGTAGTTTTATACGTTTCGCTAACTTCGATTGCAAATCGTAATTGCCTGAATCACTAGACGTAGGCAGAGGTCGTTTAATGCGTTCGGCTAGTTCAGCCAGAGGCATGTCATCTTGGGAATTACTGGAAGCAGCTAGTAGCTGACCTCCATTTATTAATTGGGTGAGAGGTCTCATTTTGTTTCGGCCGGTCTGGCTCGACCGACGGCGATGACACTGAGCCTCCGCGTGGCGGCTACATCCATGTTGCAATCGTCATCATATGGGCTACAGCTTGAGCCGGCCTCGGCTCTTTTCGTTGACCTCGAGGGCTGCACTCGCTTAGGGGTTGCGTCGTCTACTTTTGACTTTTTCGTTAAATATTTATTGATGACTGGTTCGCTCTCATCCCTTGTGGGTTCTCAAGCTATGTTTGGGTTAGTCAGCCGCAATTTCTGGGTATGTACCAACCGGGTCCTACGAGTGGTTTGATTTCTCATCACGTAATTTACTGGGCTGGTCTGTTTGATGATCCTAGAGTATGGTTTCCAGGGTAGCGAGAACTTTGGCGATGTGCCAGGTTACACAGTGGTGACATAATAATACACTTTATCTCCATTCTTGATTTTTTTGACGGTCTCGCTTTTCGGTCTCCGTTCTCTGTTCTCTGTTCTTTTCGTGACTTTCTATTATGTGTATTTTCACATGCTTGTAGGCCTCGTGCAAGTTTGCCAATATTTTAGGGACATCCTTCACCATAGTATCTAACTTTTGGCTGCAGCAAATTGTCTAGGGTGAGAACTGGATCTCTGCCATAAAGCGTGAAAAACGATCATATTGTGCCTGAGTTTCTAGTATTTGTCGTCCAGTAGGGAGCAAGAGTATCTGGTATTCTTGTATCCAAATCATACTTATTTTTGTCAATCGCCTTTGCTAGCATGTTGTGTTGGCATCCATGGTACCTCTCCACTCGCCCGTTCGCTTGTGACAGATACGCACTAGTTGGCGAATATTTAGGCACGTTTCCAACTCGTGTACAATGGTATTTCTAGATTATGGAATTACGCGTGGACAGGAATTACGCGTGGACATGTGTGGCGTGGAATAATTATTAAGAATAATTATTCCACGCCACACATGATTGAATCTGAACACATTTTTCATTCAGAGATGGGTCATGGATAATGCTAACATCACCACATGCGAAGGCAAATGTTTGTCTCCGCCTTCACCGGGAAGTGTGGGTACAGCCAGCCTGTTTTCAGTCGGCTCGAGTGGTATGCAAATTAATGCCAATCAAAATAATACTTATCATATCTGGATGAGGTAGGACCTGAACATGATATTATAACCAGGGATGATTTTGGACGGCTCCGGCTCCGACTCCGGCTCCGGGGAAGCATCCCGGCTCCGGCTTCGGCTCCGGCTCAGAGTAAAATGTCCCGGCGGCTCCGGCTCCGGCTCCGGCTCCAGGCAAAATGTACCGGCTCCGGCTCGGAGCCGGTACCGTAGTGTAACCAGAGGGGTGGGCGAAATGCGCCCACCCCTCCGGTTTTTCGTAGATAACTCCATATTTTACCGGTCGATATACGCCATTGTTTGTGTACCTGCTTATAAATGACCGGAGCGTTCTTTAAATTAAGAATAATGAACATGAACCGAAAAAAATTTCGGGTTATGGGTCGCTAAAGTCAAAACATTTATCAGCGCCAGACCACAAATATCGGAGCTGCTGCGCTTCCCGTATATTTGCAAAAAGGAAGTGTTCTTGGCAAAACTAATGACTTGTTTGATATACATTGTTATGCTATATTGTATCCAAGTCATGTCAGGTCACCGAGGTCAAATCAGGTCAAGTTTATGAGAGGCTAACACACGCCCTGGAGGGGGATGGCGAAATTCGCCTACCCGTCAGATGTTTCGTACATAACTCCATATTGTACCGGCCGATATAAGCCATTTCTTGGGTACCTACTGGGAAATGATCGGCGCATTGTTTAAAGTAAGAAAAATGAAAATCGGCGGAAAACTTGAAGTTAGGGGCCGTTAAATTAAAAACAATTCGCAGCGCCAGACCACAAAAATCGGCGCAGATGCGCTTCCCGTATATTGGCGAGAGGGAACTGTTCTTGACGACGCTAGCAACTTGTTTGATGTATTTTGTCATTCTATATAATTTAAAAGTCATGTTAGGTCGCCAAGGTCAAGTCAGGTCAAGTTCATGACAGG
This sequence comes from Imbricaverruca yamaguchii, assembly GCA_034440575.1. Classification (NCBI taxonomy): domain Eukaryota; kingdom Metazoa; phylum Arthropoda; class Thecostraca; family Neoverrucidae; genus Imbricaverruca; species Imbricaverruca yamaguchii. Next base: position 143,350 of record JAOTOL010001017.1, read on the forward strand.
CTAATATAGCCAAACTTGGTCAACTGGAATGTTGTCAAAAATGCAAATATGCGATTGACGTCACTTTACATGTTACTCCCTACACGTCGAGAAATCTACTGTTTGTCATTGTGTGCCTAAGCGTTTCCATACTTTATCCATGTATTTCAGTCCTTTCTTTGCGAAGCCGATTGTGCCGAACCGCCCAACGGAGCAGTCGGGTGGGCAGTCCGGTTCCGGTAACTGGAGCAGGTAATGACCTGCTAAAGTGCTACTATATAGGTGACCTGAGGTTAAATGGCGGATCTGGCATCTGTATTGCATCATCAGTAATGTCCAAAACATCATTAATGCCAATTTTTGTGCATTTAAACACAATCACAGCGATCCATAACATTGACAAGCCAATCCACGCAAAACAAGAAAGTTCTGTTATTTTAAACTCATTTGACCTTGAAGATATTGACCTAAGGTCATGAAATTTACGCACAGTAGAGTTCACTATCGTGCCCATACACCCTGCGAATTTCGTTGCTCTAACCTCATTAGGAGCCGATATTTTATGGGGGCGGCATTCGCCCCCTCCAGTGCGCGTAATTTCCCGAGGCCCTCCAGGGCGCGTGTTAAGTAAGAGCTAGGGGGATGTAAAAAAAAGTTAGCCGCAACCACTCAGAGACGCAAACTTCAGACAATTATAAGCAACTTTCCCATATAAACCCCGTATCTATCTTTAAATAAACACCCGCCCCCGCCCAAATCATTTTTCGGTGTTATGCCCTCGTAAACCGACGCTCGCTTCGTGCCGTATTGGGGCGATCAGAAGAGGGGAGACTCGAATCAACAACACCCCCATCTCGTGAACGGTCCAAGGAACGCCATTGTTGTAAATTGTAATGTTTGACCTCATCTCTAATAAGGTACAACAACCCGTTGATGATGGAAACAATGAACTTAACTACTAAACATGAAACTATTGCATTGACTACTGAGGCTAGAATATGAGTATTAGTTATTCTATCATTACTTGATGGTACTTCTACATGATACTAGTATTTAAACAATTTTGCTTTTAAAAATGCGTTTTCATACCACACCATACCATGCTAGGCATAATGTGTTCATTTCACATTTGCTAATTTTGTTTAATTTACACCTCTTTCGGAGTTGGAGCCGCCCTGCTTTTGACGGCGCAGGCTCCGACTCCGGCTCCGAGTAAAATGTCCCGGCGGCTCCGGCTCCACATCCCTGATTATAGCAATATCCTACATAGAGAATCATTGTTTTCTTTTATAACTTGGATATGCCACTGCCCTCGCCATTTACACCGTTCCTTAATCCACCGGCATCGACAAGACGAGTAAACATCATAGCTGTGGAAACAGAGGGGGTAGAAGGGGTATGGTCCCGCACGTTTTATTAATGCTATGGCGACGTGTCGAAAGAATCATCTTCCAAGTGTTTTGCCCCACCCCCGACACACGTGTGCACTTTTTGAGACATTCCTACGCCTCTGGTGGACATGGCCTCCTGGGGAACTTGGTCACGTCCTTTGACGTATACAGGCTTACCACCGAAGCTCACCATACTCCGACCCAATAGAAATTCTAGCCATCTACCGAGGGCAGGACCCATCCGATGCCGCGTGATCTCCCCGCAGGTGTCGCAGCTCAGCTCGCCGCTGATGCATTGTTCTGTGGGGTGTGCGCGCGAGCATTTAATGTATGTGTGTTGTGTTGCACGGCCCCCCCCCCGCCATATGCTCGTATCGCTGGCATTTCTTACAGCGTCGCGGGAGCGGTGCGCGTGGCGTGACCGTGTATCTGAGGTATCCTGCTTTGATGTGTGTTGGTGGTGCGCGTGATTGGAATGTAAGTATCAGCAGGTGGGTGGTTGTGTAGCCTGGCCTCGGGGCCGGCCGGTACACGGCGGAGACGCTCTGGTCCTCAAGTGTCAGGGCCAGTGTCTCCGCCGGTATACCGACCAGCTCCCTGGCCATGAAGGTGCCCTGACTTGTGTTGAGAGATTTGTTGCCGGTGTGTGATGGTGATTGATGGTCCTTTTATGTGTCTGATTTTTGCTAGCAAGTAGGAGTCAGTGGTGTCGTTTGCTTGTATGAGGAGCGCCCCTGACATGAGTGGTTTGGAGTGTAGCTGTGTAATGGGAGATCTCCCCAGCCACCAGCCAGGGGTCCAGGGTGCCCATTGGCTCCCCGTCTCCACGGCGGCAGATGTAGAAACCACCCGTGGGTGTTGGTTCGGTGGTGTTCATGGTATTTTGCTGTTGTTCGCGTTTGTGTTGTTTTGTGGTGTTTGATATAGAGTGTAAGTGGCAGGTGGGTGTGACACAATACACTGAACAGTTTTGGCGGAGGGTAAAGAAGGGTGCAAAGAAAGCCCGACAGGTGTAAAAATGGGGGCAGATGAAGTCGAAGAGAACACAAAGAAGTCAGAAACTGTGCGCGAGAAAGCACTGAAAGACAGACCAGATAAAGATCGTGCAGAGGGCACCAGAGGTAAGTTCGGGTGGGGGTTTGGGGGAGCCCGGGGGTGGTAGGGAGTGGCAGCACTGCCGGACTGACCTGGTAGTCGAGTAGAGGTAGCATGGTAGATGTAGATGAAGAGAAGAAGAAGCACTGCACTGTGGCACAGGAGAGTTGGTCTTGAAGATGCAGAGGCAGATGTAGAAGCACGTAGGGACAGAGGTAGAAGCGAGATGGCGGAGTTGAACTTGAAGATGCTGGAGAGTCGGTCTAGAAGTTTTGAAGTCTTGAGAGGCTGAAGATAGGTTAGAGGGGTGGGAAGGTAATGGTCGTGTGCGAAGGGCGGAATGGGGATTATATGTGAGGTCTGTGTGCGGTGTGTATATGTATATGCATTGGTGGCAGGTGGCAGGTGGCAGGTGGCAGTTGGCAGGCGGTAGTTGGCAGGTGGCAGGCGGCGTCTTCTTCCTGGGTCCCAGGACCGTAACCGTGACTGGCGTCTTCTTCCTCCTCCGACTTGTCCTCCGGATCAATCTCACGTGATCGCGGTAAGGGAACACTAGCAAGTCGGCGGTGTTGGCGTGCGAAACCCGAAGGTCGGCACTTGTACTTTTGGCTAAGCGGTCTGTCCTGAAAGGAACTCCTAAAACTGTATCTGTACGCATGTGAGTGCCGCTTTAACTATCATAGCCAGCTTCATTGAATTGCACCAATAGTGTGAAGCAGCGCCGAATTTTCGACTGGTTATCGCGGTGCGTGGTTCTACTAGACATCACTGGCCTACAACGAGAACGACTTCTCTACATAATTATAAATCACTAGTGAGTCTTGAAAAAAATGTCCCGACATGAAACTTGTCCATGAGCAACACCGTGCAAACACATCCAAGTGGATTGCTTCTGCGCGTACGAGAACTTCCCCAGATTTGAGGGGGGAAGAACCATTCGGAAGTCGATTCTTTCCATGTCACACCTGTCCTATAGCGTCTATATCGAATTCGTCCAGAGTTGGGGGAATGCTGCCACCTGCCCATTGCCAGCACTCCTGGTTGTGCGCTGGACGCATACTAATCTGACCGTCATATATAGCGAAAGGGAGAGGCACACCGCTAGCTTAGAAAGGGAAAGATGAAAAGAACCATTTCCAATTTGCGATCAAGTCATCGAATATAAAATGACGAGTTTATTAAACACTTACATTTCATACAGGAAATTAAAGGGTCCAAGTCGGCGCCACACCCCTTCACGGTTATGGTGGACTCGGAATAGGCCCTTGTGACTTCAGTCGTGACACGGACAACATTCGGTGATAAATAACTAGATACAAAACCGTACAAACACGCTTAAACGTGGCGACGGCAGGCGCAGGGAGACGCCTTTGACAGTGCCCAGTATCGACAACAGCCACAGACGCGTCATTCACCAGGAGTGTGATGATCGGAGACCGAACTGCGTCGGTGCCGGCCGCCCGCGACGAGCACACCGTAAGACGGCACGACACCGACCAACGAGTTCGCCCGTGAGCAGCGCTACCTGCCCTCGCGAACAAGCGCTGCAGCTTCCAGAACGAACAAATCAAGATGCCACGCACAACGGTTTCCAATAACTACTGACAAATCGGGCAACCCAGTTGAGCATTGTCACTGCCGCGAACTACCAAAACAGGAGGCATTACACAGCAGCGGACCTGTCTGCGTTTCTGTCCAGCAGCGGATGGGCCTCAGTCTGTCCAGCCGGTCTGTTAAACAACTGGATAATGTCATTTCGTGCTGCCGCTCGGATGACCACGTAGCGCAGAATGCCTGAGATGGCTACCGCTAAGTCGGCTGCCGAACAAGCCGCTCGCGACAGCACCACGCCTGCGAATTACAAATAACTTGCTCGGCGGAATGATACGGTCGAGGTTGTGACCACGCCCTCCGTCCCTAGGTTGTTTGTTTATTAGGGCTTAAGAGCGCCTGAACTGCTATTGGTTAGCTAGCGCCCACCTCCGTCCATAGAGCCACTATATCTGGCATAATTGGCATAATTGACATACTGGTCGATATTACTGATGTATCGCCCGCACAGCTAAACCAAATGGACCCTGGATGAGAATACATACACCGGTGAGCTATATCTGTCTTCCAGATCACTGGAGAAGCGACCCATCTCCGAATGAACCAACGGTTAGAATAACGGAGGGTGGGGGGCAGTTGGGCGGGCACATATAGCCACCTGTGCTATCATTACCGAGCTATCACTGGCGCGCATTTCCAGTCTGGGAAGGGGGGACAGGGGGATACAGGCTGACTACGGCCGAAACACCATGAAGATGGTCGGCCCACTGGCAGGGCAGTGCGTACCACCAGGCCAGAATGGTGGCTCCGTGGCTCGACACCAATCCACAACACGCAGCAGTCGGGCACGGTAACGACCGAGCAGCGATGAAAGCACCTCAACAGCAAGTATCAAAAGGTATCCACAGGCATACGTATGCACACAATGCTCGGCGCGTTCACTCACGATCACAGATTCCATTGACTACAATGAAGCAAGCTCTATGTACACATTACTGTGGCATCAGTGCACCGTTGCCGGCGCGCGAAACCAAGTGCTACCGATACCTGGTTATGGAACGTTTCACTTGGGCTGTAATACTGAGTGCCTGCCCCGCCTATACATCTTTGGTAGCGGACGACCTGGCCAGAAGCGGTCAAGTCAGGCCCGGGGCAAGACAGCGCCACGTTGGCACATTGGATAGTTATTGATGAGATCTGTGGAGTGGCACAGGTCTCCGCTACGGTCTCTGGCACGCCGCCGGCGCTGCAGTCTGGCAGGGTCCGCCCGCCACGCACGCACATGGCTGGAAAGTTAGACTACCGGCCTTGCGTTTGACGTCACCGCGTCTGGTCCGGGCGGACTGAGAGGCGCCGGTCGGCACGGTGACGTCGCAGCCGGCGTCGTGATGTCAGACACAGTCCGCGCGCACGTACTCGCGGCCGTCGGGCGGTACGCGCAGCGTGCCGTTGCGGCTTGTCAGGGTGCCGGGCCGCAGCAGTGCCTCCGCCTCTGAATGGGTGCTGTGGCTGGGCGACATGGTGGGTCGGATCATCTCCTCCACAGCCGCGTACAGCGCCTTCAGATCGTCCTGAGAACCGACGCATGGCCACCGTCACGCCACTGCAGCGTCTGACACCAGGTGTCGGGTCACTCGGTCCGTCAACACGCGGCGTCAGGCCACCGGCTCGGGCCACCGGCCTGCTCCACACCCAGCGTTAGGTCGCCGTCAAGCACACGGCGTCAGGTCACTGCCCGCCTAACATGAGGTGTCAGGTTACCGGCCCGTTCGACACCCGGCGTCAGGTGGTCGGCCCGCTCTACACTTAGACATGAAGTTAACATGAAACCCGTTCAGCATGCGGCTATTTGGGCCCAGGGCTTTATGTTTATCCGATGAATTCTAGAATTAAGTGATTTGGCTTCAGGAAGAATAAGTTCGTTGAACTGCTATCTAAAAAAAGAGATAAAATTGCTGAACCTTCGATTGATACAATCTTTTGCTAATTATAATTTCCGGATTGAAAACGAAAAGTGTGAATAGGTAGATCATACCTAGATGTGGTATTATGAGTAAACACAGCTGTATTGAAACGTGAACGCCTTGGACGAAATCTGTGACTAGTAACGGTGCAAGTGGTGTCAAAGAAACTCCGGGAGATAGCTTGCCCTTTCTGTTGAGGTAAGTACTTCCTGACAGTTAGTTCCATGTAAGCGTCTGTATTTAGGAATATACGATATCAGTTTTTGTGAGTTCATCTAACTTAGCTGGCCCCATGTTGACTTAGAATGACCCGACCTCAAATATCTGCAAGAACATGCGAAATTGATCCAGCAGTGTCCCACGTTTGGGTTCGCTACCGGGCGCCATTTTCCCGTTCTGCCGGATAAAGCACGGGGGGGGGGGCGCGTATGTCTGCCGCCTCCCCGATAGTGTGCGGATGAAAAATATAGCACGTGAAGGAGGATCAATGAACATTTCAACGCTTGACGCGAAGAGTGACACCAAACAGAACCTGCGCTACACCAGCGCCGTGTTAAGTCGGCTGTCCCATCGGCCCAGCATCGACACACCATCAAAGCCTGGACAATAGCGAAGGCACGACACGAAGGAGCCATTAGACAGCAAGACCTGGGGGATCAGTGAGATATATAGGCAACACGGGCACACACTGCAGGCAAAGCAGGAAGATGCGCTGAACTATGAGAGTCGAATGCTGCGACAAACCGTCCTGCTTACTAATAATTGCCGTGGGTCTGTATTGACTGCGGAGAGGCAAACACTAGGGTCAAAACAAAAGGTTATCGCTAGATTGATGCGCTTTTTGTTGTATAAATTACTAGGTACACACATCTGGCTTCATCATGACCACCAACGAATTAATAGCATCCGACCCATTTTGTCATGCATGTAACAAATGCAACTTTCCATTTCCAGAACTCCCAAAACTTAACTCTTAAGCTATTAATATGCCACCCGTACGATCCACAGATGAACCGATGCAATAGCGATATACGACATGAGGTCGTTCATTCAATATAACGCTTCGATGTCAGCAATGTTAACAGACTGGTTGTTGGCAGATCTCACCAGAGTTTGCCACACGCCGGGCCGACGCATATGGTACAGTTTGGCATACATGTATACATCCACCGAGCTCTCGTTGAGCAGCTGCTTTGAGAGCGTAGTGAGACAGCAGAATGTGGCGGCTTCGGTTCCCCCGTATCTGCCGGCACGGTATCCATTCAGACACACATCACATGTTCTACGCGACCCGACCTTGGTAATTTGGTGGCGCATCGACTGCATAGATCACACAGCGCGACCTGACCTTGAACTCTGACCAACAACCAAGCTGATTTGACTAGTTCGTCATTACGATCTCAATCACCATTATGATCTCAAAACATATACTACGCTACGTTGCCAACGTAAAAATATGCTGCGTTGACCGTGCAACGGGTTAAGCTTTCCATGTGTCCTTGGTTTATTGAAGGCGGCACTGACTTTTCCACCGCCAGCAGTGGTGCGTCCTGGCACTGACCTGTCCACCACCAGCAGAGGCCCGTTCTGGTACTTGAGAGTGGCCTGCTGTACCAGATCGATGAGCTGGTGCGTCGGTTCTGATGGCTCGTGAGGCCAGCCGGCACGGCCCAGCAGCCGCACAGACACCTGCGGACACAGGGGGCTCGTGAGGCCAGCCGTCCCCCCCCCCCCCAAAAAACCCCCCGGACACAGGGGCTCGTGAGGCCAGCAGCCCAGCAGCCAAGTGCGGACACAGGGGCTCGTGAGGCCAGCCGTCCCCAGCAGAACAAGACACCTGCGGACACAGGGGGCTGCCCAGCAGCCGTACAGACACCTGCGGACACAGGGGGCTCGTGAGGCCAGCCGTGCCCAGCAGCACAGACACCTGCGGACACAGGGGGCTCGTGAGGCCAGCCGTGCCCAGCAGCCGTACAGACACCTGCGGACACAGGGGGCTCGTGAGGCCGGACGGAACTGCGGCCGGGGGGCTCGTGAGGCCAGCCGTGCCCAGCAGCCGTACAGACACCTGCGGACACAGGGGGCTCGTGAGGGGCCCAACAGCCGTCACAGACACCTGCGGACACAGGGGGCTCGTGAGGCAGCACCTGTAGACAGCGACACAGGGCGACACCTGTAGACACAGGGGGGGGCTCATGAGGCCAGCCGGCACAGCCCAGCAGTCGTGCAGACACCTGCGGACACAGGAGGGCTCGTGACCGACCTGTCTTGACATTATACTGCGGGTGGTTCCTTCAGCATGCTGAGTAAAAATACAGGCGTCCGTTTAGTAAGGGCACATTCATAAACACGTCAGTAATGTATCGAACGTCAAACTGGATCCACCTCTGACACAAACTTACGAACTTTCGTATTCAGCACACGACCATTTCCTCAAATGGGCACCTACATCGCGCGAATGACAAGCGGAGCACCAAAGACCAGCCTCGGCTACCACTTAGTTGCAGCCACGAATGGGTGAAGAACTTTCGGTTATTTTAGAACGCATTCTACTGTTAGGTCGGATAGCGTCGCCAAACATTAACGATGGCTAGGGGATTCCATAATCCCGCATGTTGTGGGATTCGAATTCACGATTTTGGGGCGGGGATGGCCGAGTGGTTAAGGTGTTGGGCTCTGGGTACCAAAGATCCAGGGTTTAACACTCGCGCCGCTCGGGGAAATTCCTAATCCCGCGGCCCACCGGCGAAACAGTGTGAGCGTCGAATTAGCCATGAATGTGCATAAAGTGCGTCGTGAAACACCCAATAAGCAAACAAACGAATTCACGATTTTACAATCAAGAGTTCAACGCCCTACCGTCTGAGCTACCGCGAAACCACGAATGAGTGAGATGGTGCAGTAATAATTAGTCTAACCTCGCATCTGCCGCTACGTATCCGATACTGGGTCGCCCGTACCTTTTAAGTGGTACTGGCCCGACTGCACTTGATACCAGCCAATTTGTTGCTGGTACCAGGTAGAACAATATTTCACAATTTAGATGTGAAATAACAACAAACCACATGGTTGGTATGTTTTGGTATCGTGGATTTGCAGAGGAAAACAATTGCTGCCATCAAATTCTTAGGATAATTAGTGTTCTGTTTCTGATATCCGAAACTTCTTTTTGCATTTACCCAGCAAGCCTTTTACAGTCATTGCATCGAGCACCATTTATCTTGCTGATCATGTATTGGCAGATAATAATTTCTTGGAGATGATGTTTTGGATGGTGAAAATACAGGACAGGATCGCTTTGTCAAGCTGTGTTAAAATGATCACAATTTTGCATTCCTACCTCCACTTTCACAATCCGACTAATACATTTGTGTGGGAATATGGCAAATGTTGAGTAAAGAAAACGAAAAGAAGAACTGGATCGTTGAGTGCTTGTTGGATGTACAGCATGACTATACACAGTGTGCAGTTTTAAGATGACACTCCTTACAATAACTCGGAAGTTTTATCACGCGTAGTATATTTCGGTACCTACTCTATTTGCCGTAGAAATCTCCTCTCATATTTCTAACGTGTGCTGATATGTACTCTGGCGATTTTTCGATGGCTCGTATGTCACTTCCTTGAATGCATGCGATTATGGGTTGTACCAGAAAATAATATGCGTAGTCAAACTTCGGAATCATTGTAATGAGTGCAAGTCTAAAAGGGCATACTGTGAAAACAGAATTCCATTAAAAACGAATAAAAGTTATTATTTAAATAGCGACAGTTGCATTACCGACTACCTCACCAAATATAACTGTGCTAATCTTATTCGACAGCTTGTTCCCGTTTTGCTAACACTGTTCCACTCTTACACCAGCTACCTTTTCACGGACAATCTTTCCCTCCTAACGCCCTAGTAGAGTTTTTGGACCTCGCCGGTTCCATTTCCGGCGGTACCTGGTACCGGGCCGTTCGCACCAAGAACCGATGCGAAATTGCCCTGCAACTCTGGTCTCTGGAACGGCTGCGGCCGAGGCCGGCACCAGCGCGTGCACACCTGGTAGTCGTCCTGTGTGGACTGCAGCAGCAGGTCGACGGTCCAGCAGGTGGGAGCCGGCCGCCACTCCACCAGCCGCACCCGAAAACTGTCACTGTCGATGTCGTCGTGCAGCGTCGGCCAAAACTGCGGGTACTCCTGTCCACGGCCGGACATACTGTCACCGTCCGGCTGTACGGCAAGTGCAAGTAGAGGGAAGGGTAGGTCACCTCCAGGAGGTAGGGGTATAATGACTGAGTAATGCTGACCCACGAGTGTTGCTGTTTTGGAGGCCCCGCCGGGCTCAAGATTGGGGAAAACGATGGAAATACGGACAGTTTGTAGCACTCCTGTGTTCAAGAAGAATCGGAGCCCAATCCAATATTGGATTTGGAGTATGGCACAATACTGATGTCTAATGTACACAGTTAACATCCCACCACACAAATGCACTTCATTTCCTCGCCGAGGGAGAGTCACAGTGGTCGGTGTGGTGCGCACCTGTTCATCGTTGGGAGAGAGAACCACAACGGTCTGCACGTTGTGGTCCCACACCATCCTCCAGAAGTCCTCGATCGTGTGCTGCAGAGGGTGCTGGGTGATGATGAACTCCTGCAGCTGCTCATAGCCTGACGACACGTTGACAACGATCACCAGCTGATACGGGAACATAACACCAGCAAAGGCACTAAGCGGCACGCCATTACACGTGCTCTGCAGACGGCGGCGCCGTGGCGAAGTACCAGACGCGGGATTGGAGAAAGACACAAACCAATTTTGCCCCTCCCAGTTGCTCATTTCCTACGAATGCTTCCTACGGCCGTCCGTAAGTGAAGACGCAGAACGAAGGACAACACCATGGAATCTGCCATGGCCTGCGAAGGGCCATACATTACATAGATGACGATAGAAAAGTTTGGGCCATGATCCGTACAGGCAATCCCAATTCACGGGCTCTTCAATTGCCATCTTCTGACCATATGAGCTACGAAACTGAAACTTGGAGTTTTCTGCCTGGAGGTTGTATGAAATAACGATGTGCCCAAATGATCAGTGACTTGTTCAGTGTAAGTTTTCGGAATACATGCTCGGCCAGGTTTGCCAACTTCCTCGGTGCTGTCATTTTTTTTCGGCATCCGATGCCAAGCATTGGCGTGATGCAATTGCATTAGTTACATACAAAGGTAATGCATAGTAAGTAATTACATACAAAGGTAATGTATACAATAAGTAATCTCGTGACCAGTGTCTTACATCATGAGGCTTTGAGGAAATTGAGGTGGTGGGAGGGGTCTGCAATTTTAAATGTTGCCTTTTGGCGAATTTGGTTATGACCATGGGTGTAGTCGCGATTTTCAAATTGGCGGAGGGGCGCAGTGGGTGTGTGGAGGGACAAACTAGGGTCAAGGGCAATTTAGGCAGGATAGAGGTACATCCCCACCACCAAAAAGCTCCTCGGATTTCAGCTATTTGATGTTTAAGATCTGGTTTTCAGATTTACCGTTGTTAAATCTGATATACTGTGGGGAAAAGCGCCAAAATTCGCAGGTTTCACTGCCTTTGGCTCCACCCACAACTCCATCCAGCGAAGCACAGGCTTGTTGCTGGGTGGAATGTGGAAGAACTAGTGGTTAGGTGTGTTCAACTTGCATATATAGTTAAGCACACGCAGGCAAGCACGCACACATTTATTGATTGATTGATTATTTGGGCTTAGGGGCGCATCAACTGCTACTGGCTATGTAGCGCCCAAAGCACGCACACACAGACACACACATAGACACAGACATATAAGAACACAGACACACATAGACACAGACACGCACAGACACACATAGACGCAGACATACATAGACAGACAGACACACATAGCCAGACACACATAGCCAGACACACAGACAGACAGACAGATAGACAGACGGACAGATAGGCAGACAGAAAGACACACAGACAGACAGACAAACACACATACAGACAGACCAGACAGACAAACACACACACAGACATACATAGTCACACAGACACACAGACACACAGACAGACAGACAGACAGACAGACAGACAGACAGACGGACAGACAGACAGACACACACACATATGTACATTCCCCTTGTATCCAACAGATGTAGTGAATGCATACATAATTTAATATGTGCTCAAGAAGTATGTTTTAATGTGGTTTTTGAGTTGTAGAATTTGGTATCTCTGTATGCAAAAAATGTTTTGCTATGATGGTATTCGAAAGCTTGGGTTCAAAACATTCAATGGTGCAGACGATAATTCTTGTTTGAATAGCTGTGCTGGAAGTGGTTTTGTAATCTTGTGGAATATGGGGTATTAAGTGATTCTGTGAAAATGGGTCTAATAGAATGAGGTAACTGATTATACATTTTTTTTCTTCATTATAAGCAACATTTTAAGTTTTGCCATATTTCGGACTTTTGTCTTGTATTGTTTTGTATAAATTTTGTGTTTCTTAAACATAAGGTTTGCACTCTGATGGGGAAACACCTTCAATTATATGCATAATTATTTTCTGAAATAAGGATAATTTGTGTGTATGATTAGCATAGCTTGTATCTGAGAAAACTGCAATAATTTATACATGGAAAGATGAATGCATTATACAATTCTAGGTGATTTTTGCCTGGGAGATATTGTGTTTTTGATTCATTCCTATATTGCAATTTATTATGTTTCAGACACTGCTGATATAGGATGCAAATTTCAGATTTTCATGTATGCATGCACGAATAAGTTTTACTGGATTTTGATGCAAAATGGCAATTCCATTAAATTCAAACTGTATAGCAAGACGTTATGTGATTGTTATACAGTTGGTATACAGTTTTGGATTAATTTAATGACAAAATATTTGAATGCAGCCATTATGAAATTGTTGGCAAGGAATTTGTGATCTTGTTATGAAGCTCTGTAGTCAGTGCTTAAAAAATGGCAGTGTCACCAACATACAGAAACGTATCACATGCTACATGCAAATTTACATCATTTATATATTATAAAGAGAAAGGGGCCCAAAATTGATCTTTGTGGCACGCCCATTTCAATTTGTATGAAAGCAGAGGAGCTGTTATTCACTGTAGTAGCTTTTGTTCACACTGATAAATATGATTGTATCATTTTGATTTCATTTCCCTTCACACCATATTTTTCCTTTTTTGCACATAATATTTATTTGTGAACGGTGTCAAATGCCTTTCTCAAATCAGGGTAACTTCTGACAACATATTTATCATTTTCAAATCCTCTAGTGATCAGGCTCTGTATTAAGAGAAGAGGTATATATGTGGACCTCTCGTTTCTGAAACCAAATTGCTTATCAGAAAGTAGGTCGTGTAGGGTGAAATGTCCCATGAGTTGGTTGTAGATTATCCTGTGTAATATTTTTGACATATATGAAAGTATACTAATTGGCCCATAGTTACCAAATGTTGCTGGGTCACCTTTTTTGAAGATGTGTTTACAACAGCAATTGTGGGTGGCTTGGGGAAGATCCAACTACTCAGACATAAGTTGATGACATGGGTTAAGTGTGGCAGTATGAACGTATATGATTATTTAAATATTCTATAATTTATTCCATCAATTCCAGACCCAACATTTTAAAAGAAGTAATCACCGTATCTAAATTGTTTTCTGTTACTGCTAATAGCACCACTGATATACCTGGATAGGTATGCATGTATTCTAAAGCATTGATGTTACTTTGAGGAATCTGTTCTCTCAGTTTTGATGCAGTTTCCGTGAAGTATTTATTGAATCATTCAGCTGTAGCTGCATCATTTTCTGGAGTGATGTCTGTATCTGTGTTCATTTTTTTAAGGGATATTATGTTTTGAAGGAGATTGCCTCAGTATCTGGCTAAACATTTTCCATGTCCATTTTGGATTATTTTGATCATTTGTCAAATTCCACCTCATAATGAAATACTTTCGCTTTGATGATTATTATGATCAGTGTGTTTTACACCTGTAATATTTTCGTCTTGCTTTCAGCGGTTCAATATGTAAGTTTTTGATTCAATAATATTTATTTTTGGTTGATTGAGCATGGTAGCTCTTGTTCTTTTTGCAATGATTGGTTTTCGAACTGTAAATTCTGACGTTGTAAAAATAGAGAATTGATCAGAGAAGTCAGATTTAATGATGACAGTCTGTTTTATTTTTGAGATATCATTACAGAAAATATAGTCAATTAATGTGCATGATGTATCACATACATGAGCAGCCTTTCATATTAGAGGAAGAAAACCATGAGAGCACATAGACATTAAAAAATTTGTTAGCGAAGTCTTCGCTTTGAAACTGAGAAAAGTTCAGTGTTTAGATCTTCAATGATGTATGTAGGCATGTTCAGTTGGTTTATTGCTGTTAGACTCTCCTCGAATTGACAGAAATTATGCATAATGGCCAGGTACCCGATATATCTGGAATATCAAAATAGTTTGTTTATTGCTCAATAATATTTGGTGAAAAACGCCTTCAGCTTCAGCAGCAATAAAATCAAGTGGACAGGGCTAGCTGTTTATTTTTCTTAAGTGGTCTCAAGGAATATATTGCACAGGCCCCCACCCCACAATTTTGTGTTCTCTGCTTTTGCAGAATAGTTCATAATCTGCATCATATAAGTTCGATTTCTGTGCATTTTCTTTCGATAGTCTGGTTTCAGGAATACACATAGGACTCCATTTGTGATTCAGCTGTTTAGGAAGATGTTGAGCTCATCAAATTTATTTACTATAGACCTTGCATTCGAATGGAAAACATCTATGTTTCTTTCTAAGTCGGGACCAACTTCTGCTTGCCTACTGATATCTTTAGCATCATAGAAGTTGCAATTATCTCGAACGCGTTAAAAATGATAATACGTAAGCGCAAGATCACCTGAGATTATACTTAAGAGTGGGCTATATGCTTTCTTTTCCAAGGTAAGCACGTATTCGAACCTAGTTGTAGGGCCTAATTAGCAATGTAGTTCAATAATTGTATTACAACAATATACCTGTCTTCCTTCTCACCGTACTCGGACGAATACCTAGACCAGAGGGGCCTAGCGATAAGTGGAAAATATTTACATGATTGTTTAAGTGATACCAGGAAGTTGAGACAAGTAATGCAATAGGCATCTGTAAAACGAAACAAAGAAAAAACTTGTCATAAAGGAAGCCATGCATACATCACACCCAAAAAATGTTCGGAAGCAAAACATGGATATATTTATGTTGTGCACAATTGTCTGTGCATTTAAAAGCAATTGCACATTGCACACCAAAGCTATTAAATTTATTTCAACACAAATTTAGTATATATCTTCTCTAAGGTAATAAGTTTCATCGGTCACCAAGCATGATGATCAATCAACAGTTCTTTCTCTACTTCATTCATACGTGTCTAATGAGCGGCAGGTTTGCTACACAGGGACTTGTATGGCCTTGCAGAGAGCATAGCACGAACGTATGCTGTTTTTGGATAGGTGCTGGGTGGTGGTATAAGTCAGTGCATCTAAACATCCTGAACCAAATATGTTTGTCTAGCTATTCACCTAACCTAGGTAAATATGCATTAGTTAGTTGAATTGGTTTGATCACCGCCGAACATGAATAAATAGGTAGGTATCTACCATCAACATGAGGTTAACACGCGCCCTGGAGGGCCTCAGAAAATTACGCTCACTTGAGGGGGGACGGATTCCGCCCCCTAAGATCTCGGCTTCTACTGAGGCCAGAGCAACGAAATTCGCAGGGTGTATGGGCACGATAGTGAACTCTATTGTGTGCAAATTTCATGACCTTAGGTCAATATATCCGAGGTCAAATGAGATCAAAATTGCAAATATTTCTGGTTTTGCGTGGATTGGCTTGTCAATGTTATGGATCGCTGTGAGTGTGTTTAAATGCTCCAAAATTGGCATTAATGATGTTTTGGACAATACTAATGATGCAATACAGATCCCAGATCGGCAATTTGACCTCAGGTTACCTGCATAGGAGCACTTTAGCAAGTCATTACCTGCTCCAGTTACCGGAACCGGGCTGCCCACCCGACTGCTCCGTTGGGCGGTTCGGCACAATCGGCTTCGCAAAGAAAGGAGTGAAATACATGAATAAAGTATGGAAACGCTTAGGCACACAATGACAAACAGTAGATTTCAGGATGTGTAGGGAGTAACATGTAAAGCGACATCAATCGCATGATAGTCATTTGCATTTCTGACAACATTCCAGTTGACCAAGTTTGGTTCTATTAGCCTGCCATGAACTTGACCTGACTTGACCTCGACAACCTAACACGACTTTTAAATAATATAGCACAACAAAATACATCAAACAAGTCGCTAGCGTCGTCAAGAACAGTTCCCTCCTGCCAATATACGGGAAGCGCATCAGCGCCGACTTTTGTGGTCTGGCGCTGCGAATTGTTTTTGCTTTAAAGGCCCCTAACTTGAAAACTTGTCGGTCGATTTTCATTTTTTCTTACTTTAAACAATGCGCCGATCATTTCGAAGTAGGTAAGCAAATAATGGCGTATATCGGCCGGTACAATATGGAATTATGTACGAAAAATCGGAGGGGTTGGCTGACTTCGCCATCCCCCCACCAGGGCGTGTTAACCTGTCATAAACTTGACCTGACTTGACCTCGGTGACCTGACATGACTTTGAAACAATATAGCATGACAATGTACACCAAACAAGTCGCTAGTTTTGCCAAGAACACTTCCTTTTTGCTAATATACGGGAAGCGCATCAACGCGGATATTTGTGGTCTTGCGCTGATATTGAAAAAAAATTACCGACCCCTAACTCGAAAAAATTTCAGTCGATTTTCCTTTTTCTTACTTTAAACAACACGCCGGTCATTTTTAAGGAGGTACGCAAACTATGGCGTATA
Source organism: Imbricaverruca yamaguchii (assembly GCA_034440575.1). Taxonomy (NCBI): domain Eukaryota; kingdom Metazoa; phylum Arthropoda; class Thecostraca; family Neoverrucidae; genus Imbricaverruca; species Imbricaverruca yamaguchii. The sequence continues at coordinate 160,264 of JAOTOL010001017.1, forward strand.
TCGGCCAGTAAAATCTGGAGTTATCTATGAAAAACTGGAGGGGTGGGTGGATTTCGCCCCCCCCCACTCCAGGGCGCGTGTTAAGGTGCTTTTTAACTAGTGCGAATTGCGATGTACGTAATGCAAATGAATGTAAGTACCTAGGTAGGTACCACCCAACCAGACATACAGACATGTACCTAGGCGGGACCTGTGTGAATTTAATTATGGTTACATACCTACATAGGTAATTATGCATCCGTTACTGCCTATCTATCCATTCACCACAGTGTTAAAATATGAAAGCGGATCAAGTAGGAATAGTGATGTTTACATCATGCTGATTTGGGAGGTATGTTGATTTGGGAGGGAGGTTGATTAACATTATTGAATGAGTCAAATTAATAATAAGTGTTTCCATCAAGGAATTCTACATGTTCCAGCAATGCATCACCAGCCAGTCTTGACAGGTATGTTGTGTGTTAAATACCACATTGCTGAATATAAATCACCTCCTTCATTGGTTTTCCTATGCCTTCTGGGCAGGCTGCTCTAAAATTCATCAAATTATGTATCCTTCATACTAGACGAAGTCATCGACTTTACGCCCCGGTGCTTATTGGTCGTCGCTAAACGGGCTATTGAGCACCAGCGGGCCGATATAAATGGTTTTTGCATACTGTTATCACATAAATAGTGCTTATATTGCAATTACATGGAGCAGATTATGCTCAACAGATCCGCTCACCGGTTAGTGTCGTGGCGTTGATGTAATCGCTTCCCTCGACGCCCGGCCGCGGCGCCAGGTGCACCCGCCACTTCTCCGGAGGCACGAACTGCGGGCTCCGGTTTTTGGCCTGGTTGAAGGACGCGAACGCGGCGGCCATCTCGTACTCGTCTGGCTGATGGACTGTGATCAACTGGCGAACGAAGTCAAGGTGTCACCGGACTATTAGAGGCCACGTGGACTGGTGGTCACGGGGCCACCAGGCCCCCACCGCAACAAATGTCAAGCATACCAGACCGAGCCGTCATATCCAGGCATCATGGCTGCCACCGGACAGAGGTCAGTAGGACGGGACCACCAGGCCTCCACCGCAACAAATGTCAAGCATACCAGACCGAGCCGTCATATCCAGGCATCATGGCTGCCACCGGACAGAGGTCAGTAGGACGGGACCACCAGGCCTCCACCGCAACAAATGTCAAGCACAACAGACCGAGCCGTCATCTCCAGGCATCATGGCTGCCACCGGACAATCAGGTCAGTAGGACGGGACCACCAGGCCCCCTCCGCAACAAGTCACAGAAGCATCAGCCCGAGTCATTACCAGGGGTCATGGAGTCACCGGATCGACCGCGCCAGCATATAGACCAGTCGTTATCAGTTAAATAACGGCTCCGAATCACGGCTATATTTATGCTTCGAAATCCTCGATTTGGAGAGGAAAATTTCTGGTTCTCTTTCTAACAACAAATGTTAATGCTTAGTTTTCCCGATCAGTTTCGTGCATGTTTCTGAACAACAACACGCTTACACGCAGCTAAAAACAACTGTATGCAATATTTCTTCCAAAAACTGGAGGACAGTTTTCGGGAGAGTAACGTTCCGGAGACGACAAATATCCCAGACAGGGGGAGTGTATCCAACCGTGTTGCCGACTCGGACTGGGATACATGAACCGGTCTCTAGTCCCGCCTAGACATACCAGCAAAGGTGCCGGTCCAGGGTATGGTATTGACCTGGTACTGCCAGTCCAGGGTGTGGTACTGACCTAGTACTGCTGGTCCAGGGTGTGGTACTGACCTGGTACTGCCGGTCCAGGGTGTGGTACTGACCTGGTACTCCCAGTCCAGGATGTGGTACTGACCTGGTACTGTCGGTCCAGGGTGTGGTACTGACCTGGTACTGCCAGTCCAGGGTGTGGTACTGGTGGTACTCAATCGGCAGAGTATTACCTCTTCCCGGCGTTTGGTTCGGTGAGAGGACAGCCACTTTCCTAGCGTCGGTTTTAAAACCCTGAGCTTACTACACTTCGAATTCCAGGTTTGTTGCCACTCTGACCGTATATTTGACAATATAGTGGGGTACAGATCCCTTGGAGGGAGCCGCAGATGGACCTCACGGCCGTTACAAATGGCTTGTTTGGCGGTAATGTCCGCTGCTTCGTTTCCCGCGAGTCCAACATGGCTAGGAATCCAGCAGAACACGATATTTCTGCCGATGTCATGCAGGGATTTTACGACTTTGATAATCCTCCGAACAAGTCGATTATCCTGGTTAAAGGTATTCAGTGCCTGGAGACTACTCAAAGAGTCTGTGAAAGCCACGTACTTGGTGGACCGGTCTTTCTGTATAAAATAGAGGGCTTGCAAAATGGCATAGAGTTCGGCAGTAAAAATCGATGTTTGTGTAGGTAAACAAAAAGATAGAACACCTTGTCGACTGACGTAAGCACACCCAACACCATAGACTGACTTTGAGCCATCTGTGTAAATGCGTGAAAAGTCTTTAAATTCATTTTTTTCAATGCACGCATGCGAAGTTCCTCCGGGTTTACGTGTCCTTTCGTTGAGCAGGACAAAGTAACATCAGCTTTCACTGGAACAACATGCCAAGGGGGAGTGCTCGGCGTGATGATACGTGCTACAGAACGCGGCCTGATATTACATTATCGAAGGATCGAGGCCATACGAATAGAAAACGGTAGTCCACGCTGGGTCCTGTGACGTGCCCTTAATGTCCTGGAGAATATTCACCGATAGACTGGGTAGTTCCGGTTTTGGGCAACATTGCACGCGTATCTCGCGCACAATAACTTGGCGTAGCGCAAGAGATGGCTCGTCTACTTCTACCATTACACTAGCAGCCGGTGAAGTGCGAAAGGCTCCAGTACCGATGCGAAGGGCTGAATTGTGGATCACATCAAGACAGCGCTTGGATGTGGTACTCGCTCCGTCATAAATAAAAGATCCATAGTCAATTTTAGGACCCACAAGCGATCGGTACATGAGGAGTAAGATTGATCTGTCAGCTCCATATGAACACCTAGAAACGGTAGTCATTACCTGAAGACCTTTTGTACATTTGTTGACAAGGTCGGTGATGTGAGTTTTATATGTAACATGGCGATTCATCCACACCCCTAGAAACTTGACTGCAGATCTGAAAGGTATGAGGTGACCGTTCATCCTTATCGTTGGGTCTCTGCAACGGCGTTTGCGACAGAAAGGAACAGCGTTAGTCTTTGAGGTGGATAAAGTGAAACCAGTTCTGTCACACCACTCCATCAATTTCACTACAGTTAATTGCAGCTGTCTTTCCAACGTTCGCACCGTACGAGAGGTGAACCACACTGTAAAATCATCCACGAATAGCGCTCGTCCTACCGATGTTGGCAGTGCACCACACACACCATTTATGGCAATGGCGAACAGTCACACTCAATATACTTCCCTGCGGAACCCCATAAATCTGTTGAAAGTTGTCAGAGGTAGCCACCTATTCTGACCCGAAATGTCCTATTATTTAAAAAATTGGTAAAGAAAAACCCCATCGGGCCTCTTATGTCTATTTGGTGCAACTTCATGAGGATGCCATGACGCCATGCAGTATCATAAGCGCCGTCAACATCGAAAAATATGGCAGCGGTATGGCATTGTTTCATGAAACTCAGGCGTACAACGGAATCAAGAGCAAAAATATTGTCAAATGTGCTACGGTGTCTAAGGAAGCCACTCTGTAGCGAGGCCAGTACGTGGTTGCGTTCTAAAAACCACATGAGTCGCAAGTTCACCATTTTTTTCAAACAATTTGCAAAGAGAACAGGTCAATGATATGGGTCGATAATGTAGTGGGTCCTTTCCCGTTTTGTTTGGCTTGCAGATAGGGACGACAAGCGCCCTCCGCCATGTCAGTGGAAATGTTCCCCTTTCCCACATTTCGTTGAACACTTGCAGAAGTGTGTTTAAAGCTGTTATCGGCAGGTGTTTAATAATGTCATTGTGTAAGGTGTCGGGTCCTTCTACTACGTTCCTAAGGGTGCTTATAGCAGCAGCCAGTTCGGAAATAAAAAATGGATTGTTATAATGGATAGAAACTGTTGTTGTGAAATCAAGGGGTTGTGCTTCGCACCGGGCTTTGTATTCCGAGAACCGTCGACTGTCTTTACCGTGTGGGTGACGACGTACTTGCGTAAAACAGAGTAGTTTCTTAAATAAAAGGAAGAACCAGGATATAGTTTGGTCTCCTGTAGGCATACTACGGCCGGTGTACGACGGTGTAAAATATGTTGTAATTCGTTATTGCTAGTTCTCACACCTCTACAGTTCCACTGTAAACTATTACTCATTTGTCAGTAAGTGAAAGAGGAAGTTCTAAGCTAAGAGCGTAAAAGGCCAAGAGTGACTAAGTCATGGTCTTGTAGTCCGGGGTGTTGGCTTCGTGGGCGTGAGCGCGGGCTCCCAAACTCACTTGGCGACACAGCGCCGGGAAAAGCACGTTTCATAGCACGATTTGGGGATGGGGAGGATATTGGGGGGTGCACGGTTCGACGAGGTGTCTCCGGCGGTCCCATGTCTGCTGCGGGTAATGGTGTGGAGTGAGGAGCCGTCAATGGGCGCTGGCTCTCAGGCTTGGATATCGAGGAGGGTGGGATATGTCGGGCGGTGCGACCCTGTGCTCTTGAATCTGGGGCTCCAGGGCGCACCTGAAACATAGGATGTCCAAGCTTTGGATCTGAGACGGTTGGTGGTGGTGGGGGTGGGGGATTTAGCGTGGTTTTGTAAGGCTGGATAGGAGTGGGTTCGGTGGGTATGGCGGGTAAGGATTCGAGGATAGTGGATGTCTTGGGGGGCTTCTTAGTCCGCTGGACACGACGCCATTCTTCTGGAGCTCGCTCTGTAACGGACGGGATAACTGTGACTTCCTGGGCCCTTGGCAACGAAACAACGCGCTCTTCCGTGTCGCTTGTGTCATGCGCAGGATTTTGCTCACTTATGGTGGGTGGGGTTTCGGTGCTCTCATCGCACTTGGGTTAGCTGCCTGTTCCTTGGTATCGCCAGGGCCACTCCAAAGGAACGAAGTAGGTCTATCATTTGAGTGATGAGCTCAGAAATCTTCTCGGGCTGAGCATGTTGTGGGATCACGGTATAACTTTTCGCTTTTGATGCGTAGGTGATTCTGGGGTGTGTGTGCTCATATATATCTCTTGCCTCCCGGAAGGTTACTTTTGTGTGTTTAATGGCAATAATTTCTTTCTCCTTCAGGTACATCGGACAAGTCATGTACGACGAGTGGGAGCCCTGTTCTGGGCCACAGTTCGCACAACGGGGGGTCTCGGAGGAGCAATGCTCACTACCGTGATCGTGGGAGGCGCACTTGCCACATGCAGGGCGATTGCAACAAAACTGGTTTGTGTGACCGAATTTCTGGTAATTAAAACATCTCATAGGGTTGGGAAGTAAAACACGAACTTAACCCGGACGTATCCCACACGGATCTCAAGAGGAAGATCGCTCGTGTTAAATGTTAGTATGATGTTGTTGGTTGCGACCATCTCTGTACCCCTCCTCACCTTCAACTTTCTCGCTCCAATCACTCCAAATTCTGCCAGTCCATCGACAATCTCTTCCTCTGGTACATACCTTAAGTCAAAACAATTGATGATACCTCTCGACGAGTTCTTGGTTTTATGGGGTTCTACGTATATTGGGATAATTTCGTCCACCTTCTTGCCGCCCTTTCGCACACTGTAAACAAACTTAGTCATCGACAATGCTTTCTCCGCTTCCTCCGCCACCGCAAACTCCACCTCAAATCCTCCATCCTTCAACTTCTCACACCGAACAACTCTTCCAAACCGGTCACATCCGTTACGTCTTTGAAAGGGAGATAAATAACCAAGAGTTTGTGTTTTCCCTCGAAGAATGAGGACCCGCGGGGTAGCGGAAAGCGTGCTTCGTCCGTCCAAGCAGGTGGTCTGGCCCTCACGAGAGGGACCAGGAGTGTTTTTAGGTGTTGTCGGTGTCATGCGCTGTTGCTTTGTTTCGGCTCCTCGGGCGCACCACCCCTTAGGGGCCCTACCGGGGGGACGCCTGGGTCCCGCGGACGGGAGGTCGCCAGGCGCCCGAGGAGCTATACGGGGCAGGCGACGCCTTCACCCGGCCGGGAGAGAGAGACTCACCACCCCGACCAGGATCCAGCGCCGCCCACCCCTTGACCCCGGCCGGCCGGGCCGGCAGGCACTGGGAAACCCAGGCCCCCAGCCCGAAGCGACCAGCCACTTGACCCGCGTGAGGCCCCACGGGATATCAGGACCAAAGAGGTGTGTTGGTCCCCCGTCAGAACCAGCACCGTGCGACGGGGGACCTCAACCTCCAGGACTCCGTCAACCCCGGGGGCGGGCCGAGGGGGCGCGGCTACCCCGATAAAACTGACCTGGTGGGCAGGACCGGGGAAGACACCCTGCCTGCTCATAGTAGGGATAGTTCGTGTTGCAGGGCCAAATGAAAGACATGAATGTTGGGATAAGATTGGGATTGGAACGGGAACGTACGGATGGAAGGACGAGTGAGGCACTCTTGGTCTGACCTCTCCCCGGCCACCTGGTGGTCTGGCCGCCGGATCCTTGAGGCACGCAATCCCCCCCCCCCACACCACGGAAAGGTGATGCCTCATCGGGGGGGGGCAGTCCAGGATGTGGTACTGACCTGGTACTGCCGGTCCAGGGTGTGGTACTGACCTGGCACTGCCAGTTCAGGGTGTGGTACTGACCTGGTACTGCCGGTACAGGGTGCGATACTGACCTGGTACTGCCAGTTGAGGGTGTGGTACTGACCTGGTACTGCCGGTACAGGGTGTGGTACTGACCTGGTACTGCCAGTTCAGGGTGTGGTACTGACCTGGTACTGCCGGTCCAGGGTGTGACACGGGTAGACGCCAACATCTGCCGAGCGCAGCTGGTGAAGGTAATCGCCGAGCCAGGCGGCGCGCACGTCCGTTTCGCCCGAGTCGAGCGCTTCGAGCAGCGCGTCGTGGATGAACACGTACTGGTCCTCGGTCTGCACCAGGAAGTTGCGCTGCGTGCGGATGTGCTTGAGGAAGCCGAACACGTTGACGGAGGCGCGGAGCTTCAGCATGGCCATCATGGCGTCTAGCACGATGTAAGTTCCGGTCCGACCCACGCCAGCGCTGTTGAAGGGGTGCGTGGTTCCTGTCAGTTTGGCGCCTTCGCCTCCATCTCGGGTGAACAGAACACAGGCAGTTCCACCTCTGCCTCGTCTCGCCTGTAGTGTAGAGAAACTGACACCTTCGAAAACGAGCACCGAAGAGAGCAGCGCTAATCATAGCTAGGATGGCATCAAGCACCGTCCACCACCCGGGGGAAACCCACCGCCATTACATGACCATATTCCGCCGGCCCCAGTGAGTGCGCCGTTGTCGATTGGGTGGCGGATGACGTCCGCGGCGCGGACACGTCGAGCGTCTCGCTCACCTGCAGTGCACCACGATGGGGCCGGCGGCCTCCATGTTGGCCGCCGCCGACTTCCTGACGAAGCTGAGGATGGGCAGCGGGTGCTCCGGCACGCCGTGGTCCGGCCAGTTGGTGTAGTGGTACTGGTAAACGACACGCTCGCCATACACACCCTTCTTCTTCCTGTGCTGCGGGCGCCGGCAGGGCGGCTGTCACTACACACCGTACAACGACGGTACAGTCAGAACTGAGTGAAATGATAGCAGAGGCATATGCGGCCCCCGCCCCATACACATACGTGTTCCCATTACATCGTAAGTCTCCAAGCCATTACCTGTGAACTAGGTATCAAATCCCGCTAAGCAATAACAGGAAAAAGAAGGAATGGTGGGGACCAAGCATTGAGGAGCAAATAGTATCGTGAATTGTGAGTACGGAATATTCACTTCTATTGGATTTTGATCGCGAATGACAAGGATCAAGGCGGCCTAAACCCAAATAGCGAACAAGCGTGTGTTGAAATTACCAGCTCACATGCACAAGAGTTAGTCGCGTAACCAAACATCTGAAACATATTCACATAACAGCAACGTCCTACCTCCTGAAGCTACCAAGGCATGCCTATTCAGCCTTCAAGACAAATAATCCACTACAATCTCTATGCAACCCACGGTCTTGGATTCCCCGACGCAAGCAATGGCTCTAAATAGGAATTTCTCAACGCTATTCACAGTTTGCGCTACCACCAAGAGTAAGCTGTTGGCGTCAAACGACACGAGGGAGCGGTATGTACCCTTGTGTGCTTGATGAGCAGCTTCCGTATCGTGTAGGTGGCGAGCTCGCGCTCGTCGAGTAGCTCCACCTGGACAAGGCCGTACATCTCCGAGCCCTCCTTCGGCCAGTACATGTCGCACTTTCTCTGACAGAAGCATGACAAAACGTCAATAGATGTTCAGCAGACAAGCTGATAATCACTGTCGCCGTTGGGTCCGAATAATTGTTCTTCTCTACCTCGAGCCATTCCACCTTCTTACTCATGGAGCATCAACTTCATCCCTTGATTAAAAAGTATAAGCAGCACACATCAAACATTATAATACTTATCTGATTATGGCTCATACACGAACCTCAACATTTCAACCGGAAAATACATATATATCCCGGTGAGAAATCCTGGGCTATCGTCCGAAAAAAAAAATCCTGGGTAACGAAAAAATATCAGGTTACCGTCTGTCATCACATCGATCACTGACCTCACCACCGAACTTGTTCCCCGCCTCAGATTTAGGCTAACAACGAAGCTAATCCATGCGAATCAGCTCCACCACTGACTTCGCCACAGTCCTTGGTCGAGGAATCTACCACACTTCATAAGCCACCAATAATGCAAATTAACGGACACTGCTATCCACCACTGGTCCAGCCAAATGGCCGATCACACCTTCAACTAATCCTAGTTGCTAAAATATTCACTACTTTGGCCTCCGCTGACCCTGTACCTCACGCCATCTGAACTGCCAACCACATCGTCGACCAACATCCCTCACCTGACTGCGACCGAAAGCTGGCCCTCTATCAGACCACTTCCGTTCCCTGTTACTGCCCTTTTCCACCGTGACCTCCGCCTGCAACATCTAAAATCCCCCCCCCCCACTGCCTCCTAGCATTCACCGACCGTCCTGATCGCCACCGACCCGGCCCGCCAGACCCGCCTACCGCTACCTGGCCTCCACCGACCTTGCTCTCTTGACCGAGACCAACACACGTCAATGATCACTAGACCACAGTTTCGACCTCCACTGACGCTGCCTCTAGCCTCCACTGACACATCCCTTGATCTCGTTGCCTCCACTGACCCTGCTTCGCTCCACGAGATTGGTGATCATCACCACCACCTGGACCCGCTGCTCCCAGATCAGTCGCCAAAAGGCCACGAATGTGTTGGGCAGCGGGCCCTGGGCACCGATGTACTGGTTTTGTACCAGGAAGCCATTGATGTAGTTGGCGTTGATGTAGTCGCCGCGACGTTGGCCGGGCCCGGGCCGCAGAGGCACCAGCGAGTGGTCGTCTGAGAACAGAGCGGCACCACTGTGATCGATTGCCCGTCAAGAGAGCAATAATTAGGGGCAATTCACCAATAGGATAGCCGCGAGCCTTCAACCTTGCAGCTCTTCAGCTGCAAGGTTAACAATTCCCACAACGGAATGTGTGCGCACTGAACCCGTCAGATTAAACCTGCAAGACGCCCACTATCTGATATTGAAGGAGACATTGAATTCCAAACTGAATGTGATATCTGATATGGAAATTATAATCGCGTGATGCCCTTCATAGCCATGCCTGCTAAGTAAGAACGACGACATTTGCATGAGCTAAACAGTTTTGGCAACCAGACGCATTTAATAACTGACTAATATGATAGTGGTAGAAAACAGTCAACACTAACGTCCGTGACAGGGAATTAAAGCAATTTTATCCATCGAGCCATTGTCGAAATACCCTTAATTATACACAGGTCGTCATGTGGCAGAGCAAATCAACACCCGCAATACCATGAGACACGGAGAGGACACCAAACACAACTTTTACTCCAGATAGCCATGTCAGAATACGGGCGTGTAATTCCACCTGCGGTGTGCCTCTGACCTGAACAGGTAGAGATCATCTTCACTACTTTACACGATTACCTACGGATTGTTCTCAAACTCACAGGCATCGATGTTTTGATAACGGTTTTTCTTCTTGTTCTCCTCGACCTGTGACATCTCTGAGGGCAGGCCAAGCTTCATAGTGTGCTCCAGAATCTCGTCATACTCCTTGCAGAATCCTGGTGGAGATTATATGTACAATATGAGGAGCGACCTGACAGGCTAGACCGACTAAATTAAGGGCAGGTACTACACGCAATAGTCACAGACAAGACAATTGTAGTGCATGCTCAGCCACAGCCATAGGTATGTGGCTGTGGCTGACTTAGATGAAGATGAATCGGGTCGGTGCACTGGCCCGACCAACGTGACGAATGATGCTAACAGATACAGGTAGGGGATAGTGAGCCATCCCAGCATACGCTGGCACCTTCACACCATAAATATGCGGAACACATGGCTGAAGATCCAGGGTGGGGCGGGGTTTGGACGTCTAGGCTTAGTGCCCTGCTAATGTTAATTTGCCATTTTACCTATTTGATCTGAAAAGATGTCTTGAAAATAAGGACTTGGATCCTTGGTTCCGTAAGACATCTCCAGCCCTGGCGAAACAGCTGTACTGTGCCACAAAGCCACCCCAGGTCGCGACTAGCAATCGGTTGGTGACCTTTTGGGACGACTTAACCCTCGGGGCGAGGGGGTCTTTTACGCCACTGCCGTACGGCTTCCGCGATAGAGAAAACAGCGGGGCGCAGCACGGCGACATTCTCAATACCTTTCCAGTCATTGTGTCCGCGTCTGAAGTTTTAATCTCGGGTCGTGTAAGGTCATCGATCTAGTTCAGGTCAAAGACCACCTCCAAAAATATTTCAGGATTGACAACTCATCTAAATTAAAAGACATTGAAATTAAACTTGAGCCTTGGTACATATGTACAATTAGGCAGTGCCAATAAATCGCATATCGCGAAGCTCTGTTTGAGGTTGAGCCTGTGCCAAAAGTCACGGATAATTCTCCTATTTGCGTAACATTCATGTTTTCATGTTTTACCAAACGTTTTCTTCCATTGGCATGCACACAGACACATGAAAAGTTCTTTTTTCTAAATTGGTTGACATCCACCTAAGGCCAGGTCAAGATAAAGTGAACCAAGTGGGCAACACTTGCTTCGACAATCCTGTCTTTGTGGTGCATTTCGAGTTGCATGACCTAAATGGTATCAGACGTGTATTGCACAACCTAAATAATCCAATGAAACGAAAATTATGAATTATAGTCGAGGCCAAGGTCATTCTAGGTCATTGCCCTAGAACACTTTTCTACTCATACACGTGAAAATAAACTGTGAAAATGCACAAATACAAATGAATCTTACCACTTAATTACAAAATGGCAGTGCTTACATCACGTATGTCTTTGATTTATATTTGAGGTCAGGTTGGTACCAGCTTTAGCCCAGGACGGACCAATGTGACCATTGTTTGTGACATTCGCTGTGCAATTAGCTCTCAAATGGTGTGAGTCTTAACTCTGTGCTTTCACCAGAAATGGAGATATAAAATCTTGTTGAAGTACATCTTTTTTTTTTCTAAAAAAACTGCCACCATGAGTCTGAAAATTAATTGAAAACTTAAGAGACCTTTCCGAGCCCTAGTTGGTTATTGGTTTTACGACACATCGACCGTTGAGTCATGTAGCATCGCCAATCTTTCACGCCGATTGGTCGCGGGCGAAGTGTAGTTACAGTTGAGACTCGAACCCACAACCCTTCGATTGTGAGACGAGCAACTTACCCCTAGTCTATTCGTCCCCCTTTCCGAGCCCTACTCGCCGAGGCTTTCCAATGACACCCAGCTCATATGCATGCACTGCTTAGTTTGGAAGTCAGCTGGCGGATCTTTAACAACAACCCGAGACGGGTGTGAGGCGGGGTTAACCGAGACCAGGGTGAGAACCAGAGCACGTGTGTCACTGTGCGGGTAGGTACTCAGAGCACACCCACCACTGTGCGGGCAGGTACTCGGAGCACACCCACCACTGCGCGGGTGGGTATTCAGAGAACATCTACCACTTCGTGGGTGGCAGACATTCAGAGCACACCCACCACTGCGACCGGGTCAAGAGAACACCCACCAATGTCTGTGTCGGCATGGAGAGCCGCCACGTGCAGCGGGAAGACGTCGGCGGCGATGGGTCCCGTGGTGCCGTTGGGTCCGTCCCTGATCCAGTCCGGGTCCGAGTCGAGCGGGGAGCGCACCACGCGCGGCTGCTCTAGGTACAGGTACGACGTCTTGAAGTGCCGCCTGAACGGATGGGTCGCAATATGTTAATGCGAATCGATCACTGCACCAAAATTCATGCATTTTCATTGAAAACAACACCTAGCTCCAAATAATGTATCGCAGGGTTATCTCAAAACCTTTCAACGACAAGTAGATTTCAAAATTGCAATCGTAAAATCAATACACGCTGCAAGTTCAAACTGCGCTCTGATTGTGCTATGTACGGGCCATCTAGATGAAATTGGTTTGATTGTTGTAACCTGGCAGTGATCCCGTGCACTGCTGACTGGACTGAAAACACGAGAAAAAGAGCATACCTGGAAGAACTTGTCCAATCATTCGCAACGAAATTTCCATCAACCATATAATCACAGTTGGATTTGTGTTGAAGGACCTGCCGACGAGGCCATCTAATCGCCGGCGGGCGCGGCTGGGCCCGAGCCGGTGCTATGTTCAGCTGGTAGTTCATCGGAGCCGGACACGGCCGGCCGCCTCTTCCACAGTGGCGATGGAATGGGCACGACGACGGTCCGTGACTACGTCGCTGTTATACGCTGGCCCGCGTCACTCTGGTCGACAAATATTGTCGCGAGTATTAAGACGCATAGCCTTGGACTACCTGAGCACACATGTATTACCGATTCTCTTGCTGTTGTACCCTCACCGAAAATTTAGATTCACCGGCTCAGTCATACTCTCACTGAGAGGAAGACTGGCGACAACAATTTTGTTAATCAAGTTACATCGGCTTTTACAGAGTTGTCTATTATCAAGCCACAAAAAGTATGTAGGTATCTACATGGCGTAAAATTGAGCGCTGAATTTGAATTCGGTATCAAAATTACCCTCTATATTCTAGAACAGTTCTACATCCTGAAAAAGATGAATTGTTACCAGTCAGTTGAAGATCAGTGCCCCATACAATGTCAGTCTAGTCCCCAGATACCCTAAAATATCCAACATGTCATTTGCTGTGACAATTTAAGTTAAAATCCGCGACAAAAAAAATAACTTAACGAAATTTGACCGCAAGTGACCTCGTTTCCGAAGTGATAGATGCAACCTGACATGACTCCGCAAATGTTGGTACCAAAATATGCGAAAAGATGTCTCAGTAGCATGCCCAGATTTGGCTTCGATAGGTTAAGCCCTCGGGGCACACGTTTCGGAGCAGAAAAAAACTTGGGGAGGGGGTTGAGGCCCCGCTCGCTGGCGGGGAATAAGTTGTCGGACCAAGGCCATATAAATCACATGAGATCGCTGACCTTACAGCTATGTCACCTGAAGTCCATTTGAAGAATAAGCATGTTCGACATAATTTGAACGGTGTGCTCCATTCACTGTTTGTTGCCAATAGTTATGCAATATAAGTAGTTACGAAATAGGCATTACAACGCGAAGGATACCTAATGCCCAAATGATACATGCATGACGGATATCAGATGTTCAGAAAGAACCTAAGATTCACTAAACGAAAAACGGTCAGTAAATATGGCACTGAGCAGCCCCAAACAATACCTTAATTTATCGCAACAGACGCGATTACAATATACTTCGACTCCGAGTCTCGTCCGAGTGAAACGTCAACAATGCACAATCGGCCAGGAGCCAGATCTAGCGCGACGAACTAAACGGGCTGTTGGCACCAACGACCGTCGACAAGGGAGATAACGCCCATCACATGTGCAGAGCGCCGACGATAGCTCATGCCAAGGCCATTATAAAGAGGCTTCGTTCCATTTGACAGCAATCGCAGCATTACAGGCAGCACGCACCAGGTTACCCAGAAGAGTGGTGCTAACCAATTGGAGAGGGCGGGCAAACAACCCAAGTGAGTAAAAATGAATTTCCGCGTTATTACTTAGATAAATCGACGGTTTGAGCTCATTTGAGATGGGGATAGGTGAGGGTATATAACTGTTATAGTGGTCCCTTGAATCTACCAGTGACAGCATAACGAATGCGCATGGAATACTTGTCTTGGCAGTACTACCTGTCATTGTTTCAGCATTAATGGACGTGAAACAATTATACCTTACTTAGGTGTTTCACCAAACAGACGCAAAAAAGAACGTCTGGGGAATAACACTACTGGCGTCCATGCCATATTTTTCAGTTACGCATCAACATACAATTAATATATAATTACAACGCATTAGCGTACAAAACCCCACACGTAATTGAGATGCCGTCAAGCTCTTGAATTGCGCCACTTTGTGACCAATAATTGGTTGCGTGTATGTTATCTACTTATCTACTTCTGGAAATATGGCTCAGCTGCAAGTAATTCAGTACTCACGCCGCACGTTCACCTCATGCCTTGATGACCGCTGCATGCAATGGTCACCCGTATTCCTAAGCTGTTGGTCTAATTGCAACATATTTCGTGCAGGACGTACGCATCCAATGACCAACCATTTGGTGCGGAGTGTAATGGCCAACCATTACACTCGGACTCTGAAATTGGATTCCGCGAGTTCTGGCAAAATAGCTTCCCATCGGTGTCGCGCTCGGATTGCATGATTATTATTCTTTCCCAAAAAAACATTCCGATTTCCACGCACGCTCGTAATTCCAAGTGACAGATGTCGAATACAAAGACAAACGTTCATGGCAAACTAGTGTACAGAGACTTTCACAGTCCTTCGACACATTCCTAACAATAAGCTTCTTAAGGATCTGACACGGACACCAACACTCGCACTGTCCAGACAAAGACGGCTCGCCAGCATGCCTGCTACTTCAGCCCCAGTGGTCAGGCGTGACAGCCTGCCGGGGTTCAGCCCCAGTGGTCAGGCGTAACAGCCTGCCGGGGTTCAGCCCCAGTGGTCAGGCGTGACAGCCTGCCGAGGTTCAGCCCCAGTGGTCAGGCGTGATAGCCTGCCGGGGTTCAGCCCCAGTGGTCAGGCGTGACAGCCTGCCGGGGTTCAGCCCCAGTGGTCAGGCGTGATAGCCTGCCGGAGTTCAGCCCCAGTGGTCAGGCGTGATAGCCTGCCGGAGTTCAGCCCCAGTGGTCAGGCGTGACAGCCTGCCGGGGTTCAGCCCCAGTGGACAGGTGTGATAGCCTGCCGGAGTTCAGCCCCAGTGGTCAGGCGTGATAGCCTGCCGGAGTTCAGCCCCAGTGGTCAGGCGTGATAGCCTGCCGGAGTTCAGCCCCAGTGGTCAGGCGTGATAGCCTGCCGGCGTTCAGCCCCAGTGGTCAGGCGTGATAGCCTGTTGGGGCTCCGTCCCAGTTGTCAGGCGTGACAGTCTGCCGGGGCTTGGGTCAGCGGCATTCTTTTAGATTTGATTTCACCACTATTATCCCAATATTCTCGATGAATAGCTTCTAATCTCTATTTCAAGGAGGTTTGCGGCGACATTTCCGCTGGTGGGAACTTCCAACAGCGCTTCACGTTATAGCATACGCTATAACATTTTAACCTCAATTTTGTATCACTCAAAGCTGTACTCACTTTTCATTCCGACATTTATCAGCTTTCATCACAGTACATATTCTGAAGTACCCTCTTTCGTAAGTGGCTTGCGGTAGCATTCCTGTGTGTGCGCAGCTTACCATGTATCTCGCACCACGACCGACATCTGTCATTTGTTCTGGGTGGAAAATGGCTTAAGTGCTTAGCTTGCATGCCATGGTCTCGAGCTCAGTCCCAGGGAGAGATGGCGCTCTTTATTTCAGAATGACCATCTCTCATCTTCCGTCGTAGGGCTGTCTCTCACCTTCAGATGGGAATAGCCAACAAGACCGTCTTTCACCTTCAGGCAAGAATACCCAGCAGGGCCGTCTCTCACCCCCAGGCGAGAATACCCACCCGGGGCGCCTCTCACCTCCAGATGAGAATGGCTAGGACGGCCAGCAGCAGCGCCACACCGGCGCACACGCAGCCGGAAATGACGCCGACGCCGACTTCAGTTGGCTGGCCCCGCCGCCAGACGTCGCTGGTGGCGGCGCCCGTCGGCGGACACCGCTGATGCGTCAACACCTTTCGCGACGCCGAGAAGGGCGATATTCGCAGCACGGATGGCAGGTGCAACGACCGCGTGGCGGCGCGCAGTCGTATCTCGTACATCAGGTCCGCAGTTAGGTTGGTCAGCAGGTACTGCGATAGCCGATGATGGCGTCAGGCTGGTGTGCGTTAGAGGGGTACCTTAATTAGAAACAACTCAACCAATCCAAAGGGTGCCGAGTTCCACCAGCGAATGACAGTCAACTGGCGGCGAGCCGTGGTGATGGGAGCAATTGACGGTTGGCGTAGGAGCTGCGTATTTCGATGGGAGGTGATGAACAGCTGATGTAAACAGTGTGCAGCTGGCGGAATGATTAAACATCGTGAGAGGTTTGTAGATAACTGAACGGACTGGGTACCGTTGCTCGGGTGACACCCTTTGTTGGTTTCCCACTAACATGTTCGCCTTAAACTCATTATCTGGCATTACCAACAGTACCATCGGCCTTGATGTTTACACGCTACCACCATGTATGTCTGTATGTCTGTTAACCAGTGACCTCATATCGATCCCAAAATGGTCCGTGAAATGTTCAACATTGACTTTACGTCTGTTCACCATTAATCCAGCATCTGACCACCAATAACCCTGTGTATGTCCATCACTGACCCAGTGTTTTACCACCACTGAACCAGCGTGTGAACATCACTGACCCCCTGTCTGACTACCACTGGTTCAGTGTAGGACAACCAATGACCTTGTGCCTGCTACCACCAACTCAGTGTTTCATCACCACTGACCCTGTGCCTGACTACCACTGACCCAGTGTCTGACTACCACTAGCCCAGTGTCTCACCACCACTGACCAAGCGCCTGGCCACCACTAACCCAGTGCCTGACCACCACTAGCCCAGTGTTCCAGTGCCTTACCACTACTGGTCCAATGTCTGACTACTACTAACCCAGTGTCTGATCACTTCTGACCCAGTGTCTGCCCACCACTGACCTAGTGTACATCCACCATTGACCCAGTGTCTTACTACCACTGGTTGTATGCCTAGCCACCATTTGGCCCAATGTCTGCCTACCACCGACTATGTGATTGACCACCAGTGACCCAGTGTCCGACTACCACTGGCCCAATGTCTGACTACCACAGATCCAGTGTCTGATCACCTCTAGCTCAATATCTGACCACCACTGATCCGGTGCTTAATCACCAATAACAAATTGTATATCCACTACTGATCCAGCATCTGACCACAGCTGACCCAGTGCCTGACCACCACTGACCCAGTGCCTGACCACCACTGACCCAGTGTCTGGCCACCACTGACTCAGTGTCTGGCCACCACTGACCCAGTGTCTGCCCACCACTGACCCTGCGTCTTACCACAACTGACCCAGTGTCTGACCACCACTGACCCAGTGTTTGCCCACCACTGACCCAGTGTCTGACCACCACTGGCCCAGTGTCTGACCACCAGTGTCTTTAGAGTTTGCCGCCAGGTGTCACGGTGGAAGCACGTCCGTTTGGAGCTCCAGGTTTCCAGATAAGTCGTTGCAGAACAGGGCAGTACACTAGTCTAAGGTGTGGATAGGTGATTAACAATTACTTCTCTGATTATATTGCATTAGTTTTTATCTGATAAGCACTTTCGTAGCACGCAAATTATACTATATCAACCTAACAAGGCTGCCGAGCGCCATCTTGTTTCTAGGCGTGGCCTCGTGGCTTCGATTTCTGTAGTGTAGAGGAATAAGTTTTGGTCTTTTTGGCGTTAAAGCTTAGGTTAGGATTTAAATAGTTAGCTTCAATTACGCTAGGTATATCTCCATATACCGGGTAATTGTAGAGGTATATGGGCTTCTTCATTTTTGGAGAATTTTAGTATTTAGGATTTTTTTTTCAGTTGGAGATATTACAAGTGTTTAGATATCATAAGTACATTAAAAAACATTAATACTTTCCAAACATACTTCATTTAGTTTTCTGGTGCATAGTGTGTTTGGTGTTTAAGTTTAAGATAGAGTTTAATTGGCACTAAGTTCGTGGTATTAATAAGTGCTGTGTGACTGTTCATTTTTCTGTATAGCCATAAGTGATATCAAAAGTGATATTCATATAGTTGTCTACTTGTCTAGAAGACAATTAGATTAGACATTTAATTTATTTTATTTAAAAAAAAAAAAAACAAACAAACAATAGTTTCATAGTTTCTGATTAGTGTGTTGGTATTCTTGAGGTACTTAGATAATTAACGGACAGTATAGGAGGTAGCGATTTATAGTGAATAATAGTTGGCTTTTTGTCGGTTGTTTAGCGAGTTAATTTGAATCTAAACCTAGGCATAAGCTACATCCTGTAGGATGGTTTCGACCAGGATGCAGGCACTAGAGGAAGAGATTAGGACAGGGTAAACAAGAAAAAGCAACAAGGGGTCACTCCGTAGCAGGGACATCATATGCCCAGGTGGTCGCAGGCCACCAGGTAGCTGAGGCCTCCCCTACTGTGGAGGTGGCTAGGATTTCTCGAGAGGGGAGTGTTAGTAGTGAACAGAGGAGGGGTAGTTATGACAGGTCACAGGAGGGGAAGTGGCATGATGTCAGGGGGTGGAGGAATTGGAGACGCGAGTCTAAGGAAAGGGTCAGTGAGTGGCATGTGGCAGGTGGTAGGAGCGGGAGGAAGCCTAGTCGAACGGCCCAGCGGGCAGGCATATCAACATCGAATAGGTTCCAGGCATTCGAGGACTGCCCCAGAATAGTATTAGTAAAGAGACAGTGCTGGTCGTGGGCGACTCTCGTGTGCGACATTTAGATCGGGCATTCAGTAAATGTAGGAGGGACAGGAAGTGCATCACCAGGCCTGGTGCCAAGGTGAAGGACCTGGTACCAGTGGTGGCACAGGTCACCAGTGATCACCAGTTTAGTACAGTTATAGTACAGGTAGGGGTAAATAACATAGGTCCTGCTAGGAGTGAGGAGCTTCTGCGGGACTACAGGGCCCTTCTGGCCATCCTGAAGGGTAGCAATAGTCATTGTAACTGCAATTTTGCCTAGGGCTGGAGCCTCCCTGGAGCCTGAGTGGAGCTCTAGGGCACTGGCAGCCAACGCCAGAGTAGGTAAGCTCTGCCATGAGTTAGGTTTCACCTTTGTAGGCGAGTGGTGCAGGTTTTATGCATCGCGGGACCTCTATCAGAGGGATGGCCTATTTATTTATTGGTTGGTTCACGACACACTTTATGCACATTCACGGCTAATGGCGCCGCCCACACTGTTTCGGTAGAGGGATGGCCTGCACTTCTCCGATAAGGGGGTCCATTTGTTGGGCAAAGCGCATGAGCATGCCCTTCAGGGAAACTAGGAAATAGGGTGGGGAGGGATGAAATTGCATTGCCAACCCATGAATATTCCAATAGTGTCAGCCAAGGCAATAGAACCTCAAAGTCAGCAAATAGGAACAGTAGTAGGTCAAGGAGGTAGAGTGATAGTTCATCTAGTGACAAAAGAACTCCTCAGCATGAAAAAGCCAAAGGTGGTTATGGAGCATTTGTTAAGTGTATGATGTTTAATGCTCAGAGTATCCGATCCAAATTTGATGAGTTCAAGTGTTATGTTGCTGAGGAGGAAGTAGATTTTGTTTTCATTATGGTGGCATGGGTCAGTGAAGGGTATTTTGGAGATAACTTGGAGGACTATGAGATCCAGGGATACAATATGTTTTCGTGCAATAGGGGTCCAGAAATGAAAGGGGGTGGTGTGATGCTCTCAGCTTATTCTGCTTATTTATATTCTATAAATAGCTTATTCAGTTCTCAAAAAGTAGCAGGTGGGGATAAAAATGTGTCTGTGGAGTCCATTTGGCTTGATGTCACTGTGGGAAAAGGCAACAGCAATACTCTGAGGATAGGAGCTTTCTACCGATGAGGAATCCTGCCACATTCTCAGCAACTGGAGCTTGATAAGGTGATTTGTGAGGAAATCAGTACCAACTTTCAGAGGAAGAGCCTTATTCTTGGTGACTTTAATTTAAAAGGATATGAAAATGTTGGTGTTGGCTCCCCACCATGCAAAATGTTTAGGAAATGCCTCGAAGAGGACCTGTCCTTACACCAGTTTGTATCGGAACCTACCAGGCATGGCCCATTCTTGAACCTTGTATTCTCGGATTTAAGTGACTTGGTTAACTGTAGGAGAAACTCTGAAAAGAAGTGACCATAACATAGTTGGATTCAAGGCACATATAGGGGAGATTATTAAGGATAATTTGGTAAAGGTTCCAAATTTCAACAGAGCAGACTGGCTGCATGAGAGCGGCTTTAAGTGCCATCAGATGGGAAGAATAATTCTCCAATTTAAATACCTGTGAAATGTGGGAAAAGTTTAAATCTTACTTGAAGGAAATTCAGATTAGACATGTCCCCCAAAAGCACAAGACTTGATAAAATCAATTAAGGCTCACAAAACTGCATTTATATTCTTTAAAGAAGCTTCAAATGTCGTTAATCTAAAGGCGCATCGAAAACCTAGAGACACTGTGAAGCAAAACACCAGAGCAGCAAAGCGAGCAAAAGAACTGGATTTAGCTAGGAACTGTAATGGGGACAGTAAAACGTTCTTTAGTTTCTACAAGCTGAGTAAAGTTTCTAGCACAATTGGTCCACTGGAAGTAAATGGGACTACATTGGGTGAGGATAGTGGGATGGTTGAGGAGCTGAGCAAGCAGTTTAAATAAGTGCATTTTAAATAAGCAGTTTAAATCAATTTAAATAAATCACGCGGCAACAAGCCCATGCTTAGCTGGGTGGAGTTGTGGGAGGAGCCAAAAGTTAAAAAACAAAAACAAATCAGGAGTGCTCACCACCACAAACCAGCTGCTAGCATTATGGTTTAGACCCTAATTTCTTGTTGGGATGGATCCAGGGTCAGTCATATGCCACCTTTGGATATGACTACTAACAGCATTCTTTATTATTAGTCTTACTGCTCTAATACCCGATGCTTTGTATGCTTATTTATATGTTTTCCATCCCTTAGCTGGGAGTGCCGCAACTTTACTGTTTATTTTATGGTGTTAACGTAAGGTGCTTGCAGTCGTTGGGTAAGGGGAGGTGGCGCTCCTGGTCACCTGATCTTGGGTGGCGGACATTAAAAAATCATTTAAAGTAAATTTTTTTTTAAACGTGTTTACATTGGAGGACATGACCAATCTGCCGACCGTACACCATGGTTCAGTGACATGTGATCTGATAACTAATGTTGATTTCATTGATAGTGATGTTGTTTACAATCATATCAGGAAAATAAAGGTAAACAAGGCAGCAGGATCGGATGAAATTTATGCTAGGGTATTGCGGGAAGCTGAAAAGGAACTGGCATTTCCACTTAGCACAATATTTTGTAGATCAGTTTCACAAAATGAAATTTCAACCGATTGGAAAAGGGCAAATGTAGTTCCTATTTTCAAGAAAGGAGAAAGAGGGAAAGTTGAAAACCATAGGCAGGTAAGTCTCACACCTAGTCTGCAAGGTATTCGAATCAATTATCAAGGATAGAATAGTTCGTTATCTGGTAGGAAACAGGTTGATTCAAGATACTCAACATGGGTTTAGGAAAGGTCGGTCGTGTCTCACAAATCTCTTGGACTTTTTTGAACTTCGCCACAGAACAATTTGAACAGGGAAATCAGGTTGATGTAGCATATCTTGACTTTAGTAAGGCCTTTGACAAGGTACCCCATAAACGGTTAATGATAGAGCTTCAGGCCTACGGTATTGCAGGTAGCATCTTAAAATGGATAGAGTTGTGGCTTTCATATAGACAGCTTGGTGATGCTAAATGGTACAGTCATCATGGCAAAATGTTCTTAGTGGAGTCCCCCAGGGGTCAGTACTGGGGCCACCACTCTTCATTATATTTGTAAATAACATTGAAAGTGGCCTAAGCAGTAAAGTTTTGAAATTTGCGGATGATTTGAAGGTCTTTAGGGCAATAACAGGTCAAGGTGAGCATAGCTCGCTGCAAAAGACAGACGAACTTGTGAGGTGGTCCGAAGAATGGCAAATGAAATTTAATTTTGATAAGTGCAAAATCATGCATGTAGGTAAGCAGCATATGAAGGGCCCATACTTGATGGGTGGCCAAGTTCTATCAGTGACTCAACAAGAAAAGGATTTAGGTGTTATTCTAAACACAAAATTGGGGCATCAGAACAGACCAAGGAAGCCAGGAAGAAGGCACTGAGAATGCTCGTGGCAATAAATAGGAATGTATCATACAGAAGTGAGGAAGTCATCAGGAAGCTTTACTGTGCATATGTCAGGCCACATTTGGAATACTGCATCCAAGCTTGGTCTCCTAGCTATGAAGAAGATCGTTGGCTTTTAGAGAGAGTACAAAAGAGGGCTACAAAAATGGTTAATGGCATTAGCAACCTGGCATATGAGGAAAGATTGAAGAAATTGAATATGTTTTCACTTAGATATAGAACGCTGAGAGGAGATCTCATCGAGGTCTTTCAATTTATCCATGGTCTGGAGAGGGGATATCTTGAGGAAATGTTTGAATTTAACAGAACTGATGCAATTAGAGGTCATAAATTCAAAATTACAGTTAACCACAGCAGAACAAGGTTAAGGCAGACTTTCTTCACCAACAGGGTAGTAGAACACTGGAACCAGCTGCCAGAAAACATTGTCAGTAGCAGCACATTGAACATCTTTAAAAACAGCATAGACAATCATTATAAGAATAGAGGGCTTGCTTTTCAGTATTACAGGGAGGGCTGATTGACAGATTTGGTGGGCAACTGGTTCAGTGTACAGAGTGCAACCAAAAAGGTGGCTCATAGTTGCAATAACCTTTCATGTCTTTATGTCTTTACCACTGACCCACCTGCTCCACGTTGGCCGGTATGCGCAGCTCGGAGAAGTGGTGCTCCAGTTCGGAACGGTGCTGCAACAGGTAGAGGTCGATGGTGGCCGACCCGCGACGCGGCCGGCGCCACGTGAGCAGCAGCGCCGCGTCCGGCCCGGCCGGCCGACAGACCACGCCCACCAACAGCGGAGCAGACGGCGCCGACACGTCAGTGGTAACGTGCGTGCTCGCCGACTCGCGAGCCTCGAACTTCTCCGTGAACGCCTTCACCAAGATGTTGTAGTTGGAGTTTGGCACTGCGGTGAGCAGTGGTGAGAAGCGGCGAGCAATGGTGACGTTCGGTGTGTGGCGGACATGTCGTCTTCTGTCGCCATACAGCAGTGCTAAATTGTTCGGGAAATGGGGTGGAATATACCACTTATTGAACACTCGATCGACATCCTTCTCCAAAAAGTATCGACATCCTGCTCCTTGATGAGTGCTTGATAAGTATTCAAGTCTCCTTTCTAACTGTATCTCACTTACAAGTATCAAGTCCATGCTTTCGATAAGGAATGGTAATACACGAATATTTCGCAACGCAATTTCAGGTAAAGGGATTATCTATAATGTGATTTGTCAAACACCGCAAGTTTACAGCATATGATTATTATCCCGAACATAGCTCTTCCTAAATTACGAATCTCAAACAAATAATACAGATGCAGTCATAAGTACTTGCACAATTGGCTCAAATTCGAGTATGAAAGATATTAAATGACACAAATTCCATGGCAAATTTCGGCATCCTGCTGTGCTCGTTTCGACATCTCACACCTAACGAAAAACCATTATTTTAACCCTGCCATAGTCACCCTACCGCACAACTCAGAATTGAAACAAAAATCATGCAATGATTCTTTGACCTAAGCAATGCTTACGCCTAGTTCTTCAGAAACTATCCACCCCATTGTGTTCCCATGGTCAGTCCATCAGCATCACATATTCGAAGGAAGGTACTGAATCCACTGCCATGCAGACCTGTCATTAGCACAATTCCTCATTTACAAGCATTATCTTATAGCATAATAATACAAGCATAATATACTTCCTAGCACCAAACCTACTCCATAGATCTGAATCCCCAACATGTTATCCACTGAACAAAAGGGCACCAGTTATGTACAAAATTGGAAATATGGCCATGTCATCCAGAACATTTTATTCTCAAGGAAATTATTGACTCTCTCTCTCTCTCTCTCTCTCGGTGAAAAGATGTACCCATTGAGCTATTCGAAAATGACTGCACTCATTGTTGTTTCATAAGCATGCTCAAAATTTACTGAAAAGAAAAGGGGTTTGGGTCAAAAAGAAAAGAAGAAGAAAATTATCCTTTTCAGCCTGGAATCCCGATTTAGAATTCCAAACCATAAACATACAGTCATGCACAGTACCAAATAGTCATGCACGGTACCATACAGTCATTCATGGTGCCATACAGTCTTGCACGGTACCATACAGCCATGCACGGTGCCATATGGTCATGCACGATACCATAGTCATGCACAGTACCATACAGTCACGCACGGTACCATACAATCATGCGCAGTACCATACATTCATGCACGGTGCCATACAGTCATGCACAGTGCCATACAGCCATGCACAGTACCATACAGTCATGCACAGTACCATACAGTCACACACGGTGCCATACAGCCATGCACAGTACCATACAGTCACGCACGGTACCATACAGTCATGCACGGTGCCATACAGTCATGCACGGTGCCATACAGTCATGCATGGTAAAATAGTGATGCATGGCGCAATCCAGTCATGCATGGCGCCATACAGTCATGCATGGTGTCATACAGTCATGCATGGTGTTATACAGCCATGCATGGTGTCATACAGTCATGCAAAGTGCTGGTATACTGGGATGGTGTGGCGAGTGTTGCGATAACTGTAACGACCCAATGATTCTTTATGGAGTCAGGACTCCACAGGGCTACCTGCTTGTATGCTTAAGCTGAGTCACTTTTAACATGCTCACTTGTGTAACACATTTGAGTGGACCAAATGGGCCTATGAGATTATATAATTTATAAAGCATACAAGCCCAAATTGAGGTCATGTGAACATAAAATGTGCTCGTAATCAGGGTTGGACTTGCGCTTTGTAATCCTGGATGTGGAAAACAAAATATTTGGGCAATTGAAAACAGAGAGGATATTTTTCTTCAAATATATGGCAACAGAACCTCAGCTTATGCTATTCATTGAATACTGAACAATTTAGCACATAACAGTTCATTGTTAAACAGGATCATTCAATTTCCAGAAAGGAAATTCAAGGTGATTTCCTGAAGAGATATAATTTTCTGGACGTCAAAAAGCCAGCAACAACATATTTGTCAAAACATGCTTGTCATGCAGGCCATTTTTTCAGCAGGGAAGTTTTAGACCAATTAAGCAACAGCTCAGAACACATATACCCAACATTGGCACTCACCCAGATTTTGTAGCGTGTACTGCATTCGGTCCATGGGGAACCTGACCGAGGTGGCATTGGTGAAGTTACCGAAGGTGAAGTATATGCGGTAGCCCTTGATGATGCCGTTCGGGTTTGTCGGTGGGAACCAAGAGATGGTGACCGTAGTGTCTGTCACGTTCACCACAGAGATGTTGCGCGGCGCGTCCGGCACTGCAAACAACGTTAATGGTTAACAACGTCATCATGCAGAAGGTAGATCCTAAGTTACTTACTTTCTTGTTCCACTTCTTCCAAGACTTTTAGATCCTTCCTTCATTTCTTCTTGCTATATGGCAAGAATTAAAATAATGTCTCCTGCAAGATATTTGTCGGGTGACTGCTGGGGTCTGGCAATACATCTGGCAGAAGCAGAAGAGCTGCAGCAGCTGGATTTGTAAAATATTGTAATAGAGGGGTGACACTTGTAATTAGTTTGTTTAACGATGCATCCAAATGCTGGGGCATGCACGGGTGGATTTGTGCTTGAGGGCACGTCGACTGCGTTGATCACCTTGCGCCCATGCTGTAGGATGTAGCGTACCTTGCGCCCATGCTGTAGGATGTAGCGTCGCCAACCTCTCACGCTCATTGGTCGCGGGTGGATTCAGTAATCCCGCCGATTATGGGATTCAAACCCACAATCTTATGACGAAGAGTCTGACTCTCTACCAACTGCGTTACCATGTTCCCACAATAGATGGGTGTGTGCAGGATAAGTCTGATGGTAAGATGTGAGTGCTGTCTCTTTGTCAGCAGGATGAACGATTGCTTTTTGCTTCATAATTCATAACAAGTTCCCATCCAAAATCAAGCAGCTACCATTGCTGATACTATCACCTTGTGAAGCCTTCACTGCCACCAGCCATGCACTCATATCAAATTGAACAGAATGCCACACAAACTGTTTTCCTTCATTGTGTTCCTTAGGCTCAGCCTGTGTCTCTAGAAACTATAAACTAGCTTTGGGTTAATTCAATTGAAAAAAGTGAGACTTCAGTGGCAATCTTCAGAGCCACCCACAGTAACTCATTTGCATGAGGTGTATTAGTGTTGTTCTGGTCTGAAATATGGCTATTGACAAATTGTTGTGACATTATTTTAATGGGGCATTATTACTTTCAGAGCACCCAAACATACAAAGAATGTTTCAGCATAAACATGAGACTGGCAAACTTTGGTGACAGAGGGTGTGGTGACCAAGCTGATGAGTGGTAAGGTAGGGCTGAGCTCTTATTCTATTTTTTGGGGGGTGGGAGTTGTGATGCCATTACCTAGTCATGCACAGCCAGTAACAGGCAAGCATGCTAATATGATGTAGCTCCTTAATCAATTACACTGGTCTGCATCATTTATAAGGTCAAGGGTGTCTCAGCTGTTTTTAGGTCAGTTTTCATGCTGATTCCGCAAATGGCATCCGTTTTGCTCGATTAGCTCGATTTTTTAAAATACGCTATTTCACTCATATGAACCAAAACATTGCTCTGACTGGTTTACTAGTAAATCCGACAGAAGCATAAATAAAGGTTTAAACTCCAAACAGGTGGACCATAAGTGTATTCAGAGTGCATCCCAACAGTACACACAACTGCGGAATAAATGACATTTTCAGGGACTTCAGACTGTGTTGAGCGGATGGGACATCCCTCTTCAGGCACCAACAGCAGTCCGCCAGAAAGTTCACATCCCACCGACCTTGGTAGCATTCTTCCATCACCCGTATGCCTTTGTGGAAGCGTTCTCCCTGCTATTCACTGTAATCTCCACCGTTCTCTGTGAAATAATATAGATTGGACCTAAGGAAGTGCATTTTTACCGACATTCGAGCACCAAGTTGCTGAAAACTGTCTATCAGCTCATCGACGACCTTCACGTAATCCGCACTTCTGTGATTACCCAGGAAGTTGGTGATGATTGACTTCAAGGCCAGACATGCAGAGAGCTCAAACTGTTCCAGACATCCTTCGAATCGAGTATCCTTCATGAGCTCCCTTATCTGAGGACCGTCGAACACACCAGCCTTCAGCTTCTCTCTGCTCACATGAGGAAATTTCTGTCCCAAGAATGCAAATCCTCGTCCTTCTTTATCCAGTGCTTTCACAAAATTTTTCATCAAACCAAGATTGATTATTTGGGCTTAAGGGCGCATCAACTGCTACTGGTTATGTAGCGCCCATTGATATGGAGTGGTGGAAGTAGGATTGTCTTTGGTTCAACCAGGAGGCGTGGCTGTACGTTGTGGGAGCCAGGCTCAAGTGCATGCCTGGATGGCCAGTCACGTTGTACATAGTGCTGTTTGTCAGCCCGACTGTCCCAGAGGCATAGAAAGCATGGATATTTCGTGTAGCCGCCCTGCAGCCCAAGGACGAGACCTACTACCTTGAGGTCACCACAGATCAGCCAACCATGCTCTTTGTAGTTCAAAGCAGACAACAAAAGTTCCATGCTTTTTTGCGTTTCCCTCAGTTGCACGGAGTGTCCAACAGGAATCGACGCGAACTTATTGCCGTTGTTCAGAAGAATTGCCTTCAGGCTCCTACTCGAGGAGTCTATGAACAGCCTCCATTCTGCCGCGTTGTACTCTGTACCCATTGCTTTTACTCGGCCTGCGTCCAAATTCTAACTTCTCTCCGCTACTGATATATCATACTGCAGTATGCATACTGATACATCAGTGAGTTGTTATCTTTGACATAGTGTGAAAACTTGAGCTAATCGAGAAAAATGGATAGTATTTTCGGATTCAGTACACGAAACTTGCATTCGAACAGCTGAGAAACTCCGGACCTTTTGAAGAAGAAATACATTTTCAACGCAGGCCAGTGTTATCAACTGGAAATGGGAACCTCGAATTTAATGAGCTTGGAAGACAGGAAAAGGCCACCAGGGGTCGCACAAGATAAACTTGTTCTGAAAAAATGAACTCCAGCTCCAAAGCAGGAAGTTCTCTGATGTTGAATCTGGGAAGCAACCTTTGCATTCTGCAGGAGTGACGTGTAATCACACTCACATATTGCACAATTGAACACAATCTACATGCTCTTTCTACTGACCTTCTTACTGTACTTGCTAGATTCTGTACTTTTGGCATTTAGCGAATTCAAAGAGTTCAAAAAGATGCTTGGCATGTTTGAAGCATGAGTAAGTGCCTGTATGTGGTCATTTCAGCTGGCTAGTTATTGATTGGATAGCTTACAACATACTCTATGCACAATCGCAGCTGATTGTGCCACCCTTTGTTTTCCCAGTTGGCCACATGATTGGGAAATGTCCAGAATGATGCAAGTGTGGATCCAGGGGCCTTGGTCTCCAAAACTAAACACCTTAGCCACTTGGGCACCCCACCCTTTCAACCAACTAGTGGTTCTGAGACGAAACCTTATCAATTATCCACCAGTCTACTGAAAATGTGAAGTGGAATTTTGCCATTGACAATAAATCAATAGCAGGGTGCATCTGGATGGATGCTTAGGTATAACTGGATGCAGTTTGTTGCCAGCCTGGATACAAAGTTGTCCTGAAATATATTTGACCCTTCTAGCTTTACAATAGTATCCCAGTATGTATGGCATTAATACATTTGACATTCTCTTAAGTTCTGATCAATTAAATCCATCCATATGTTTAACTGTATTAAACCCTAAGGAATAACTACTGTATTTTTTATTCCCACACTGATGTAGCACTTTGAGAAGAAAGAAATGTAGACATTTTTTTGAACCCCCAAAGAACAACATAACAAATATATAGATAAGAATGAAGGTTATGTTCTACAGTACTAGTTGTGATATATTATATCACAAATCCCCTCTGTACACTATTACCACATTTTGTTCATGGGGGGTAGGGGATAGG
The DNA here is from genome assembly GCA_034440575.1 of Imbricaverruca yamaguchii. Classification (NCBI taxonomy): domain Eukaryota; kingdom Metazoa; phylum Arthropoda; class Thecostraca; family Neoverrucidae; genus Imbricaverruca; species Imbricaverruca yamaguchii. The sequence goes on from JAOTOL010001017.1 coordinate 189,838, forward strand.
GTGACATTCAATAATTAAAAAAAATATCCCAAAAGCTTCTCGATATCTTGCATATGTTATGGTTTTGAATACTATATAGCATCTTCTGTATATGTTGTCTTGCATATTATATATTGTCTTCTTTATATGCCATAGATGTATTATATTGTTAGGTTCATTTGGGCCTTCCTATTCCAGCATGGGTTTTTCTTCTGGCAATATTGAGTACCTACAAAAGAGTATTTAGCTTAAAGATGCAAGAGTGAAAATGTCTTCACTGCATGGTAGTCATAAAGACAAAGACATAAAAGATTATTGCAACTATGAGCCACAAGGGCCCTTCTTGGTTGCACTCTGTACACTGAACCAGTTGCCGATCAGCCATCAGCCCTCCCTGTAATACTGAAAAGCAAGCCCTCTGTTCTTATGATTGTCTATGCTGTTTTTAAAGATGTTCAATGTGCTGCTACTGACAATGCTTTCTGGCAGCTGGTTCCAGTGTTCCACTACCCTGTTGGTGAAGAAAGTCTGGCTTAACCTTGTTCTGCTGTGGTTAACTTTAATTTTGAATTTATGACCTCTAATTACATCATTTCCGTTCAATTCAAACATTTCCCCAAGATATCCCCTCTCCAGACCATGGACAAATTTAAAGACCTTGATGAGATCTCTCAGCCCTCTATATCTAAGTGAGAACATATTCAATTTTTCTTTCCTCATATGCAAGGTTGCTTCTACCATTAACCATTTTTGTAGCCCTCCTTTGTACTCTCTCTAAAAGCCAACAATCTTTTTCATAGCTAGAAGACCAAGCTTGGATGCAGTATTCCAAATGTGGCCTGACATATGCACAGTAAAGCTTCCTGATGACTTCCTCATTTCTGTATGATACATTCCTATTTATTGCTCCGAGCATTCTCAGTGCCTTCTTCTTGGCTTCCTTGGTCTGTTCTGATGCCCCAATTTTGTCTTTAGAATAATACCTAAATTCTTCTCCTGTTGAGTCACTGATAGGACTTGACTACCCATCAAGTATGGAGCCTTCATATGCTGCTTATCTACTTGCATTATTTTGCACTTATCAAAATTAAATTGCATTTGTCATTCTTCGGACCACTTCACAAGTTTGTCTAAGTCTTTTTGCAGCGAGATATGCTCACCTTGACCTGTTATTGCCCTAAAGACCTTCATATCATCTGCAAATTTCACAACTTTACTTCTTAGGGCACTTTCAATGTTATTTACAAATATAATGAACAGTAGTGGCCCCAGTACTGACCCCTGAGGGACTCCACTAAGACCATTTTTCCATGATGACTTTGTACCATTTAGCATCACTTTTTGCTGTCTATCTGAAAGCCACAACCCTATCCACTTTAAGATGCTACCTGCAATACCATGGGACCATGGGACTGAAGCTGAAGTACCTTGCAGACTAAGGATGTGAGACTTACTGGCCTATAGTTTTCAACTTTTTCTCTTTCTCCTTTCTTGAAAATAGGAACTACATTTGCCCTTTTCAAATTGGTTGGAATTTCATTTTGTGAAACTGATCTACAAAATATTATACTAAGTGGAAATGCCAGTTCCTTTTCAGTTACCCGCAACACCCTAGCATAAATTTCATCAGGTCCTGCTGCCTTGTTTGGCTTTATTTTCCTAATATGATTGTAAACAACATCAATATCAATGAAATCAACATCATTTATCAGATCACATGTTGCTGAACTATGGTGTACGGCCAGCAGATTGGTCATATCTTCCAATGTAAACAATGATTTAAACTGCTTGCCCAGCTCCTCAACCATCTCACTATCCTCACCCAATGTAGTCCAACTTTCACAACTTTACTGCTTAGGCCACTTTCAATGTTATTTACAAATATAGTGAACAGTAGTGGCCCCAGTACTGACCCCCTGGGGACTCCAATAAGAACATTTTGTAATGATGACTTTGTACCATTTAGCATCACTCTTTGTTGTCTATCTGAAAGCCACAACTCTATCCATTTTAAGATGCTACCTGCAATACCATGGGCCTGAAGCTGTATCATTAACCGTTTATGGGTACCTTGTCAAAGGCCTTACTAAAGTCAAGATATGCTACGTCAACCTGATTTCCCTGATCAAATTGTTCTGTGGCGAAGTTAAAAAAGTTCAAGAGATTTGTGAGGCATGATCGCCCTTTCAAAAACCCATGTTGAGTATCTTGAATAAAACTGCTTCCTTCCAGATAACAAACTATTCTATCCTTGATGATTGCTTCGAGTACCTTGCAGACTAGGAATTTGATACTTACTGGCCTATGGTTTTCAACTTTCCCTCTTCCTCCTTTCTTGAACATAAGAATTACATTTGCCCTTTTCCAATCTGTTGGAATTTCATTTTGTAAAACAGATCTGCAAAATATTATAATAAGTGGAAATGCCAGTTCCTTTTCAGCTTCCCGCAATACCCTAGCATAAATTTCATCAGGTCCTGCTGCCTTGTTTGGCTTTATTTTCCTAATATGATTGAAAACAACATCATTATCAATGAAATCAACATCATTTATCCCGATCACATGTCGCTGAACTATGGTGTACGGTCGGCAGATTGGTCATATCTTCCAATGTAAACGCTGATTTAAACTGCTTGCTCAGCTCCTCAACCATCTCACTATCCTCACCAAATGTAGTCCCATTTACTTCCAGTGGACCAATTGTGCTAGAAACTTTACTCAGCTTGTAGAAACTACAAAACCTTTTTGCAGTTCCCATTATAGTTCCAAGCCAAATCCAGTTCTTTTGCTCGCTTTGCTGCTCTGGTTTTGTGCATCACAGTGTCCCTAGCTTTTCGATACGCCTTTAGATTTACGATATTTGAAGCTTCCTTAAGCACTCTAAATGCAGCCTTCTTAGCCTTAATTGCTTTTATCAAGTCTGGTGTAAGCCATGCTAGCTTTCCTATCCTTCTTTTGCGTCTTTGCTTTTGGGAGACAAATGTCTGATCTGAATTTCCTTCAAGTAAGATTTGAACTTTTCACACATTTCACAGGCATTTTAATTGGAGAATTCTTCTTCCCGTCTGATGGCACTTAAAGCCGCTCTCATACAGTCAACGTCTGCTCTGTTGAAATTTGGAATCTTTACCAAATTATCCTTAATAATTTCCCCTAAATGTGCCTTGAATCTAACTATGTTATGGTCACTTCTTTCCAGAGTTTCTACAACAGTCAAGTCTTGAACCAAGTCACTTAAATCCAAGAATACAAGGTCCAAGAATGAGCCATGCCTGGTAGGTTCCGATACAAACTGGTGTAAGAACAGGTCCTCTTCAAGGCATTTCCTAAACATTTTGCATGATGGAAGCCAACACCAGCATTTTCATATCCTTTTAGATTAAAGTCACCAAGAATAAGGCACTTCCTCTTAAAGTTTCTACTGATTTCCTTACAAATCACCTTGTCAAGCTCCAGTTGCTGAGAATGTGGCAGGGTTCCTGATCGGTAGAAAGTTCCTATCCTCAGAGTATTGCTGTTGCCTTTTCCCACAGTGACATCAAGCCAAATGGACTCCACAGACACATTTTTATCCCCAGCTGCTACTTTTTGAGAACTGAATAAGCTATTCATATAGAGCATTACACCACCCCCTTCCATTGCTGGACCCCTATTGCACGAAAACATATTGTATCCCTGGATCTCATAGTCCTGTAAGTTATCTCCAAAATACCCTTCACTAACCCATGCCTCCGTAATGCAAACAAAATATGGTTCCTCCTCAGCAACATAACACTTGAACTCATCAAATTTGGACCGGATACTCTGAGCATTAAACATCATACACTTAACAAATGCTCCATAACCACCTTTGGCTTTTTCATGCTGAGGAGTTCTTTTGTCACTAGATGAACAATTTCATCCCTCCCCATCCAATTTCTTAGTTTCCCTGAAGGACATGCTCATACACTTTGCCTAACACATGGACCCCATTCTCAGAGCTCAGGCCATCCCTCTGATAGAGGTCCCACGATGCATAAAACCTGCACCACTCATCTACGAAGGTGAAACCTAGCTCATGGCAGAGCTTACCTACCCTGGCGTTGGCTGCCAGTGCCCTAAAGCTCCACTCAGGGGAGGCTCTAGCCCTAGGCAAAATTGCTGTTACAATGCCTCTACTGTTACCCTTTAAGGTGGCCAGAAGGGCCCTGTAGTCCTGCAGAAACTCCTCACTCCTAGCAGGACCTATGTTATTTACCCCTACATGCATTATAACTGTACTAAACTGGTGATCACTGGTGACCTGTGCCACCACTGGTACCAGGTCCTTCACCTTGGCACCAGGCCTGGGGATGCACCTCCTGTCCCTCCTACCTTTACAGAATACCCGATCTAAATGTCGCACATGAGTTGCCTACGACCAGCACTGACTCCTTACTATTACTATCCTGGGGGCAGTCCTCCAATGCCTGGAACCTATTCGATGTTAATATGCCTGCCAGCTGGGCCGTCATGACCCAGTCTTTGTCTGAGGCCCAACAGAGGACTCCAATATCCCCTACAACTGGGACAATCTTGGTGAGGTATGCAAAATGCCACTGGCTTCTACAACACAAAACCTAATAGATAACAACAGTTTCTCTAGTACAGATGATGAGTGACAGCAGTTTCATCCCAACTGAAAAAAAAGATTGCATGCGATGAAAATGAATGGCCACACCATCATAATTCCATTTGGAACATTCTCTGACACATTTTTTGCTAAATACTTGATCAGTTTCAAAGTGCAAATTGACTGCAAGCTTCCACCTCATCTCTCTCACACAACACCCTGAATCAAGTCAAATGGGCTAAACAATCAAGTTAAACATCTATTTATATGTGGTATTATTGCAAGGGTATTAAGTATCATTAAAGGTATTAATAGTAAGGTAACCATATGATAAGCCTTACACATTTTATCTCCATGAAGCATGCAAAGGGGGTAGGTTTTGTTAAGTTAGATTAGGCTAGGGTTTTGTTGCAAGTGATCATAAAATTATAAAATTATGGAATATAAAAATCGTCAAAAATGGTTTAGGTTAGCTTAGGTTAGATTATTTGAACATTTTTTAAATACAATAAATATTGATAAATTTATCTTCAAAAGTTGTTTTCATGCATGGAAGATTAGGCTAGGCTTTGGTGTATCATTTCTTATATGTCAAACATTACTTTTTATGCCATACTACCCAACTTAAAGCATTTTGGGGGAGTCATTTGTGCTCCAAACTGAAAAGAACTCAGAAGAAATAACTGGCCATATCATGTTCACTACATTCATAAACATTGCATTAGAAAATGAAATTCCAGGATATCATAAATGACCTTCAACCACAAATTGAAGATTTGTGGTTTAAGGTGGTTTATGGTTGAACCATAAATTTGTATGTACCCATTGTACCAAGGGGGCATCCTCCATGGCCAACCAGACCTTCTCAAAGTTTACTAAGCAGGAGAAAGGATGCATGGACAAAGTAGAAACAGGACAGAAACAGATTTGGGAGAGTCTGCAGAGGCATATCATTCACTGAGATCTTTCCAAGATTTAAATAAACAGTATATAAATTTTAGTATTCACTCCCAGATTAAGTATGAATTGTCATTAATTCACAAACTATCTTCCAAGGAATTTAACTCTTACATACAACATCAGCAAATCGGCAAAACATCCCTTGGGCCATTGAGGGGGAAATATGGAATCACAAGTGACTGCCAGGAAATTGCTGAAATATTTGCAGGGGCTTTTTCTTCAGTATACTGCACAAGTAGACTACCAACCCCAGCCCCACACCAAACCACTGAAGCATTGCTGCAGAGCATCAATATTTCTGAAGCTGATGTGCAAAGTGGATGGGTCCTCCAGCATGGGCTCTGATTGAGTCCACCCTCAATTAATTGCATCCAGCCATGATGAGCTTGTAAAACCATTGCCCAGAATGTTTAGCTCATACCTTTCTACTGGAAGCCTTCCTGACAGTTATTATATTAGTTTAGATGACAGTAGATTATATTATGTCAGGTTAGGTTAGGCTAGTTTAGGTTAGGTTAGGTTAGGCTTTCCTAATTAATTTGTAATTTTCACATTATTTGTTGGAGGTCTTGAGGAAAGATGGGACGCAGCAGACACCGACTCGTCAATATAATTCAGTGTCTGCTCACTAATCAGAAAATGGTTTCAGTGTGTGTGGGTTGTGACACAGTCCCATACTACACAATTAAACTATATTTTTTGGATAAGAGGCAAGCTTACCTTTTTCTTAGACGCAGCATGGTTCTTCCAACCAGAGTTCACTGTCCTAAATGTGCCAAAGCCTGCAGGTTTCAGCAGTGAACTCATTAAGGTAGGCAAACCACTTGCAGCATTAGCAAATTGAAGCATCAGTGCCATACCTATGACATCATCACACTACTGCTGTGACTATGACATCATCATTGCAATTGAAAAGGAAGCATTTCCAGAGAAAATGAATGGTCGCGTCTTCTGAATCACATTCATAAACATGGTATCCCGAAAAGAACTCTCACAAATCCCAAAACACCTTTTAAGACAAATTCCTGGTTGACCTTTTGAAGAAAAAAATTCCTTTTAAAAAAAATTGTTTTCCAACCTGAAACCAAAGCAAGCCATAAACTAGCCTAACCCTTAATGCCAATGGAACACATTTGATTGAGTGTGCCACCATATGCCAATTGAACAAATAATGTTGAATGATGTGATAGCTAGCTTGCACAGCTCAGCTTGGTAGCACTGTTAGCAACTATTACATGTTTCACATATTTTTTACTTTGCCATGAAGACTCGCAAGAAAAATAGTTTGATAAGCATGTGAAGTGGTCAAAAAGTGGCAAATGAAATGTAACTTGAATTAGTGAGACCATGCATGTACGTAGACAGCATACCAGGGATGCATACTTGATGGGTGACCAATTACGAGTTGTGACTGAGTAAACAAAGGATTTGGGTGTTGTTGCAGAATATGCCAGACATAAAGACCCAACACAGAAGTGCAACATTGAACCACAGGGGCTCTTCCTGGTTGATTTTTATGGATATCATCATCTAGTTGCCCATTCTGAACCACAAGTCCCAACATGCAAAACCATGAGACTGCAGATGAAACAGATGGGTTAACTTTGCAGCCTACCTTGGAACATGAACTTACATGTTGACAGAGTGAGGATCAAAATTAGCATGTACATATTTCAATATGCTTGTCATGCGTTTGGCTCTGAAAATTCAAATGAATTGGGATTTACAGCAATGGAAAGTATGAATATGTTTTTTCACCATAATGCATAACCTAGCAGTGCTAAGTTGTGTTTGGAGTATCAAAAATTTGTGAAGGGTATTTCATTGCTTACAATAGGCACTTATAACTCACTGGGCCAATGATTTTCTGCATGGCTATGTTCTTCAGAGATACTTGCAAGATTTTGTCAGGGCTGCATGTACAACCACAAAATATTACTTCCCACCTTTCCATCCTGGGTGAACAAGCATGTTTTTTTCAGTGCCAATGAAACACAAACACAACACAACATTGCATACAATTCTGCCTGTGACTATGTTCCATTGCTACCTCTCTGCCACATGGTCAAGAAGTGTGCTAGGAAATGCAATATCCTATCCACAAGCAAATAAATGCTTCTCACTTGGTTTTAGACAGCCAACACAACTTCAAATATCTTGTGGCCACACAATCACGCCAACAGACTGTTAAATGCTGAATCAGTGTTGAAAAGATACACTAAATCAATTAATTGTATCCTGCCATGAGGAGCTTGTAAAACCATTGTTAAGACTTCTTAGATCATCCCTTTCTAATGGAAGTCTTCCTGACAGTTTGAAAACTCCACAAGTAATCCTAATCTTTAAAAGGGCTTCAGGCATGATCCACTAAATTGTTGCCCTGTGAGTCTTACTTTTTGTCCCATGCAAAATTCTTAAATGTATAATTGTTGAGAAGCTCACAGAATATCTGGAGGTCCATCATTTGCTGGACCAAGGCAATTTGGCCTCCAGCATGGACGTTCCATAGAGGACCAGTTACTTCTAACATATGAGACTGTCTCTACCTGGCTAGATGAGGGATATATGGTGGATGTAATATTCTTTGATTTTTCAAAGGCGTTTAATGTTGTTAATCATTTCCTACTACTGACAAAATTGAGAGCTTTAGGGATCTCAGAGACAATCCTCACCTGGATCAAAAAATTTTATCTGTGGGAGGAAAATGCAAGTGCTTGTCTCTGGGTCTTCAAGCAAACCTAGGGATGTTCTGAGTGGAGTACCTCAAGGCTCTGTGCTAGGTCCTGTGCTATTTCTGATCTATGTGAACTATGTACCTCATGATATTCAGTCTCCATTCAAGGTTTCTGCGGATGACCTAAAGATACATACATGAAACTTAAGCACAAATCTGTCTCAGACCTACTGGCTGGCATTTCACAGGGTCAAAAAGATATAGATACTCTGGTTGGTACTGCCAAGTCATGGGGGCTAGCCAGGGATGCAGAGCCAGGACAATTTTGGACAGCTCTGGCCCCAGGCAAAATGTACAGGCTCTGGAACTCATCTCTGGGCGAGTGATGCTCGAGAATTTGGGAAGCCAACCAGGCGAGAGAACCAGGTGAGAATTCACCCTTTGTGCTAAGGTTGCCTAACTCAAACCCTATTTTCATGTATGTTGCTCACAACCTTAAAAGTAAGCATTTGTACAAAAATAAGTGGTCCCATCATCTTAGGAACATTCATAAACATTACATTTGAATGATAAATTCCAAGAATTCATAAAACACCTCAAAGCACAAATTTACCATGAAGTCTTACAGGATATCACATTCACACATTTTTTATCAGTAAAATGTTACCATTGGGTGCTGGTCTGTCCAGTTCATCACATTCCACATGTGACGGCAGTAAGACCATCAACGTGACGGAAAACGTCGCAGTAACCCATTTCCAGATAAAGTTGTCTTTGTTCTTGGCTCTTTTCTTCCCTTGGTCCATGCTCGGGTTTTGTCTTGATGTACGCTGCACACGAAATTCAACATAGACGTATTGATTTAAATATGCACGTCAGAAATATACCCATCGTAATCTAAACAGTTCGAACACCAGACCGACGAAACATGAATGGTTATGTCAGACACATCAGTGAATCTATCCAAGGCGATATATACGAGGTGGCGTCATCCCTACTGCGCAGCTTTCTGCGCAGGTCCTTATATGACGTCATCAGGGGTACCACTTAATACGCGCCAGGCCGCTAACACGCTGTCGAATATACACAGCGTATGCATAGTACGTAAGATAAAATGAGGATTTAATAGGTGCAGGTGCAAAACTTAGAGCGTCATAGTCCCGGAAGAGATCTCCAATACCTTTTATACACATGTTATACCCGGATGAACGTACAAAGCGAGGTAGGACAGGTCAAATATGGCAGAGTGTGGCATCTTACCGCGGCGAAATGCAGTGAGGACGTATCTGAAGTGTGGTCATCGCCATGATGGAATAAGATGGGGAGGGGGGTCGAGTCCCTTAATGTACATCAAATGTAGCATTGGGCTTATGGTGCTGCATGCCAAAATTAATTGACCGAAAGGCCTTTTAACCCCCTCTATATGCGGCAGTGCCTCTGATATAGGAGGCAAGGAAGGGGACAATCGTTTCTTTTTTAAGATCGACAGGACCATAGGGAGCATGTGAGAGGAAGACATTCCTTTTATGGGGCATCTGTGAACCTCCGTACCAGCTCAGTAACATGGGTGGAACTTCCAGAAAACTATTTGGGAGAGCAATGCCTGGAGGTAACAGGAAGGCCTATATATTGGGGGAGGTGGGCTCACGCCAGTCGTAAGCGGGGGTTGACCCATCCCAAAAGTATGTAAAATTTCACTCTAGTTCGGAGGTTACATTCGGCAGATGGACTGGAAAGCGGTCAGACATGGGGTGCTAAAAGCGGTCAGGCATGTATTGGCGGCATTCCCTACCAATGCGTTCAGGACTAGATCTGGATGATTCAAAACACTCCTACACGTCCGCGTAGTCGACCTAGTCGGCTTATGTGCTGAGACTTTGCATATCGTTCTTTCAAACCAATGATCATAGGCCTCATGAGCAACAATGAAATGGCATACGCCACACCTATTTCATAGCAGTACCAGAGCCGGTAGCAGTGTCAAGTGCCGCGAGGACGGGCGCAGCTTGTCTGCCCCTGGTCACAGCGGCAGCAGCAAAACACGCCAACAAAACGGCAGGATCGGGCGGCATGAAACCAATGCAAAGTGCCGCCAGAACGGGCAACACAGGAGGCGCCGCCAGTCCGCCCCTGGTCACGGTGGCAACAACAAACACGGTTACAAAGGGCAGAACCGAGCGACACTACACGACACACAGAAGAGACGGTGACACATGGCCGGCAGTGTGAGGGTGGACATCCTATCGCTGCCTGGTGACATGATGGCGGATCTGCCTAGATGCCTGCCCCCGCGCTCTGCCGAGCAGGGTACTTGCGCTACCAGCCAATGCGCACATGCAGCCTAACTCGAGTCAGCCTCCGTCTCACACAACTAGCCACACTCCTATCTTCGGCTGCCGGCTACTAATGACGCCCACCCCGGGTCTCACGATGCTGGTGTCGCCTGTGCAGGTTGAGTCCATGATGAAGCAGACATCAGAATTGAACTGGTTTGGCATCGCCCTCTATGTGGCATGCAGCGCCCGCCGCGACCGATGGTGATTAACCAAGGGCTGGACACAACGGCCAGGTGCGCCTCCGGTGCTTTAGACGTCGTACAGCCAAGCAATGTATTCACGCCTCATTTTGTAGGCGACGAAGCCGGTAACGACGGCAAGGCCGTCCTGCTCCAGTCCCAGTTTGCTGATGATGGTCGTGTTAAAATTCATGTGAATAGAAGTGGCATCAAACTAACTGAGCTGGTTCTTTATTTAGCTATACAAAGATAAGATATGAAGATAAGGTAAGCAGCATATGAAGGCTCCATATTTGATGACGGTGGCCAAGTTGTATCGGTGACTCAGCAGAAGGACTTTGGTGTTATTCTGAACACAAGATTGGACCATCAGAACAGACGAAAGAATCCAGGAAGAAGGCACTGAGAATGCTTGGGGCAATATATAGGAATGTATCATACATAAGTGAGGAAGTAATCAGGAAGCATTACTGTGCATGTCAGGTCACATTTGGAATACTGTGTCCAAGCTTTGGCTCCTAGTTACGAAAAAGATTGTTCGCTTCTAGAGAGTACAAAATATGGCTACAAAAATGGTTAATGACATAAGCAACCTGGCATATGAGGAAAGATTGAAGAAATTGAACATGTTTTCACATAGATATAGAAAGTTGAGAGGAGCACTCATTGAGGTCTTTAAATTTGTTCATGGTCAGGAGGATGGATATATTAGGCAAATATTTGAATCTAACAGAAATTATGCACTTGAAGGTCATCAATTCAAAATTAAAGTTAACTACAGCAGGACAAGGTTAAGACAGTCTTTCTTCACCAACAGGGTAATAGAACACTGGAACCAGATGCCAAAAACCATTGTCAGTAGCAGCACATTGAACATCATTAAAAACACCATAGGCAATTATTAGAAGAATAGAGAGCTTGATTTTCAGTATTCCAGGGAGGGCTGATCGACGGATTTGGTGGGCAACTGGTTGAGTGTTCAGAGTGCAACCAAGAAGGGCCCTTGTGGCTCATAGTCACACTGATCTTTTGTGTCTTGATGTCTAAGATGCTCCAAAATGTAGCTAGCATTCCAGACAAGCATGATGCAACACTCCATACCATACAGATCTGATAGGCATGCTAATTCATGGAATGACACCAGAGAAGACAGGTGTTGACACTGACATTATTTTCAGCTGCATCCGTGCCTAGGATCATAATCATCAGAGGTAAAGTGGTTGGAACAAATGGATGGGCTGGTTGGATGAACTCCATCAGATCCTTTTCACTGTCAACCAGGTGTAATATGCATTTTCATCTCTTGGAAACATGAGCATGTTGGTTGACAATCTATTATTTCCATATCTTTCTGCTAGATTATAAAGACACACCACAACAGAACACTATAAAATAATACTAAAACGCACGTACATCGAACACGAACATAAAACACAAGCGTGCTGACAGACATAAAGCCAAGCACAAAACAACCTACGAGGAGCTATGTAAACAACTGCGCTATTTATGACTCAATTGCGCCATCTAAGAATTTGAGAAAACGAGTGCTCCTAAAACGCTGCATTCGTGATGGTCGTCGCCTAATTCGCAGCCTAACTGAGAATGACAAAATAACAGTTCAACACGATTCCAAAAGCACAGACGTGATATTATAGGATTTAGAAAGTGAGTTGAATTGAAAATATTTCCATTTTAAAATGCATGAAACCATTAAAACGGCCCAAAAGTGGTACCCCAGATGACGTCATTTGTACCATTCGAGCCGACACGCAGGAAGGCATGGGGATGACAGGGGCCAGGGATCTACCGAACGATGTGCATCTGAGAGGCATCGCCCAAGTTGTTGTCAACGCCGTTTGTCAAAGAGGCGCCATTTTACATGACGTTCCCAGAACTAGCCGCTCGCGATCACTAACTAGGCGATGTGTCCCTAGAAACCAGGGATGCGGAGCCGGAGCCGGAGCCGCCGGATATTTTACTCGGAGCCGGAGTCGGAGCCGGAGCCGTCAAAAGCAGGGCGGCTCCGACTCCGAAAGAGGTGTAAATTAAACAAAATTAGCAAACGTGAAATGAACACATTATACCTAGTAAGGTGTGGTATGATACGGTATGAAAACGCATTTTTAAAAGCCAAAATGTTTAAATACGAGCAACATGTAAAAATATCATCAAATAATGGTAAAATAACCAATAAACATTTTCTAGCCTCAGTAGTCAATGCAATAGTTCTATGTTTAGTTTAGTTAAGCTCTTTGTTTCCACCATCAACGGGTTGCTGTACCTTATTAGATATGGAGTCAAACGTTACAATTTACAACAATGGTGTTCCTTGGACCGTTCACGGGATGGGGAGTGTTGTTGATTCGAGTCTCCCCTCTTCTGATTGCCCCAATACGGCACGAAGTTTACGAGGGCATAACACCGAGAAATGATTTGGGAGGGGGCTGGTGCCTATTTAGAGATAGATACAGGGTTCATATGGGAAAGTTGCTTATAATTGTCTGAAGTTTGCGCCTCTGAGTGGTCGCGGCTAACTTTTTTTTAACATCCACCCTAGCTCTTACTTAATGGATCGATAACGTTTGAGATGTACGGAGCCGGAGCCGGAGACGGAGCCGCCGAAGCCGGTACATTTTGCCCGGAGCCGGAGCCGAAACCGGAGCCGGGGCCGGGATACTTTCCCGGAGCCGGAGTCGAAGCCAGAGCCGTCCAAAATTTTCCCGGCTCCGCATCCCTGCTAAAAACTATGCAAAATTCTTACAATACAAAAAACTATGCAAAATTTTCAATAGTTAGATGTTCAAAACATTCCAATACACAATGTTCGATAACTTGGAAAACATGCATATTCGTATATATCTGAAGACACCGATCAGGGGTGGCGATGTTTCAAAAACATTGGGGGGGGGGGGCGAAGTGCCAACGCACGACCCCCCACCCAACCAAAAACTCATCGGATTTCGCACACCATATTTTCAGTTCTCAGACATTCTGAGTTTTTATTCGACGATGTGCATGTTTATGTTTATTCAGCTTACTCACAAACGCGGAAAATCGTCCAATAACTGGTGAATTAACATAATTAAAAAAGCAGTGCACAGTACATGCCAACATAACTCTGAGTAATGGTATGCGACTACAGTTTCATACAGTGGGCTCGGATCTATCTTTACCGTCATCGTCACCCTCTTCCCCCTCACTCCGTACACCAACAAGCACACACTGAGTTAAACAAAATTGTTCAGCGATCAGATGCAGGCTAAAACACACCGGCCTTGATGGAGTATGGAGATGGAGTACGATGGGTGAAAGTATTTCCTTGGCGCCTAACATTAGGGAGGGGCGAAGCAAAAATTGTGATTGGGCGAGTTCAGGTTCGGGGAAGAGACAAAGCTTTCACAAAAGCGGAGACATCGAAAACAACGTCCTCTGATTAATCGTGTGCATTGATGCAGTCACCACACACGATAAACAAACTAAAATGCCCAATGGACCACAAGTATTAATCAAGTATTTCTGGCCGCGCCGTTGTTAGTACCTGTAACCATTACTCTTGTGGAAGTAAGGTCAATCTCGCTGCTGGGAGAATATGCTTTCCTGATGGCATCGATACCCATCGATCGAAATGTCCAACAAGAGCAGCGGTGTCTCAAGCAGATTGAATGGCTGTGACGACTGGGTAAACATTAATACATCGGTGACATGGGTACCTACTGATGGTAAGGTGAACCGTAGGATGCGAGGAAAGACAACTAATGCACAGAAGGCTGCTCGGAAACATACTGCAAAGGCGTAACTTATCCCACACCGTTTAGGGCCGTGAAGTACACACCGTCCACTGTGGCGGACCAGGGTCGCGAGTACACCTTCCACTGTGGTGGACCGGAGCTGCTGAGTGCACCGTCCATTGGGGCGGATCAGGGCCATCAGCAGGCCAAATTATATCATGCCATGGCAGTGGGGTACCTAGGACTTGCGATGGAGGTAGACAAACTGATTTGGAATGGTTACACCGACTCCTATTTTTGAAAATGTCCCTAGACCAGTATGTTTGTCAGTGGGATACTATTTTATTTTATTTTTACAGAATCATTAGTGACCAACTTAGCTGTCCTGTGGAGGAGGCCAACTCTGCCACCATCATTTCTGAATCACCGGATTTGAACACTAACTCCCTGATCCTGTTCAAAGGATATTCTATTCGTACCCCTTGATAAGTCACCTCACACTGCTGAAATTACACCGGGAGAAATCACTAAAAGATGTAAAGTATTCCGATTTCAGGAATTCCGATTACTCACGCAGGGTCACCAAAACGCCAACAGTCGTGCACATGTACCTTGCGCACCTTGCGCACTCGGCGCATTCGCCACACTACGTGCGCTTCTCCAGTTTCTGCTAGGTCTCCAATGTTTTGCTAATTGCTGCCACATGATAGTCTTGTGCTATATTTGGCATGTGTATTTACTGATATGACGGCTCGCGTACATAATTCGATGAATTCAATTCCATATAATAGTTTCCTTCTTCCCACATTTTCTCGTGGTTAAGAAATTATGATGCACTGAGCTTTGATGCACCTAATCTTTTAGGTGAAATATGCTCCCAGATTGCCCACCGAGCCGAGAGCCTAGCTAGGTGTTCGCTGTTTTACCCGTTGTTTTTCTTCGTCTACGGATGTGTTTTAGAGCTCCAGCCAATTATTTGGGGGCCCGGCAGATATTTGAGACCCGGCTACTTTTTAGAGCTTTGCTGTTTTTCTTTGTACACCGGTGACTTGTTTGAGGTATCGGTGCGTTTTCGAAGGCCCCGATGTCATTATTTCGTGCCCGGTCTTTTTGTTCCCTTTTACGACCAATCCGCTTTTTGTGGGCCCGACCTGTATTTTAAAGCCCTTCCCCGTTTTGCAAAACTCGGGCTTTGGAGGGCCCGTTACATTTTCGGCCTCCCGTTGTGCTCTTAGGGCTCCGCTGTTTACTTGAAGCGTTTATTTATCGGACATTTGTGGAGCCCCAGCACATCCTTAGTTCCTTCGGTATAATTTATCCGGGTCCCGGTGCGACCTTTCGTTCCCAGGTGCATAGTACCGGGGGACTCGGAGCAGTTTTCTTGGTTGGACGCATTTTTTCGTGACTTCTGAATTGTTTTTTTTATTCCGAGTCTCGGCCTGATTTATCTGGCACCTGGCGCTACATTATACCTTGCCACAAGATTTAGAGCTCCTATGCGCTTTTTTCAGGGCCGTACGCAATTTTTGAAGGCATCTGGAGTAGGCTTGGAGCTCAAGAGACATTTTCCTGACTCGAACATATATTCTTCGGAATCTCTCCTTATTTCAGAGGGCACCGGCTTACTTTTTATCGAGTTCAGATGCGATTTGTTGGAAAGTACTGTGCTTGCAGCGGGGAAATCATGATGCCTCGACTCAAATTTTTGGTACTACCGCCGGAATTCTGGTCCAGTACGCGATATTTTGGGGCATCGTCGCGAGTAATCGGGGCGTGTTGTAATCAGCTGCGCCCAAGCGCAATTTTGGTGGACTAAGATGCAAATATTTGTGAGTCTGGTGTAAATGTTATGGTGCCCGCTGCATTCTCAGCCCGCTACGCGAATTCTGGCCCCCGACGCGAATTTATGGGACCCAGCGCGATTTTTCGGGAACCGGCTCGGTTCTTGGGAGCATACCCCTTCAAGAATGGGGGCAGCATTTTTCCCTTGGTACGCCACTGCGGCTGCTCAGCGTTTTTCTTTTCTCCCGCACCATCGAGAGTAGAAAGGCCCTTCGGATAATTTTCTTTCGTTACCTATTCTGATTTTTTTTCGGTGCTCGGGTGGATTCCATAGAGGCCCCTTGTGATTTTTGGCGTCAGGTCTATGTTCTGGAAGCCACCTGCAGGATAGTTTTGGACCCCTGTACCATTATTCAGGCTCGCGGTGCGTCGTTTTTTGCAGCGCCCCAGCAGGATCTTTTCGGGCCTTTTTATTGTGGATCCTTGACGCATTTTTTTTGCTCGCATGTGACATTCCGGGTAGATATTGGTTCTTGGGAAGCCAGCTGCGACTGGTGGGGCTCCGGTGCGGTGTTTTGGCCCCAGTGAGATTTTCAAATGAAGCGGCCATAACTTTTTTGGCCTAAGCGCGATTTTTGGGACACTGTGGTCGCTTATTTTCATACATTGCGCTAGTTGTAGTAGCTACAGGTTTGGGGGAGGGGCGAACATATTTTATGAACTTTTCGAGCCATTGTTGTGGAACATTTGGATCCATAAATACATAAAGACATAAGGACATAAAAGATTAGCGCAACTGTGAGCCACAGGGGCCCTTCTTGGTTGCACTCTGTACACTCAACTAGTTGCCCACCAAATCTGTCAATCAGTTTTCCTGTTAATACTTAAAAGCAAGTCCTCTATTCTTATAATGATTGTCTATGCTGTTTTTAAAGATGTTCAATGTGATGCTACTGACAATGGTTTCTGGCAGCTGGTTCCAGTGTTCTACTACCCTGTTGGTGAAGAAAGTCTGTCTTAACCTTGCTCTGCTGTGGTTAAGTTTAATTTTGAATTTATGACCTCTAATTGCAGCATTTTTTAAAAATTCAAACATTTCCCCAAGATATCCCCTCTCCAGACCATGGACAAATGTAAAGACCTCGATGAGATCTCCTTTGAGCCTTCTATATCTAAGTGAAAATATATTCAAGTTTATCAATCTTTCCTCATATGCCAGGTTGCTTATACCATTAACAATTTCTGTACCCGTCTTTTGTACTCCCTCTAAAAGCCAACAATCTTTTTCATAGCTAGGAGACCAAGCTTGGATGCAGTATTCCAAATGTGGCCTGACATATGCACAGTAAAGCTTCCTCAAGACTTCCTCACTTCACTCCTATTTATTGCTCCGAGCATTCTCAGTACCTTCTTCTTGGCTTCCTTGGTCTGTTCTGATGCCCCCAATTTGGTCTTTAGAATAATACCTAAATTCTTCTCCTGTTGAGTCACTGATAGGACTTGACCACCCATCAAGTATGGAGCCTTCATATGCTGCTTACCGATATGCATGATTTTGCACTTATCAAAATTAAATTTCATTTGCCATTCTTCGGACCAGTTCACAAGTTCGTCTAAGTCTTATTGCAGCGAGATATGCTCATTTTGACCTGTTATTGCCCTAAAGACCTTCAAATCATCCTCAAATTTCAAAACTTTACTGCTTAGACCACTTTCAATGTTATTTACAAATATAATGAACAGTAGTGGCCCAAGTACTGACCCCTGAGGGACTCCACTAAGAACATTTTGCCATGATGACTTTGTACCATTTAGCATCACTCTTTGCTGTCTATCTGAAAGCCACAACTCTATCCATTTTAATATGCTGCCTGCAATACCATGGGCCTGAAGCTGTATCATTAACCGTTTATGGGGTACCTTGTCAAAGGCCTTACTAAAGTCCAGATATGCTACATGAACATGATTTCCCTGATCAAATTGTTCTGTGGCGAAGTTAAAAAAATCCAATAGATTTGTGAGACACGATCGTCCTTTCCTAAGCCCATGTTGAGTATCTTGAATCAATCTGTTTCCTTCCAGATAACTAACTATTCTATCCTTGAAAATTGATTCGAGTACCTTGCAGACCAGGGATGTGAGACTTACTGGCCTATTGTTTTCAACTTTCCCTCTTTCTCCTTTCTTGACAATAGGAACTATACTTTTCCAATCTGTTGGAATTTCATTTTGTAAAACTAATCTACAAAATACTATACTAAGTGTAAATACCAGTTCCTTTTCAGCTTCCCGCAGTATCCTAGCATAAATTTCATCAGGTCCTGCTGCTTTGTTTGGCTTTATTTTCCTGATATGATTGTAAAGAACATCACTATCAATGAAATCAACATCATTTATCAGCTCACATGTGACTGACCTATGGTGTACGGTCGGCAGATTGGTCATATCTTCCAGTTTAAACACTGATTTAAACTGCTTGCTCAGCTCCTCAACCATCTCACTATCCTCACCCAATGTAGTCCCATTTACTTCCAGTGGACGAATTGTGCGAGAAACTTTACTCAGCTTGTAGAAACTAAAGAACTTTTATTGTCCCCATTACAGTTCCTAGCTAAATCCAGTTCTTTTGCTCGCTTTGCTGCTGTTTTTTTTTGCTTCCCAGGGTCTCTAGCTTTTCGATGCGCCTTTAGATTAACGATATTTGAAGCTTCTTTAAACACTCTAAATGCAGCTTTCTTAGCTTGAATTGCTTTATGAAGTCTGGTGTAAGCCATGCTTGCTTTCCTACCCCTCTTTTGCGTGATTTTTCGTGTTCGGTCTGTTTTTCGTTTCCCGGCTTCATTTGTTGGGTGATCTCAAGGAGACTTTTATAGCCTCGGTGTGACCTGCCATGCCTCTAGTGATTTCCAGGAGCCCGAACGAGAATTCTTGGTTCCCCCAGGCTCAGCGTGATTTTCACGGGACACCAGCCCTATCGTTTGTGGCTCGGTCGTGATTTTCTTGAACACCACAGCCCTGTTCACGGAGCCTGCGGTCGCTGCGTCTCTTCTGTCAAAATAGGCTCCACCTACCACCGAAACTTCATCAGTAGTGGGACGCACATGAACACCGCCGCGGCCCGCTGCGGCCCGCTGCGGTCCGCCGTGGTCAGTACCTTCGTAAGATCTTGCACAGGAGCTTCATTTATAAACGTAAAATATGTAGATGACGGTGATGAATTGGAAAATACGTACGTTAGGCTAAAAATATGGTGAATGCCTATCCTTAAACTGGAAATTGTTTTTTTTCAGTCCTAACTAGTGGCGGATGAGGTGATATTTATGTTAAGTAGGTGTGTATCCCTTCAAGGAGGCATAGATGCGCCCTGTAAATTATTGGGAAGGCACTCAAGCCACATGTGTTACATGGGATAGGGTGATTGGGGCTGAATATGTAAGGTAGATAGACGTTGATGAGGGTGTAGAATATTGGTAGATGGATACTTTGAAATTATGGACATGGGCGCCAGACGGCCTGCAGTTAATGTGACCTTAAACCAAAATAGCACACAAAATAAATCTGGAATGTGATGCTGGTTACGGTATGAGTGTCTGCAAAAGTTATGGTATCTTCCCTTTACAGACTTAACCTGCATGGGCCCTTGTGGCTTGTATGAAGTCTGGTCACTTTATGAATTGATGACTTAGGCTTGTGCTTTCAATTTGTCAGGCTAATATTTGCTTTATTTTGGTGTTTCTATAGTTCAGTAGGTTGATGCACAAACCTTTCCAGTCCAGGCAGCTCATTCCAGCTCTGATGCATGCTCTCTTTCCTTCACAGCCAGGGTTTTGTATACTTTTGAGGGGCCCCATGCCCAGTGTTGGATTTTCACTTCTGAGTCTTGGACTGGGAGTGTATAATTATTGGGTTCCGTAAAATATCAGTGTATAATGTCAACAAGCCATATAATAGTGTATAAAATTCCATAAACAAAGGGCAGAACTAGCTAGGAGTACATGTAATATATTAGTTCTTCATCTGATATTTGGCAATAAAAGGAGTGCATTTTTGGGGGAGTGTATAATTCTTTGGATGGGCAAATGTCCAAAGAAGGCCATTTTTCAATGCTGCCCATGCCCTCTCAATGGTGGTTTTGTCACTAGCCATTTACATTTTTAGCATGAGACACTATGGAGTGTGCACCTCCCCCACCCCCAATCAATTTGAGCTTGCCATTGCTTTTATGCATTGTGCCCTGTCCCAATAGGTTTTAGAGATCAACACATGTGTTCACAGCCCTTGTCAGACAACATGGTGAACTTGTTCATTTCCTGGGACCATTTTCTGTACAACCTGTTGTGTTTTAATTTTTCCTCTATTATGTCTATTCCCATACCTCCACAAAATCAATGTCAATGATGAGCAATCCATGGACAAATTTCACATAGCTGATCATACCATCAAAATTTAATAGTAACAGTGCATGCTCCTTTGCACCTGGTTTGCTTATGCTATGTTGTTTATTTGGCTGAACTTATTCTGCTGTGCTTAGTTGTGCTGTGCATGCAGCATAAACAAATAAGCACAAATAAATGTGTAGATCATCCAGATAATGATTTAGCCATCTATTTGGTGACTATCCCCAAGGTTTTGTATAGTGCTGTTCTGTACCCATGACACATAAGGAAACATCGGGCTTTCCAAAATGCATGATGGGCTTGCATATCATATATCCAGCTATACAAGAACATGTCATAATGACATCCTTTTGCATCATTGCAACCTGCTATACTAAAACAATGTTCAGATTATCATAGGTTGCCATGCAAATTATAATTCAGGCATCATTAAAAAAATACTAGGAAAACATGTTGGCAATGCATATACATGCTCCCACCACTGAACCATGCTGACAAATCTTGAGCATCATCACAGTGCAATGAAAAACACAATTTGGACAAATTATTGCTTTCCACTGTTTGAACTTAACAGAACTGAATCCAACCTAAACAAAACTAGCCTAACCAGTATTCTTGTGCTTTGTTTAGTATATTCACAAGACAAATTGTATGGACATTTTCCCTCCACAAAGCAAGCATGTTTGGTGGTTGGTTAGTTAGCAGTATAAGTGAGTTGTGGTTTGTAATTTGTACATGGTTTCCCTTTTGAAAAATGGAAAGGTTTTTCTTCATGGTTTGGTAGTTAGTTAGCCATTGGTTTTATGACACATGGGTACCATCAGGGTACAACCAGTGAGTCATATAGCATCACCAATTTCTCACTCGGATTGACCTTGGGTAAATAGTAGCAATAGGTGACTCACTGACAATATTTCAGTTGTGAGATGGGTGACTTACCCCTGGTCTACTTGTCCCCAGTGGTTAGGTAGTTAGGTTCAGGTGATGAGGTTAGGTGACATTTTCTCATTTTTGTTTGTACATGGAAGTTCAGTCAGGTTAGGCTGGATTGTCAGAATACAAAAAAAGGATATGCCAAGCTATATTACCCAATTGAATGCCAAAGTTCTTGGTGTTATTTTGCCTGCCAATGGAAAAGTAAGCACTTGCAGAGGAAATGAGTGGCACATCATGTCAACTAGATTCATAAGGATTGCATTGACAAAATCTGAAGAATTAACAAATTGCATTGTATCACAAATGTATTGCTTAATCTACGACTTTCTTTGCTCTATTTAGGTAGAATGTGTGCAAAGCTTGCTTCTTGAATGCCTTAAAGCACATAATAATACCACCATTAAACATATAAATGATAAAAGGGAAAGAACTCCTTTCTTGAGAGGATAATATTATGGGTGCTGAGCATCCAGATACAGCTGTTTCACTAATCCTGACACTGCTCCATGCGTGGAATTTCAACAACAGTTCGTGCTTCAGTGCCACATAGAAATGGCTTAACAACACCTAGCTTTCACAAACTCAATATTGGTGCCTAGAGATGCATGGAAAAGCATCACCCAGTAACCGCAATGCCATGGAAAAGTACCACCTAAAATGTTTGCATGATAACATAAAATTAAACTGCCGAGTGCCTTACACATAATCATACATCAGAATCAGCCACCCAACTAATCTTTCAACAGCGCAAAATTACGCACCATTGTGCCAAGATCGCGACCCTAATCATGCGGTCGCTCGCGGTCGCTGGTACAGCGAC